>BMAV01020572.1:0-65686 GCA_019973955.1 Trichonephila inaurata madagascariensis | reverse complement strand
ATAATTTTATTCAAAAATTTTTTTTGTATGTTTGTAATTCCTATTAGCAATGTGTAATTCTTTTATAAATGATAGTTATCAATTGTTATTATTGCAATAAATTATTTAAAGAGGTACAAGTATCCTAGAATCTAACATTGTGTGTGTGTGAAGGGATTTTTTTTCCTATAAGTATTGTCACTTGTAAGAAAAGAATGCATCAAACTAAAATTGAAATGAACCGATAACTTTCCATCGAAAAAAAAAAAAATCATCTAATAATCAATTATTACATGAAATAAGCAAAAATATTATAAAGTTTGGTGTAGAATTTATGTGTGTATAATTATATACAAAAAGTACAACTTGTTTGGCTGAATATCGTTATTCTTTTCAAAGTATTATCGTCTGCTTTCATTTAATAATTTATATTCTCTAATTTACGTGATTACTTATTTTATTTACTGATATTTAATCGTTTGCCATTATGTTACGTTAATAAAGTTGGAAACTTTTCTTTTTATTCTAACAATAAGTATAAAAATTACTACAAGCATTTATTATTTTTACATTTCTTATTTGTACTTTTTTATCTAAAATATTTTTAGAACAAACATTTGTAAATTAAATGGAGATGCATATTGCAATTTTTGAATTTCTTCACTTCATTTCTTTTCATCCGTTGGTAGGAAATATGTTTGGAATATTTTAGAATAATTATTTTGAAATCGAAATCGAAGATCAAGGATGTCATTAAAATTAATTGTTAGTAGTAAAATACGTATATTTTAAGTATAAATAGGTAAAATTGGTTTGTATTACAAAATAGAGGGGGAAACCGAATTAAGAAGATAAATGTTTGAAGCTAATACTTTTTAGATAAAAGTGAATGTCATCAATAAGAGTTGTAATATCCATAACGACGAGATTTGTATAAAATTGAGGAATTCAATAAAATTCTTTTCAATTCGATATTTTTGCGTGCAATTTATTTATTAAGTGCCACAGATGTACAAAAATATATACGAAAGCTTAAGGAAAAATAAAATATCAATAATGCCCTGTCACTAGGAGTTAATCAATTGTTTTCAAGATATTTTTTTCATTGTTATATCAATTGTTATCACGATAGATCGCGATAAACATAATATTGGAACACATCTCCTTGTTAAACAAATTTATTTTATCAGATAGATAAAAGGAACGAAAAACGTCCACCTAATCAATACAATGTGAATATTGATTATAATTACATCATTTACTTCGCAAAACTTTGGTAAAATGGCGTAAAAAGATTTTGTGATAATTAGGCGAATTAAATCACGTCATTCATGGAATCAAAAATGTATTTTTTTTATGCCGAAACGCAAAGAGCAAAGATGAAAAGTGGCTGATATATTTGCAATTTTTAAGACTTGACTACTTATTTAAATGGATTTTATAAATGCCTTAGAGGAGGAAATCAGTCGATCAATATCATGTTCTAAATCACAACATTTAAAATAAAACTGAAACTATAAAAATTTTAATAAGATAAACAATATTTCGCAATTGGAATCGTAAAGTTGTAATAATTAATGGAATGCAAAGTTGCATGTTTTTCGATCTGACACACAAATTTGAGAACATATTTCAATATTTCCAGAAAAATCCCCATCTTAGATATATTTGAAACTCTACTTTCAATCAACGGAAACATATTATTTATGATTTTCAAATGAAATACAAATTGAAGCAATATGAAGCTTAATTTAAAGAAAAATTTGGTATTTAAGTATTATAACATTGACCAATGTCGTCAAATAAGAAAACATCGACAAATGCCACGATGTGCGGCCAATATTGAAAAACTGTTCTCACGCATGTTCTAACATAATAATAACGACAACAGCATTCGGCGAAATTGGTCGAAGGTATAATACGTAAATACCAAAAATTAGCCCATATTTATTTTATTGGAATTTTTTTTGAAGACAGCCAGACCTAGCCAGAAAAAGCTGCCTTTCACTTCACAATCATGCTTTCTTTCTAGAAGCTTCTAGCCACATGAACAGATAATTTAAACGAAATATGCGAAAAATAAAACTTAAGTTAAAATATCTGATAAGTACGTTGAGAACTTTTTGAGAATTGTTATCATTTCCATCAAATCATTAAAAGAAAAAAAAGTCCATAATTTCTTATTTCTGTGCCTTGTCTTTTACTTTTGTAATACGGTGATTTTTTGGACATCTCCGCGTTCTTTTTCTAACAAACTAATACGTTTTTTTGAGGGCCCCGATTCCCAAAAAACTTTTAACCCCAATCCGAAAAACAAACAAAAATGCAAATAAGATATACTTTTAAAAGGATAGAAGGTTTAGTGAGAGGGGCAATCAAGAAAGTTTGTTGGAACAGTTCGGAACAAGTGTTAGACGGCCACTCAAAGGAAGAAAAACGCCCCCCTT
Organism: Trichonephila inaurata madagascariensis; assembly: GCA_019973955.1. Lineage (NCBI taxonomy): Eukaryota > Metazoa > Arthropoda > Arachnida > Araneae > Nephilidae > Trichonephila > Trichonephila inaurata. The sequence continues at coordinate 63,260 of BMAV01020572.1, read as the reverse complement.
TGATAATAATATTCATAGAAGGGAAAATATACCTGAGTACACCTACAAAACAAAAAGGGCCAAAAGGAAAAAAGGTTTTTTTAAAAAAAAAATTTTCTTTTCTAATTGGGAAAAAAGGGGAGGGTTAAAATTTCCCCTAAGTTTATTTAAAAAGAAAGTTGAAGATTAAGAAATTTTAATTATCTTAGGTTTTAAGAATTATTCCCCACCCTTTAAAAACCCCAATCTATTGCGGATAACACTTAAGAAGGGGGCTTTTTAATTTGAATTTTTTATTTTTAAAAAAAGTGTATTAAAAAAAACCCATAAAAATCCATCGTTTTGGAAACGAAGGAAGAAGCTTCAGCTTGGATGAATAACGCATGTGCAGAGCGAGTAGCAGTTTGGTGTAGAGTGTCCATGGTTATTTGGGTACAAATCACGTTGACAGGCAGACGTGTGCTGACAATTTGGTCGCCAGTGAAAGTATGCGTGTTAGTATCCACACTGAATGGGCACGTGGGACTAGTGCATTCGTCATCCATAAATACCTATAGACTGTGCAGGGTGAAGAGGTCATATCTCGTCAATGGCTGGTTGCTGTTGGGGCATTTTGAGAAAGGGAAGGCAGACTGTGGAAAATGAACGTTGAAGTGGGCATCCCTCCACATCAGTGATTCCCAAAGTGGTCTATATCGACCCCCAGGGGTCTACAATGAAGTGTAAATTGGGGTCTATGATCGTTACTATCATTTAACGAGCTCGTAGCGTTAATTCTAACTTTTAATGAATGGAATAAATATTCCACATATACAGGAGTGTTATACTTATTTACTTACACGTAATATTTCATTATAATATAAACACATCTATCCATCTCGAATCATGGAATTTGGGGAAGTTTTAATTGTTGTTCAGAGAAAAGAATTTCAGGTGGGTTCAATCTTCATAACAAAACAAAAAAAAAAAAAAAAAAAAAAAAAAAAGAAAAAAAAAAAAAGACGGAACGCTACTAATGGAGGAGATTTAGGATTCAACCTCACAAAAATGACATCAAATGTTGAAAATTTGTTAAGAAGCACCATATTCATCCCTTCCATTAAAACCATTTGTTTGTTGCGCAGTTATTTTGTGTAACAGCTACTGAATTTTATTTTAATTAATAAATGTTTAAAATTGAGATGTGTTTGTTTTCCCACTACAGTACAATTAAAAATTTAAATCTTTTAAAGTAAGTAGCTCTGTACCAGCTATCAAAAACACATTTAATGAATTAGCAAAAATTTAATATTAAGCAAGCAGGGGCTTACCCTAAACCGGGAAACATTGCAATGTGTCTATTGGACAAAAAAGTTTGGGAAACTCTGTTCCACATCCATAATTAAAACAACATTTCCCCATCGGACCTTCTTGTGTTCGAGGTACTGCAAGTCGCATTCTTGGAACGTAACTTGCTGAGGTGGAGCAGGCTGAGGGAAATTTTTAAAAAAGGGTTTTTTCAAGGATTTCTTCAAATGATTGGACGCTACGAAAAATGTCTCAATGTCGGTGGTGCCTATGTCGGAAAATATTGCAAGATATTCGATAAGATTCGGCAATCGAGTGAAAAAAATGGCAAAATTTACTTTTGGAACGTCCCGCTTACATTAACTTTATAGTGTAAAAGCAACTCGTTTTCTCTTGATGGGGAACATGAAATCTAAAATGGTGGAAAAAAAAAAGGATTGTTTTTCAGAAGGAAGGATTCTGAAAGTAAATAATGGTAACTTTTAAAAGGGGGAAAGAGGCCCGGGAAAGGGGAGCTTTTTTTGTAAAGCACTTTTTGAACCTGCACTGTTCCCAGAGTTGCAATGAGGATTCCATACGTTAAAAGTGTGCCGCAAGCACTAATAACGATAGATTTCTCTATGATATACATTTTCCACAAAGTTAGAACAACCTCTCTCTTGCAATTGCACTTCAAAATTACATTCAGCTCTTTGTAATGGACAAAATTTTCCCGGGAGAAGTATTAAACCCAAATAGTTCAACTTCGCGTGACACAGATGCGGAAGGGGTCTTAAGAAACAGCCAGATTTACCCCTTATTCGAAAATATTACGGTCATTGAGAATGATTCTTCGGCAAAAATCAACGCATAACTTACGCGAAATATACCTGCCATGCTACTTAAAAATGTAACAAAAGCCGAGTAGGACATGTGATCATCAAATAAAGTTATGGCACTCGCCATTTCTGGAAACGAGACATTTGTAACACTACCTTTCGTTTCCCTCTGTGCGGGGGCGGAAAAGTAGATATATATGCATGTAAAGGAATAGAAGACGGTGAATGCCCCAAACATGCTTCCTAACACGAAAGGAATCAATACTTTCGAAGCATTTTGAATGACAAGGCAATATTTCGAAGGATCATCGAACATATCCAACAAAAAGGACGATTTGGAACATTGATTTAAAGCTTCTTTGCCGCTGGTGCTGAAATTCGATGGTATCAAGGCCGTAAGGATGCTGATGAAGAAAATGGTATACATCCATACAAGGATCTTTAACTTCCGAAAACTTCTAGGGTCTGGCAAAATATCGGACATTCTATATAGGGCTTTTAGACCTAATTCAATTTGCTGTTGATTTCTGTAAACTGAAATATGAGCTGTAATTTGAATCAGAAGAATTAAAAAAAGGGCCGCTTCCGTTCTTTTTTCTTTCAGCACAACCAGCCAGTTGAATTGAGAGTATAAAGTTAAAAGCAGAAGAAAGTTGAAGATGGATTTAGCATATTTCTGAATACATTTGCAGAGATTATTTCGAACACTGAATCCAGGTGAAATGTTTATTCCAGTTAAGTGAAGAAGGAACCAAACTGGTGGAAAATATTTCTGACGTGAAATCGGCGATCCTTTTCTTTCGTTATCCATAAATATGCGTTGCTTATTTCCAGCGAATGGCAACAGGTTTCTTTCTGTTCTTGTACTTCAAGTGATTTTCATCTGATCTAACATAATATATTTCGTGTAAAAATTATAAGTATGAATAGATCGTAATATCTGTAATTTTATTCATGTATACCCTATATCGAATTAGCAGCGAATCTTTTTAATGGGAGATATAATGTCATTCATTCATAAATTTTAGAATAAGTACTCAATTTTTAAAATAACTATAAATGCTGAATTATCTTAGTTGAGCTCCAATGATAGATGCAATAAAAATGCATTTAAAGGCAAATGCTCTTAATAACAATTCCAAATATGCAAATATTCGTCGTTTTATAATAAAGATATATGCTAGTTAAAAATCATGCAAGAAAAGAAATCACTCGTTACATTTATATACGAAATGAAATATTTTAATACGTAATTTAAAATAAATGTATTCGTAAAATAAGTTTAAACTTTAAAAATAAACTATTCTCATTCTGGTTAGAGGAATTACTTATCAAGTTTGAAAAAAGAATGTATTCCATTTGTTCTGAACTGTTGAATTTAAAATTAATGTAACACATATATATTATTCATAGATAACGCAATAGATAAAGAAGCAATTTTTGAAATAATATGATTCAATTTTCAATAATTATGGACTTTGAAAAAAAAAAATTTTATTCTGAGTTCTAATGACTAGCGCAACTAGGAAAAAAATGTAGTATTTTAATGCAAACAGAATTAAGCAAATTTGAAACATGTTACGATTTGTTGATTTACATAGGAATGTCGTTAGTTAAACATTAAAACTGAGGTTCCTAAGACTTGATTTCGGAAAATTATGCCTTTAAATTAAAATAAAGCCATAGTTGTTCCTTTGTAGAATATTAAATTGAATACTATACTGAAGCAGTTAAATTCATTTCTGAAATGGTTGAAAAAATTAACGAAATATATTTTTCGAATGCATTTTCAACCAAATACTTTCATCATCTTAGCAACAAATATATAACGAAATAAATTTTACCCCTGCCACATTTGTCCTTTTAACTAATATATATATATTTAATATATTTTTTTTTCACAAAAAGCATTTTTTTAAAAAAATTATTTTTAAAAAATTTAAATAATTACTGCTGCTGATATCTCTAAAGGAAAAAAAAATTCTTCCAATTAAATGTCATAACTCTAATGAACACTTTTCATATATATATATATATATATATATATGAAAAGTGTTTCAAGAAAAGAACATTACAATAGAAGTTCCCAAATTAAGTAGAATTAACTGAATTTTTTATATTGAAACTATGTGGTTGCAGTCGCAAAATTGTCGAATGTATTTATCCACCATAAAGTTTGAAGTCTGTTCAAATAAAGTATTGAAATATATATTATTTTTAGCTAAATTGAGGACACAAATGAAGTACTTCTTTTTTCTTTTAGAAATCGATAGTTTGTGTATATAAATTTATTAATGCATTATGTGGAAGCACTGTTTATAAGAATTATGAAACAATGAGTTTTATGCAAATGCCCGTCAAAAAATGATAAATGGATTTTCACGTTCTAAATCGATTAATTTTGGCGTATAAAAACATGATTTTTAGAATTAAATTTTCAAGAGGGAAAAATGGGAAACTTATATTTTGTGTCTTGCGGATGATTGATCATAAAATTATTCATGAACAAACGCTCTCTTATGCAAGCTTTAAGATAATAATATTTTATCCTATAATGAATTGAATTCTAGCATGATAACCTGTACTAAAGAAAATATCACTCTTTATCTTCATTTTTTTAACTATATAGTTTGAATTCTTGGAACTAATTTGATATCGGCAAGCTACTTCTTTTTGGCATGATTTTAAAATCGTGCCAAACAGATTTTGGGGGCCAGTTTAATGGTATTGTATTGTAATATCGCTCTTAATTGGCGAAATTTTACAACTGTTTGGCAAAAAAATCCGTAGCCTACCAATATCAAATTAGTGCAGAATTTTTTCCTGATTAAATTTGCATTAGATCGATTCCTCGTAATTTTGTCCATAAAGAAGAATATTTATAATTTCAATCGCATTACATGAGGATTTAGATGATTTGTTCGATTTAACGCGCAACAGTTTTCCATAATTTTACACGAGAGCAGTTGGTTGAATGCATATGGAGTTGATTCATCACCAGAGGGTGCTGCGATCGTTTGCCGATCATCACGTGATTATCAAGTAAACAATAATAGCTAATCGTATTTCACTTGTGGTTGTGTAACGGTCGATTTTACTGATATTTTAGTTTTATATTCTTTATTTTTTAGTTCTATAAATATTTTTGATATATTTTCTAGTCTTTTGCTTTTCGTATAGTTATTAAATGTATACACAGTTTTAGTTTACAGTATTAGATTTAAACTTAGTTTATACTTCTGTTTTTTGACCTCGTGTCTTGTGTTTTTATATACTTTTAGGCTTAATAATTAGTTTGCAGCCACATTGTGTTTCAAAAAATTATGGATCGTTCAATGGGCTCAATTCATGACGTCACATGATAAAGACAAACACGTGTTCTCCATTGAATTAAAAACAAAGATTAAACTAATTGTACTTGTTGTTCTATTTGTAAAACTCAGATAAAATTTCATATTTGGGTAAAGATGTTTAAATGTTAGGGGAAAAAAATTTCTTCAAAAAGATTTTTTAAATTAAAAAAATCATATTTTATGTTTATACTTTTAAATAAAATACATTTTGTATACATATGTACTTTTTAAGAGAAAGTTTCTGCAAAGAGCAAAACTTGGCAACACTGGAGCGCTTGAACTGATTAGCTGGAAATGCTAGATAGTTTTTATCGTGCGACTATCGTCGCATGAGTTTTTGAATTGATTGGCTAGAATCACGTGGCTTTCACTATCATGTGACTATGACGTCATATGAATTGAGCCCATTGAAAAAAATTCCTTATACTTAAAAATTAAGTGTTAAAGTGCAGAACAGGGGTGGGGGGCCTTAGCGATGTCGATTCTTTTTAGCGACCGAAATTGATCGCCAAGCAATTTAATTTAACGATAGGTGTTTTTGGCGACCGGGATCGATAGCTAAGCAACATAATTTAGAGATAGGTGTTCCAAGAACTTACAAATTGTAATTTTGCAATAAAAATAAAGAAATATTAATGTGAAATTAAAAAAAAATATTTATAAAGTTATCAGTAATGCATAAAAATAAAAATCGTATTTTTTTTAAAATTAAAGGAAAGAAAGGATTTCATTTTGTTATATGATAGCAAATGCAAATCTGAAAATACCGCCAAAATACTCAGTCTAATCAAACACGAATGAAACACGCGGCTATTTGTCTAGCGTACCATCATGTGATAGTTAACATCAGATTAATCGAGTCCATTCAGTTATTTGCTTCTTGTTCTATCTCGTTTTTTTTAAGTCGTTGATTTATGATATAGAAAGAAGGCAAGCTTTAAAACCCAATACCTGTTAAGACTCCTTGCTACTCAAGAATAACATTGCTGGTCAATTTCCTCAAATCAAAAGACGTCACCAGATGCCGATATATACAGCTAGTGGTGGAAACCGTTCCGGGGCACTTTCAAACACTATTATAATAACAATGGCAGCATTGTGCGACATTTTTTGAGTAAAATCCTATTATAACCTGATTCTTGGCGAAGATTTTTTCCAACCACACCAAGGTACATTTTATAAAGTCAAGACCGGGGAAATTGGGAAAAACAGGGTCCGAAGGAGTGAAAATGGAAAATTTTATTACTTCGAGAACAAATTCATGTGGAATTGAACTTCTAACAAAAGGAAATGAATGACCTTCTGAAGGGAATAAAGTTGATGGCCGAAGGACACAAATGAAATTTTAAAACTTATGAACAATTCCATAAAAAAGTAAGCTTCTGGGGAAAAAACAACAACAACAACGAAATTTAGAACATTCTTAAAGAGAAGAAATTGTTGTTCGAAGGTGAAACTTTTAAGACTTCAAAAATAAATTCCTTTAAAATTTAGCTCCCCTTAAGAATATATTAAGAATATTCTAAAGAGAACAAATCATACAAAACTCTCAGGGAAAAAATATTAAGCATTGCATTTTTACTAACTTATAATTCTTTCACTACAAATTCATTTATAACCCTTCAAACCAATATCGCTTAACAATTTAAAATTTTACTCATATTCAAATAATTTTTGCTGAACCGTGTACCTTTCCTTACATGCACCATGTAAAGTCTTTCCTACTTTCGAATAGCATCTCCGTTCATAACCTTTAATTGCATCTTTTTTCAAGGCAGATGCATACTATTTCAGGCATTCCTATTTAGCAGCAGCCAAACCTTCTTGCTCGCACGATTCAATAATCTCCTTTTTTAAGTCTTACACTCGACTCATTCTAAACAACAACTGGTACTCGGATGTAGTTAACAATTAGCAATCAAGCTTGGAGAAGATGCAATTGTCTAAATTACCGCTGTTATGTAGTTACTAGGGTTTCCAGAGCTAATTAATGATTAGTAATTACGAACGGTAATCATCAATCGTAGCTAACTAACGATCACTAATAACGACCTCTTGCTCTAAAGCTAAGAAAGCGTAGCTAGATTGGCGTCAAAAAAATTTCAAAAACACGAAGTGGTCTAAAATAGGATCAGTCATCCTTTCATTTATTTGCTCCTTGTTCTATCTCGTTTTTGAGTAAATGATTTATGACACAGAAAAGACGGACAAGATTTAAAACCTTACATTTACTTAAAGATTTGGTACTTACGCATTATATCGTCGACCAATTTCGTGAAATCAAAAGATGTCGCCAAATACTGCGATATACAGCCAATAGTGGAAAACGTTCCCGCTCACGTTCGAACACGGTAATAATAATGGCAGCATTTGACGACACTTTTTGAATTAGCAATGTAATTTCGCTTGGCAAAATTGGTCAGTGGTATAGTACACATAAGTACTGATTTCACTTCTAATATACAGTTGGATCTCCAATTAACGAAAAAAAGTTCATTATGTGGAAAATTCGTTAAATGGAGATTCATTTTTAGTATACTTTATATGCTTGGTTCTGGGAAAAAAATTCTTAAAATAGAGAGATTCCCCCAAAATAGATATTTGTAAAATGTAGGTCTGACTGTATAAATTTATAATACGTATTATACCGTCAACCAATTTCGTCAAATCGAAAGAAATTGGGAAAGGGCGTGGTGTGTAGCCAATAAAAGAAACCTTTCCCGCACATGTTCAAGAACAATAATAATGACAGGATTTGGCGACGTCTTTTGAGTAACAATGTCTTTCACTTTGGTAAAATTGGTTGACTGTATAATAATACGTATGTACCAAGTTTATCTTTACTTTTGTCTCGATGTAGAATTATTATTGTTGTTTTCTTATATATATAAGAGGATCGGAGTATATCTCGTCCTTCACAAAATCTACACAGTTCAACAGATGTTCCGGAGAGGCCTGCACTAAGTTGCAGTTGGTACACATCAAATAGGTCTTTTGATAATCAATAAAGGAGAAGCACTTTATGTGTCCACTTGCAAATCTGGTGATGGTGGACTGTACGACTCTATATGCCTTGATGGTAAGGGCTCCACCTGGGGCCTGCCTATTATACCAAGGATGAGTCGGAGGAATTTTCTATAGATGATAGTTTGAGACTTTTATTTTGGAGCCAGATCTTAGAGAATGTCAGGGTGTTACTTGACACTAAAACCTCAGTGGTGCTTCCTTGGCCAAACGGCCAGCCATTTCACTGCCATATAGTCCACTGTGGACGGGATAGTTTAAAATAGATCTCATGCTGCTGTGAAAGCTCTTTAAGAATATTGAGAATCGAAATAGCACTTTTATCGCCAATTATGTCCAGTTACTTGAATGCTGGATGGCACTAAGTTGATGAAGAACTAACTCATGGTACTTATTGGTAGTAAGGATCATGAAGCTAAACATGGTGCAACATGCAGAAAACACGCCAAATTCTGACTGATATCGATTATTAATATTATAATCATTAGGTGATATTTTCAAATATCGTCAATCTGTTATAGCGCTTATTTTTAATTTAGAGAAAATTTTTTTCTATTATATTGTTATCATTTGTTATAGGTATCACTGGTACTTAAATATTATACTTTCAACTAATTCTTTAAATGAAAAGATGACAACAAATGCCGCGGTAAGCAGCCAATAGTGGAAACCTGTTCCCACGCATGTACAAACACAATTACCTAGCTCGTGCAAACGATGTCGGCATTTGGCGATGTCTTTTGATTTAGTGATGTTTCTGATTCAGCCAAATTGGTAGAGAACAATACTCAAGTATCGTATTATTCAGCTTAGAAAAAATACTTAATAAAAATTAATTTGAAAACTTTTTTTGGAGGAAATATGCTTATGGCTCCTTTGAAACATCAGTGAAGTTCCCCGCAAAATTTTGGAATGATACGATAAATGGTGTGGGTTTGTATAAGTTATAAATAAATAAATAAACACGTTCAAATTTAATTATAAGATTACAATGTTGATGAAGCTAAAAGGCTTAATAGTTAACAATATTATTCCTTACGGTTACTGAAACCGTTCCCTACCTCTTATAACATATGTCACAAGAATATACAGACAAGCCGTGGCCTTTGGTGTAGAATAGTAGATTTCCACATTTAAGAAATTTTTCCCATTACAATAAAATCTATTTAACATTCAGTCTAACTGAATTTCTAAGTATTTCTCAAGGTGTTTCTTAGGGTGTCCAATCTGTGATTAGAATTCATGAGGTCAAGCGCTAATGGTTGCATCCCACAAAACGAAATAAACGTGCTGTTTACAGCAGTCACCTTCGTTTCTGCTGTGGATCACTAATATGATGAATACGTGCACGAATTAGAAGATGCATTACACACATGAGAGTGTAGAAGGCAATGCAAGGAAAAAGAGGAAAGGCTATGTTAGCATGGTTCAGTTAATTAAAATACATGACGATTAGTTCAAAGATTGTGCCAAGATCATTTTACAACAAGACACGTTCTTGATGTGAGTTCCTTAAAGTTTTCATCAAAATTCTGCAAAAGATACTTCTTTTCATGTTTAATGTAGAAAACTAACTGAGAAAAGAATATAATTGTGCCATCAGGAATGGACAACATTGCACAGCGGATTAGCAAGCAATTTGACTCTAACACTCGGTCATTATTCCAAGCTGTTGATATGTTCCATAAGACAACGGGGTGAGTACTGCGACAGAAAGGAAACTTCCCCTACTATATGTAGAATGTTTTTGATTTGTCACCTGCGGATTACCAATCTCGTGTCAAATTTGTCTTGTAGTTTCTGCAGCCTACCGCATTTCATCCGGACATTTTCATATTCACTGACGAATGCACATTCGTCCAAAAAAGATTTCAAATTATCGTATGTGGGCAATTGATAACCCAAATGCCATGAATCCAGGGTTATACCACTGGTGGCTCTGCATAAATATTTGGGCAGGAACTGGGCACTACTATCTGATTGGGCCATACCTTTTGTCATGAATATCATATGCTTCTGCAAGAAATGTTTCAAGAACCTTGTTTCAATGAGGCGTCATACGACACCTGTACTTTCAACACGATGGGGCATCCATGTGGATAGGGCATCAAGTGTAAATGTGAAACACTTTGGATATATATATATATATATATATATATATATATATATATATATATATATATATATATATATATATATATATATATATATATATTATATATATATATATATATATATATATATATATATATATATATATATATATAGGAAGAATAAAGAACGATAGATTGGTTATGGTGGTCTAATCAACTGATGCGATTTATCTCGCTTGGAAGTTTTCTTCTGGGGTTATAGGATGGAAGTCCCATTGATACATTCCATTTAATCTTGATCATATTCATCGATTTATTTAAGATGTGTACGTATATCTAGTATTTTACAGACACATTTCTAGATGTAAATGAAAATTAAAATATGCACAATCTAGGGGCACATAATCTGAGTACTGAAAAATTGGTTAATAAAAGCACATCTATCATAGTAATTACTGTCATTTTTTGTAAATATAGTGAACCAATAGAGTGGTACAGAAAAGGAATATAAAAAATCACGTGTTTTTACGTAAATAGAACATTGCCTAAGGAAATCCTTATTGAATTTCTTATAGAAACTCTTTCAGAAAGGCATAGGCTTCTAATGTAGTTTTCTAGATCCTGTTAATGAGAATGAACTATCTTTTTATAACATTTGAATGTCGTTGTATTTCTTTTAAGTTTCTCAGTTTAATCATATCTTACGAACGAATCTAATATTCATGGCACTTTCTTTTTTACAATATGCAACACTACTGCTGTATATTGTAATGTAATTTTATTCTGTTATTTTAAATAAACGCACGTTTTTTGAGAAATAATCCTTACTAATATTATAAATGTGAAAGTATGTTTGGATGTTTGGTAGTCTTTCACGGAAAAACAACTGAATGGATTTTAATGAAACTTTACTATAATATAGCTAATACATCAGAATAACACATAAGTTATAATTTATAAAGATATTGTGTGAAGTGTCCAAAATATAACGATAATTGTTAAGTAAGTAGGAAAACTTTCTGCCATCTGCAAGCAATTCTAGGGTGCGCTGCAAAAAAATCCGCAACAGCATATATTTATCTTTTATGTGTGAAGAAACCCTTTTTGTTTTGTCTACACCATGCCTCAGTGCGCGCTCGCTTTTAATTTATTGCGTTAATCAGTGTAATCATTGTTTTTTTTTTATTTCATAATATAACTAGATTTCGAAGGAAGAGGTGGTGCGGCAAGATTTTAACATAAAATAAATATAACAGAAAGTAATATTAATGTATTACACTTGTGTGCAGATATTTTTCTCTTTTACTGCTACTTCTTAAGCAAATGGTATGTCACAATTATTGGCTAAATTAACATTTTTAATCCATTTTATTATTTTAAAACCTAAGAAGGAAATTATTGTTAAAATAATGAATATATTAGTTTTGTATAATATATTTTTTTTCGTCCGATACGTGTTGAAATAATTTACTAAACACAGTTGAAGGAAAAACTATAAAATTAAAATAAAATATCAAAATCTTTTTATTAGATAGTTTTTTTTTCTTTTTGAATGTTTTTTTTTCTAGTACACGTAAATATATATCTAGGCTTTCCCCCATACTGTTTTTTTTATAACTTGCATATATATGTATATGTTTATTCAAGCATTAAAAAAAGCGATCGTTTCAATAGCTATCTGTAAATTTTTTTTTTATTTATTACTTATAGAAAACGGATTTTAATTAATTTATATATATGTTTTTTTAAAAGGATTATTTCAATTATTTCATTACTAAATTAATTATTTGTAAATTAAAAAGTACATCTTCTATTATTTTGGATAAAAATACATTTTAGAGACATTTTTAAGCTAACTATATATAACGATTGATTGATTCATGAAAATCTGAAATTTATTTTATTATTTTAGATTCTTAGAAACTAACAATTATTAAAAAAATGATGAAAGTTTTTTGTGTTTTACTCTTAGCATCAGAATCGTTTTCTTGTTACTGCTTCCCATTAATAATTTTTAACTAACGCAATAGTTTTTTATAAGTCATACATCGAAATTTGAAGCTATATCATCTGTGAGGGGGAGGGGAAGAGGGGGGAACAATTTTACACAAAAAAACACGTGTTATGCCGGGCTACAGAGAGGGAAAAGAAACCTGTCTTAAATCGAAAATAAGTGGAACAAATTTCGAAAAAGAGAAATTTAATGAAATAATTTTAGAAATCCCTCACATAGCGCGCGTACAAACACAGACATACATAATTGCTGCCGTCATGAGGGAAAGAGAAAGCCCGTTGCAACGCTGGGCCTTGCAGCTAGTCAGCTAAATTTTTGAGGCTCACAAGATAAATACAATCACGTATCTCCAATAAAATGAAAAATGACATTGTGCTTGTACTTGTATTACTTGTAATATTTAGATGAAATTCAAAATTTGATAACTGGGTAAAGATGCTCCCGTATTATAAGATTCTTCAAAAAGTTTTTCAATATTAAAAAGAAAAATTCTTATATGATACGTGTACTTTTAATCAAGTATATTTTGCTTACAATGTTCATTATTACTGCTGACAAACATGTATTTTTAAAAAAATAGTTTATGCAAAAAGAAAAAGTTGGCAAAAGCGAAGCGCATGAACTAATTGGTTTGAAACACGTGAATGCCTTAATCGTGTGATCACATAAATCACATGAATTTAGCTCAGTGAATATTTCTTAATTCTTTTCTTGATTTTGCACGTTTCCAAGAGTGGCAAACAGAAGTCCATATGTAGTGAATGTGCCAAGAGCGCTGACCACAAGAGACCGGTCGATGGCATACATTTTCCATAGCGTCAAATCAACCTTCCGCTTAACATTTTTCGTCTTAATTAGCAATTTCAGTTCCTGGTAATGGGATGGAAAATCTCCAGGCATCGATACGATGAGTTCCTGGACTTGCTTTCCAACCTGTACAGTCTCCGATGCCGACGAAATTACGCTCAGCAATATAATTAAATAATACAGCCCCATAAAACAGAAATGAAAAATCACTGTGGATGTAAACTTCTTGCACGAAAACCAATAAATAGATGACTCTGAACAACCCTGTCATACAATTTACTACTATAACAAGAGCAGAGTAAGAGAAAACATCATCCACCAAATTTACGATACCGGTAAGTTCGTTATAAGCATTAAATAACCGGTAGAAATCGTCACCTTCTTTCAAGTTTCGAATCTGCTTTGACATATGAGTGAACAACGCTTGTATTTGGATGCACATAAAAGTAAAACAAGCAGCTGTCGATGTCATGGCAAGGCTATTACCAAGTGAATAGCAGCACAGCTTACATCTCGATACATTAAGGCATAGTTTATAGGAACTCTAAGTATATTCTTTAAAAAGAAGAGTTTTTCAAGTATTCTTTAACAAGTCTTCTTTGTCCAGAGTAGAAATAAGAAATAGCATAGGCCACAATCAGGCCGTACAGAAACATACAAAAAAATCTAACAACTAGTTTCCTCTTCCGGTAATCGGTGGTATATTCCAAAGATTTAGAAATGCAGGAAAGCCTTCTCAATATAATTTCAATTTGGTGTGGGATCTATAAACTGTAAGGTATGCCGAAGTCTGTAGAATGAACGTGAATAGAAATGGTGCTTCCACTTTTTTCTCTGGAAGTTCCAAAAACCACAGTAGTTGTGAAGACATAGTAAACACGGAGAATAATGTACACATATTTTTTGTGAATATTCTCAAGTAATGATGAACGCGACTTACGGGGTAGGATTCTGGAATGTTAATCACAATTCCAATGGCGAAGAAAAGAGAGATGATTGGGTTGAAGGATTTCAAAAACTGAACATCCAGTTTTTCTTTCTTATTTTGAACAAAAATGACACTAGTTCCTTTCTTTTCCTCGAGAGAAACAACGGGGAACTTCATGATTATGAACAAAACGATCACAGTTGCAGTTGCTACAAATTTATGAACTGCTTTATTTGAGGTATAACCTCCGGATGCTGTAGTTTGATTAACCAATCCAATCAGAAGACAGTTGCAATTGCTACAAATTTATGAACTGCTTTATTTGAAGTATAACCTCCGGATGCTGTAGTTTGATCAACGAATCCAATCAGAAGACAGTTGCAATTGCTACAAATTTATGAACTGCTTTATTTGAGGTATAACATCCGGATGCTGTATATAGTTTGATTAACCAATCCAATCAGAAATCTATCTCTTGCGGGTGGATATTTGAATAGACTGACTTTGAGATTATAATGGTATTATACATTAAACTTTTGGCAACACACAACGCAGTGTTAAGCTACGATCAAGGATACATGAAACAACGTATCTCTTGATTAAAAAAAGGATTATTATCTAGTTTGAAAGTTTATCGATTTAAACGTAAAAAGCCTTTAAAATAATCAACACAATGTAAATGTGATTAAAAGCTTATTTAGACTATTATGTGTGCTTACTACAAAATAAAGCATTTTAAGTAACTCTCCTAAGTGTAATTTGCACCCGATCTGTTTTAACCTTTGCAATTACTTGGTTTTACATTCAAAGTTGTTTTTTTGTCGTCTTCTGTTAATAAAAAGAATGTTTTTTAAGAAGGACGAAGCTTTTTTAAGTCAAAATTAAGAACTCTTCTAAAAATTTAAAAGAAAATTATTAAAGATAATACTTAATATTTTATAAAAATAATATTTTGTACGATTTAAAAGAGAAAGAAAGCAAGACTAAGAAATAAAGCTTGCCATTAAATGTTGGCGAGGGAAAAATTGATTTTTGTTACAATATTTTTCCGCCATTCTTTCGTCAGACATCATATTGATAAACATCTCACTTCGCGTCATTCGTATATCGATTCTTTTGTTCCCTTCCATTAAAAAGAAATACAACAAAAGTTTCAAAAAGCTTTCTGAAAAAAAGCCGCTTATTTATGATTTTATTCATCAAAAAGAATTCTTAATGCTATCGACAAAAACATTGATGTTAATATAGATAAAAATTAACGCCTCTGCAACTTTGAAATTGATAGATGATGATTTTTCATAATTAAGAGGATTGCAATAAAAAAGGGCAGGTGTGAGTATATATATACACACATGCAGGTATACCCGTTGTTTGCATTGATGAAAAGAAAATATTGTTACGAATTTTGTGAAAAGTAGTGTATATAAATAATCCAGTGTTTCTCAAACTGGGGCCCTTGGAGGGCGTGATAACTCTACGAGGGGGCACGAGCATATTGAAAAGTCGAAACACAAAAGATTATTTAAAACTTATTAATTTACTGAAAGTAAACAAACAAAATACTTTCTGATATAATAAAATATAAAATACAGGTTTACACTGGTATAATATGCTTATAAATGTATCAGTTCTGTACAATGTATTTTATTATTAATTTAACAATACTAAGTTAAGAATAAGTTTCATAATTATCAGTGACTACATGGGCTTGTGTGTGTATCAGTGGCGCGCACAAGGGTCCTAGGGTCCGGACACCCCCATAGGCCTGGATTTTTTTTCGATTTGTTATAATCCTATGTACATGCTACGTAAAATTTAATTATTTATTTGTTATTAATAATTAATTTCATCAATTAATGCTAATTATTTATTCAATAATTAATTTTGTATTGTTTTTGTTTCCGAAAATCGACAAAATCAAAAAATATGTTGGGCGGCGTATTGGAGCCTGATACCAAAATGGTGGACTTTCGATCCTGGACACCCCTTGAAAACCTTTTGTGTGCTCTACTGGCTTGTATTATCACTTATCTTGACAATTTGTACGGTTTTCAATTATTTCCTTAACTGTCGATTAAAAGTTTCGCGACTCTCTCCCCAATGCCACTGTTTTTCACGCAGACGAGCGTAATTTAGTGTTTTTTTTAGGTGGAGGAAAAAAGGAGTAACTAAGCAAATCCT
The DNA here is from genome assembly GCA_019973955.1 of Trichonephila inaurata madagascariensis. Lineage (NCBI taxonomy): Eukaryota > Metazoa > Arthropoda > Arachnida > Araneae > Nephilidae > Trichonephila > Trichonephila inaurata. The sequence continues at coordinate 46,776 of BMAV01020572.1, read as the reverse complement.
GTGAAATAAGTAAATCCTTCGCAAACACTGTCAAGGTCCTCTTATTTCAATCTAATGCCTTCGCAATAATATTTCGTAGAGCACTGCACAAAAAAGATCTAACTTCGGAAAAACGTATATATACGTCCAGAAAACTAATGCTTTGGCTGAGAGAGACATTTATGTACGTCAGTGGCACATAAGAGGTTAAAGTCGTATTGTATTATTGAACTCAATACATTGTTATTGTATGGAGGGGGGCGAGATGAAAATGATGATGGAATAGGGGGTTTGAGAAGCACTGAAATAATCTGTTTTTGGATGTGTAATGCATTTATATAACTCGATGTGATATTTAATTAATGTTAAAATTCTAATATTTGCAAGCAACGCCGTCCCTTAAGTTATAATGGCGATTCAATGAGAACTTGGCAAAACCTTGGTAATAGAGCCAAGTTGGCATCATTTTTGACGACCAATTTGGCAACTTGGAGACCAATTTGACGACTTTGACGACCATGTTGACAATTATTTTTGGCGAGTTTGGGACCCTATGGATTCATTTGGAAATTAGTGGAGAAATACACTAATTTCACAATCTATGACTCAAGTGGATCTTTCTCGAAAGATCCACGACGGATATAAATAGGGAGACGTTCGCCGAGCTGAGTTCGTATGTTTTTGACCAGGGATTAGAGTGAGTATTGCTCTGGCTAGCGACTAGTAGTCTTGCTTTGACCGTTGAAGCGATTAGTGATTTCTTCGGCAGTTGAACGAGCGTGTGCTTGTGAATAATCTTTCACATATTTGTATTTCGTACTTGTATTTAAGACACTAATAATTGTGTGTGCTGTTGAAGGTGTGAAGTCCTTCTGATATTTATTTTGGGAATTTTGTTGTTGAAGCCTGTATTTAAAGGATTGTTTTCTCGATAATAAATTCTCATCGCTCTTAAAGAACTGTCTTGTTCTTTGCGACTGATTTGCTTAAAATCCTCGCACCCCGATAAACGTAACAATATAAAAATCGTGATAGAAATATGAAAAAAATTAATGAGGTCAAAATTTAATTGATATTTTGAATACTTTTAAGTAAATTGTAAATTAAACTCTAAGGATAGATCAATTTAACAAATAAAATAGCGAAGTCACAAATCTATATAAATGAAAATGAATGCTTATGTGTGTGTGTGTTTGTATGTCTCTTATACCTTCTTAAGCCGTTCATCCGATTGCGATGAAACTTTGGGGAATGGTTGGACGCATACCTGCGAAGGTTTCTGAGTTAGTAAAATTGACCCCCAAGGGGTTTTAGAGATATATATTTCCATTTTTGAACTATCAGACCTAAAAACTTAAAATTTCGTGGGTATGTACTTTCAAGGTTTAGAGGTCCACTACAAAAGGGGGTTTGGTGAAAAATGAATTCTAAGAAAGTGTTGTGGGGGCTTAGGTGGTGTTATAGATAAATATTCCAAATATTCCCGGTTTTGAATTATTGGATCTATAAATTTGAAATTTGGTAGGTCTGTTCCATTTATATAAAGTTGAGTTTCACTACACAAGGGGTTTTACAAAAATTGAACATCAAGGGATATGACGAGGGCGTAAGGGGTGTTATATGTAAATCAGTGCTTCTCAAAGTTTCAATATTCGCGACCCAATATTCAATCATAATTTTCATCGCGCCCCTCTTCATGCAATGACAATGCATTGAATTCAATAATAATATACTTTGACGCTAAAACTGCGAAACGACTTTAACCTCTTTAAGGACCACTGGCGTATATAGACGTCTCGCTCTGCCAAAGCGTTTATTTCCCTGGACGTATATATACGTCTTTCCGAAGTAGGAAATTTTCTGTACACTGCTATCCATAAAATTATTCCGAAGGTTTTGGAATGCAATAAAAGGACCTTGATAATGTTTGCGAAGGATTTACTTATTTCAGGTTATTTGCTTCTTTTTTTATTCCTTCCCCCACCCCCAATACATCACATACGCGTGCCTACGAGGAAAACGGTTCGGATTGGGAAGCGAATTGCTAACTTTTAATCGGCAGACAAGGGATTAATTATAAACCGTAAAAATTATCAAAATAAGTGTTAACTTTTGTATATAATTTTGTATGTGACAATCCCATGGGATCAATGGTTATTATTAAAATTGTTCTTAACTTAGTATTGCTAAATTAATTATAAAATACATTGTGTAGCACCGATACATTTATAAGTGTAATATATCAGTGTAAATGTGTATTTTTCTTTTTTATTATATCAGAATGTGTATTTTGTTCGATTACTTTCAATAAATTAATAATATTTTTAAAATAATCTTCTGTTTTCGAATTTTCAAAATGCTTGCACCCCCCTCGCAGAGTTATCACGCCCCAAGGGGGACGCCCCACAGTTTGAGAAACACTGATATAAATATTTCCGTTTTTGAACTATTAGACTTACATGCTAAAAATTTGGTAGGCCCGTTCCTTTCATGGAGTAGCGATCCGCTAAAAAAAGTGTTTTGAGAATCGAGCCGAAAGGTCCTTGCGAGAGATTAAGAGGTGTTACAGATAAATATTACTGTTTTTGAACTTTTAGACGTAAAGACTTGAAATTTTGTTGTCATGTATTTTTTTTTTGTGTTGAATATAGATACGCCAAGAACAAAGAAATGGACTAGTATTCGGGGGAGGTGGGAGTCACTGGGACTTATTTGTAAAAAGATTTTCGTTATCGAACTACTACTTACCGTAATGAAATTTAGTATGCATGTTGCTTTTGTTGAATGGAAATTCGCTAAGAAAGGATTCGACGGAAATCGATACTATGGGGGAGAGGGAATCATTTGCGGCGTATTGATAAAAAATACCTGTTTTCGAACTACTTGACTTACAGTAATGAAATTTGGTATGCAAGTCTCTATTGTTGATGGGTCCTACAGAAATCGACTCTCAAAGGTTGTTACTGGAGCTTATTGATAAAAAAATTTCCATTTTTGATCCATTAGATTTAAATTGGCAAGTATGTTTATTTTATTAGTACAGATCCATTAAAAATGGGTTCTATCGAAAATACTTTTGGGAGGGGCTACGAGAGAGTAAAATATAATCTTACTTCAATTTTAGAAATCATTATTTGGTAGTTCTGTCCTTTTAAATCAAAATTAAAAAGAATATTTTTTCAATACAATGAATTCTTAATGCTAAGATATCAATAATTTATATATATACATAAAAACAGTATATATTCATACAATATCATGAAATACCCAGCAAAACGGGTAGGCAAAGGCCATTAAATAAATATTTTTGAATTATTCGGTATTTCCTAGGTTCTTGTATCAGTCAATATATAAATATTATCTCTTACGCCGTTTTTGAGTCAATTTTCAGAAAATTCGTTCTTAGAGGATCTTTACTCAAAAAAGAAACATGCCTGCATAATTTCAAGTCTCTAAGTTAATTAGTTTTGGGGATTTCCTGCTAAGAGAGTGAGTGGTTTTCTGAATGCTGAATTGAACTTCAAATGAATTTTCAACTGAATGCTTTAAAACGTGAGAAAAAAAAACCTTTTCAAGTTTTGACACAAGTCGCCAAAAATGATCCCAACGAGGCTGTATTTGTAATTTTTAAATAATTAGTTTGAATCAATGAATTTTTATTAATTATAGTTAAATTATTGTATTCTCCTCCAAAATAATCATGTACATAAAATTTCAGCTCAATGGAGCGCTTTAAAATGTATTTCATTAAAGATTGAAAATTCCACCAAGATAAATAAATAAATAAATATCTAGAGAGTGTGAGCTAATAGTAGGAATTGAAAAAATATAAAGTAACATGTACAAAATTTAATGCTTTTGTTGATAATTTATACGGTTTATAAATAAGGTCGTATTGTAGCTTTAGCGTTTAAGAACATTATTATTGCGTTCAATACATTGTCATTGTGTTGGGGGGGGCGCGATGAAACTTATGATTGAAAGTTGGGTCCCCAATATTGAAAGTTTGACAAGTAATAAAACATATTTTAAAATTTTTATAATTCATAAAAATATTAAAAATTATGCTTTAAAAATATTTTTTTCAATTCATTTTGTTCTTTTGGATGCTTTTTATAGCATTATACTAGTATAGGTTTGTACAATAGTACAGGGAAATAAAAAAATTTCGTGTGAGAAACATTATTTTCACTAATTAATTTTTGAATAAAGCATTTCGCGAAGTCCTACGAGAACTATTTACAATGAACTGTGCAATTTTAGGCCTTGGTCATGTGACGAGGATGACACCTCAGCTAACTTTCCACTTTTAAAGCTTTCACAACAAACTGAGCACTCCGAGCCTTGACAAATTTAACGTGCATCTGCTCCTCTACACGGCGGGCCTTCAGTGACACCAGACTTTCGAGAACACCTCGTACGAGTTCTCGACTCTAAGCACTTTGCTACCGCGGCCACTGACAAATGTTACCCTTAAAATTTTTTTCCAAATTAGAGCATTAGAAATAATATCTTTTGTTGCTCTATGTCTCTTATATCCCAATCAATCAAATTAGAACGTTTTTCTATTTGTATCTATAGACGTAATTGAACTAAATTATCTTATTGTTTTTATTTATTTCACTGGTTCAACTTGCATTCTACTTCAAGACTTTAAAATTTGTTCTACAATTTTTTACTGTACATAATGAAAGTGTATTTGTCATAGAGGTTTAGAGAGCAAGAAATAGGAGCTCTACAAACAATTTTCGCATTACAATTTAGAACTAGACAGATGATTCACATCGAAGTGAAAGGCCACAAGAAAAGATAAACATATCAAATGAAAAAAAATGATATTTCTGCATAGAAAATATTTCTGGAACATCAGAACATTTTTTGTCGTGGGAATGTAAAGATATTTTTAAATCATAGACTGACTAGTTCTGAAACTCTGCTTTTTAGAAAACAACATACAGAACGGTGAACTCTATATAAATTATTCATTTTAAAACTTTTGAATCTTTAAGAGATACGTTTATATACAGTGAAAATAGTTTAACACGAAATTGAGAAGACTGAAATGGTTTTTCGTGTTAGAAGAGTTTCGTGTTAAAGGATATTACAGGAAAAAAAAATATATTCAGCAAAATTAAGTTTATTAGAATAGATTTTACTTATATAGATGTGTATAAATGGATGCATTTAATAAAAAGCAATGGAACAAAAACATTCACAAAAATAATAAAATTTAATTCGAAAAAAAATCAAGTTTTTGAAAAACAAGCATTTAGTGAGTTTTTGGAAAATAATCTCATATTTTCCTTTGCATTGTATTTTTTAACATCAAATTTTGCGATGTTGTCTCTTTTTTATTCATTTCAAAATTGGAATGTGCGTCGAAATTACTGAGCATTCTTTTCATGATGTTCCTCACTTCGGATGACGCTGCATCATTCATTTCATTTTCGTAGCCGGAATCTGCATCAATGATATTTTTTGAGCGTGAAACAAGCTTCAAAATGTCTTTTTATGCCATAATTGGGGCTGTACAAACATTATCATCTACTGCAGAGGTGTCCAATCCGCAGCCCGGGACCGCATGTGGCCCGCCTTGAATAATTTTGCGGCCCACGAGATCCTTTATAACTTTACAAAATACGACTATTTTGTACAATATTTTTGTTTAAAGAGTTTTTTTTAAAAACAAGTAGTATAAATTTTTTTTAAAGTCAATTCCTACTTAGATCAACAAAGAAATTTTTTTATTTTAGCTACTTTTTACTAAATAGTTACAATTAATATAAATATGTATATACATATGACAGAATCACAACATTAAGTGGTAATTGATTTTTATTAATTATCATTAAAGTATCGTATTGTCATCCAAAACAATCGTGTATATAAAATTTTTCAGTTTAACTCAATGCCTTTTTTAAAACGTGAGAAAAAAACCTTTTTCAAGTTTTGACACAAGTTACCAAAAGGGTCGCTAAGTCGCCAAAAACGATGCCAACGTGGCTGTGTGTGTATTTGTAATTCTTCAAATAATTAATTTTAATCATTTAATTTTTATTAATTTTATTAAATTCTGTATTGTCATCCAAAATAATCATGTATGTAAAATTTCAGCTCAATTGAGCGCTTTAAAATGTATTTTATTAACGATTGAAAATTCCACTAAGATAAATAAATAAATATGTAGAGAATGTGAGCTAATAGTAGGAATTAAATAAATCCCATAACTGCTATTATTTTATTACGTTGCTTCTGTTACTGCGAATCTCTCTTTTTTTATTCTTAATTGAAATTTATGAAACAAATCGTGCTCAAACTTAACGCACGAAAATTTGCAACATCAATTACGATACGCAAATACGCATGCATTGAGATCGACTTGCAAAAACTAAGTGAAAGAGTAGAGAAACAGATATCTCACTAATTAAATAAATTAAACATTATTTGATCATTGCATTATTATTATTATACTATCTCTCTATGTTTGTATACACGAAAAACAATAATATATCATTCTGTTTTAAATTTTCACTCCAGAAAATGTTTGTAATGAATCCAAATCTAATATAATGATATATGTTTTTATACGCGGCCCGCGGGATTGTAAAGTTGAGTTTGGTGTCTTATGGCGCAAGAACCAGTTTTGGCTATACTGCGCCAAACATTCATAGGTCTGTGGTCTGGACGGGAAAAGAAGAAATTGGATGACAAGATGGAGGGTCGAAAATAGAGAAGGATCACTGGGGCACCCGGGGTCGTGACACCCGTGTTTACCAAAGGTAGTAAACCCCTTGGGAAAAGGAAAAGATCACTAGAGGGTACCTCGGGATTGTGACACCCATACCCACCTAAAGAAGGTGAGCCCCTGAGGGGAAAAGTTCTTCCGAAGTGACCCTCGAGGTCATTTGGGTTGCCCACCCCTGGTCTACTGCAACGAATACTTCCGGTAATACAGTAGGGCAATCCAATAATACAGAAAGTTTTTATTAAACGACTGGTATTTTTCGTATTTTGTTCATTCGCAGAAGGGAAATCTTTTCGTGCTACGCCATTTTCGTTTCGAATCAAGAGAAAAAAATGCATGAAAATACATAGTAGTTTGTCGGAACCGTTGTATTATTTCGTGTTAACCGATATTTCCTCTTAAGCGTTGTCGCGTTAAACGTATTTCACTGTACAGGTGTCGGGCTATAAAAGTATCCAAAAGTAATGGATTATTTTTCGGAGCTAACCATCAGAATGTAATAAACTGTTCATCCATAGATTGGAAACTCCTCCGAGATTTTTTGAGTCTAGACCGATTGGCCGCACGTGCACGCATTGTTCAGAAATCGCAGACGACGAACTTGTTATACTGACTTCATTTGTAAAGATTTGGACGCCACAGCAAAAGATGCAGTGCGTACTTTGGTTAACGGTACTTAATTCAGTCACGTGTGTACAGCGGTGCGTTCGAACAGAATGGAAAGTCATTATTGGCTTGCCTGATAGACTTACCAGGACTCCTACAAAATGAATCACGCACACGATTGATAGTGTCTTCCATCGAAAACTTAAGGATACTTTCCAGTTTCAAATACCAAAGTTCTGAATAATTTAAAATCTTTCCCATTGGTGGACAGATGTTGATGTTGAAGGATCGACATTCCATTCTGTTCGAACACGTCGTTTTACACGAGTGACTGATTTACATTCCGTAAACCAAAGTACGCAACGACCTTTTACTGTGGCACCTATACCTTTACTAAGGAAGTCAGTGTAATTTTATAGTCTGAGATTACCGAATAATGCATTCACGTGCGGCCGATCGGACTAGACCCAAAAGATCTCAGAGGGGTTTCCAACCCATGGATGAACAGTTTATTACATTCTGATGGGTAGTTCCGTTATAATAAGCCATTACGTTTGGATACTTTAAGCCCGGACACCCTGAATATTAACACTAGCTGATTGGTTGTTTTGAATGAACATTCATCTATAAACAATTTCTGCCCCTTTAACTTTCCCTACTCTCTCCACCTTGGTACATTTGGCGCTATATTTAAAACTTCCTCAAATACATGCCTAAGATGAGGATAACAAAAGGAACAAACTTTCTAGGAATCATTTAACCACAAGCAAAAACTATACTAATTTTGTAAAACTAATGTAATTAGAATTAAATAAAAGAAATTGAAAGTATTTTAGAAAGTAATTTAAATTATAAATAAACAGTAAATAAGTAATAAAATAAGTAATAAACAGTTTTTCTCGCTAGTATGGATTTTTTTAGTATGCTACACATCGTTTATGTATTATGATAATAGCACTTCAATATAATGAATTTTTAAAGGGTTTAATGTTAATGTACATACCCATTTTGTTGAATAATCCATATCGCCATGATGCATATAGAATGCTTGTGTTTTAAACAAGAAGCTACCTTCTTCGCACATTGAACTTGGACAATTAATATCACCATTTACGCAAGCAAATATGCAGGAATGGCCTCCAATGAAGAATTATCAAGTCATTTCCCAAAACCTTTGAATCTGTCTTTGATAAACGTTTGTTAATTAGTTATAAACTATTTAAACAATTACAAAAGGATCTTTAAGCTTAATTTTTATATTTTTATCACGGAACGCCTACGGTTGCATATTTATCCCGATATAAGAGTTTGGGCGTGAACTCGTGGCTGACGTTGTAGAGTCATGGGTTCGAATCTGAATGCCATTGAAGATCCGCTGTGTAGCGGAATTAATGCGAGTTGAATCTGTCGAGGCTGAAAGTTCTCCGTTTAGCGTCGTGTGGTAGTTTGGAGAATGGGATGCTAGGTCCAGGTGTCTTCCTCTTCTATCGACCATGGTTTAAAAATACGAGGTTCCTGTCGCCAAAAGCCCTCGTGTTGCTTTATAGCTCGAAGTTAATAAATAATCCACGGTCAAAAATGACGAGGTTGACCATAACCTCTACATCACACTCTCCACATCGCTTGGAGATTGGGGTCACTTAGTGGTTATGATCGTGAACCTGTAGCCTACGTTATTTCTGTATCGAGTCAAGAGTGTGAATCTTCAAGAGTCAAGAATCTTCGAGTCAAGAGTGTGAATCCACTCTGTGTGGGGGACAATGCATATTAAATCTCTTGAGGCTCAAAAGTCTCACGTTCATGTGACGCGGAAATTTGAAGGGTGGATGTCAACTTATGCGTCATTTGACCAAGGTTCAGAGTGAGTGAATATTAACGTCTCACTCTTTAGCTACTCTAGGGCTTTTGGCGAAATACCTCGTAATTTTGAACCACGGTCAAATGACGAGGACGGCACCTGAGCTGGCACCCCCTCCCAACTTCCACACCACACCAACGGGAGGATGTTTAAGCCTCGACATATTTAACATACATCGCCCCCTTGCATGGCGGGCGTACTAGGCTCGAATTCATGACTCGCTGGCCAAGAGTCCATTACCTTCACCACTAGGTTATCGCGGCTACGATGAAGGTTCAAAATCATGAAGATTGTCCACAATACCCTCCGTGTTGTTGCATAGCTCACTTGAAGTACAATTTGATTTTCATTTTTGCTTTTGGAAAATATATTTCTTTTCTTTATTTTTATTTAGCATCAATTTAATATTCTAATCGGATTTATATAATGTTTATTTTCACACTCTTAAAAAAGATATATTAAAGATTGATTGATTGATTTTAGGGTTTAAAAACTCTTTCGGCAAACTACAATTTGGGCGTGGACAATCAGGTATAGGATCGGATACGGTTAGCCTTGTAAGTACCCACCCACTAAAGAACCGTGTAAGAGAGCACGAACTGTAGAGAAAGTCAATATCAGGGGAGATCGAAGGGATCCGGTAAGAGTGTCCCCGTTCCAAACAATAACTTCTGAGAGGGTCGTCGCTTTAAAGCTCGTGTAGCTGAACAGTGCACGACATATTCATCATCAATTTTACTAAATTGTCAAAGACAGGGGGAAAATAATACCTCCTCCTTAAGGGGTACACTGAGTCGTAAACCCTGTAAAAAAACATTCAGATAAAGGATTTATAAAGAGAAAAGTTATTCAGGGGTTTTCTAATGTTAAAGGGAAAAGGCCGAAATTCCCGGTTTTTCCAAAAATAAATACTGCAAGAGTTGGATATTTATTCGCTGGCTTCCACCCTAACAATAGAATACGACTATGCATTCTTAATTTTCGATATTTTTCAAATGTGTTTCACTTTTCTCCCTACTAATGTTAAATGGAAACCTTGGTCTAAACCTTGTTCTTAAAAAACACTCTCTGTCAAGAAAAATTAAAAAAATAAACTTCTTTAAGGCTGTTTTTCCTAATGTTAAAGAATAGGACCGAAATTCGCGCGCGGAGTATTTTTTCAGATATAAAAGCACTCAAACATTAATATTATATATTCTGGCTTCACCATCCTGTAGAGAATCACTTATTTTATCATACTACTCATTTTTATCCGAGTTTTTTCTTTTATAAAATGTGTTTCACATTTTTTCTCCTATACCATAATGTTAAATGAGCTATTCCTTTACATGTTTAAAGGAAAACTTATTACTTATGAAATATTTTGAAATTTTAAAAACACTATATTATAAACAAATGCATGAGATACAATGTCACAAATGTTTAGAAAAATTGAGGCATTTGTTCAGTTCGAAAATGGGCTCCGCGTTAAGTTCACGCCCTTGTGCATATGGCGAAAATAGCCTTAATTTCGATTAACACACACCTCGGTCTTCTAAATTAAAGTTTTTTTTCAATAGTTGAAGAAGAGAGCGTGGAATATATATTTATATATAAAGGATTCTTCGGTATAGAATTAGAGTGTATAATCTGAAATCCTTTTCAGATCCTTTCTTGGCTACGGTAGTCTAGTGGTAACGGTCACGAATTCGAGCTTTAGTACCACTGAAGACCCGAGTGTTGAGAAGACTGATGCCTATTAAATGCTTTGGGCTTAAAGTCTTCCCATTAGGGAGGTGTGGTAGTTTGTAGAGGGGTGCCAGCTCAGGTATTGTCCTCTTCACTTGGTTAAGGTTCAAAATGACGAAGTAATAGCCCTCGTGTTTATAGCTTAAAAAACCCTTATTCATTCAAATCAGTCTCGCCATTTCTTAATTTGAAGTTTTTGTTAAAGATGATTTTACATTCGTTTCGTGCAACTGAGTTGAGTTGAGTTTGGTGTTTTATGGCTCAAGAGCCAGTTTTGGCTATACTGCGCCAAACATCCATAGGTCTGTGATTTGGACGGGAAAAGAAAAGAAATTGGATGACATGATGGAGGGTCGAAAACAGAGAAGGATCACTGGGGTACCCGGGGTCGTGACACCCGTGTTTACCAAAGATAGTAAACCCCTTGGGAAAAGGAAAAGATCACTAGGGTACCTCGGGATTGTGACACCCGTACCCACCTAAAGAAGGTGAGCCCCTTGAGGGGACCAGAGCTTTGACCACTCGGCCACGCGACCACGCGTCACAACTACTATCCATGCCAATTCATCGTCTTTTACATCTATTATTCCGAGTAAAACAGAAAGTGAAACGCATGTCTGTGACTTACAAGCCTTTTGATCTTTTACTGTACGTCTGGCGTCGCTTCGAAAAATAAGTTTTATTACAAATTTTAATACTTTTTACACGAAGAAATCAAAATCTAAGCTTTCAACTGCCTTTGCAGAATTTAGTAAGTGCCCTTGAAAGTATTAAAATTTACCCGAAAATTCCATTTAAAGAACTCTATCTTTTGCAGATTTATACATAGTTTCTATTTATCTTAAGCTTTAAAGACCATACTCTTTATTTGACGTTTAAAATATGACTGAACTTATATATCTCTTTTCTCGATATTTAATAAGTTTACCGACTCTATATTTAGTTCATTTTGACATTCCTACGACCCTTCCCGAGTGATATTGTGGATTATTTTTTACCTATTTTTTAAAACCTATACTGTGACCTTAATATCTGATTGGATCATAGTTTTATGGTGTTTACTTTCAAAAGTAACGATCTCTGGACTTTTATTGCTTTATTTCACTTTTCTAGACTCCGTGATTTTAGACTTTAAATGCTTCTTAACAAAACACATTTATCCCCATTTCAGGTTAGTCACTATTACTTACACAAGGGCTCTGAAATGTGAATCTATTATTATTATTATTTGTCAAACGAATATTGTTTTATCAGTAGAAACTTTGTAGTCTTATCCCCTAAGAAAGTGGAAGAGAACAATCAGTCTTCGAAATAAAAAAAATTATGTGTAACGCATTGATTCATACAAACATTTTACTTCTTCGTATATGTGTAAGAAATAGTTGAAACTACGTACTGTATATTTTCGAATATAGTAAGTGAATATTAACGTCGTACTGTTCAGTTACTCGAAGACTTTTGGCGACGGACCTTGTAATTTTGAGCCATGGTCAAGTGATAAGTCTGACACCCCCTCTCTTAACTTCTACACCTCACCAAAGGGAGAACGTTTGAACCTTGTCATACTTAATGTGCATAATCCCCTCTGACCGGTGTAACGTCCTAAGCATCTAAGTTATGACACTTGGTTGGTATTTTTGAAGTTTATTTTTTTCAAGCACACAGGACAGTCCACAGACATAAACAATTTGTACACTATTTACAATTTTTAAGGAAAAATCTTTAATATTCCGAATTTATGACATTCGTAGAGAGATATTCCTTTACGCTCACTCTCTCTCTCTCTCTCTGATGGAGCTAAATAAATACAATCTTTTTGTCGAAAGGAAATCACATACTTTATCCGCTCACGGATGGAGTACCACCAAATCTTACCTCTCTCGTCGAGAGGCCACCTTCGAGTAAGAAAGGTCTAGAGTTCGTTACAAACTCTCCTCCCGCATCCAGATTGCTTTCTCCGACACAGGAGAAACAAAAGTTCTTTGTTCCAGTTCTAAGGAGTAAATGGTAAATTCATCCCGACACCTTCCGCCTCCAGAATTTGCCTCTCTCCAGACATAGGAGAAAAAAAATTTCTTCTACTTCAGTTTAGCTTGCTATACTAAATGCAAATCAACCTCAAACATCATTTTCGATAACGTTATTTGAAGTGTTCTCCACTGGGCGACCAGGCTACATAAAAAGAACTTCTGCACACAATAAAAGTAACATAGAAAGTATATATGCAGCACAAAAAACACTAAAATATATCAAATAAAACTACTACTTAATTGATTATACATGATGAACTAAAAGAAGACACACACAATGTACACTGGTGTGCAAAACTTAAGCAACAATGTGTAAAATTTAGCAGATAGCCATGAAATTGCAGAAAAAGGAGGTCTGGGAGATCAGTACAGTGAACAAGTAAATCAGTGAAACGTCATGCGTATGCAAATATCAGGAACAAAACGTCAGAAGCGATGTGAGCGTACGCAAACGTGTGATGCTCTACGCGCGCTGCTCAACAGTAAAATAAAATGAAGGACGGAGACGCGAATTCAACATATATTCGCTGCAAGTGCCAGTGAGTCAGTTCGTGAAATATGGCTAGAAGAAATCACCTGGACGACTTCGCACGTGGAAGAATGATTGGAAAGCTGGAGGAGGGCGTATTGTCACCAGTGTAGCCGAGTTCGAATCAACAAAGTGTCGTTTCGCGCGCCTGAAAGCGTTCCAAACCACAAGGTACAGCTGTTAGAAAGAGATGGTGGTGGCCGCCTGAGGACGACAACCGCAGGGGATGACCGATATATCATCCTGCAGGCGAAAAAGAGTGTCGACAGCAGTCATCAAGCGCCATTGCTCAGAAACCTGTACAGCAACGAGTCGACAAGTGTCGCGTGGCTTACTGTGGCCAGACGCCTTCACAAAAGGCCTGTTCGCCCACCGTCCTGAATCGCTGCTTCCCGTTGAAAGTTAGCCAATCTTTTACAGTGGGCCAGAGAGCACAAAAACTGGATAACTAATCAATGGAAAGCCGTGTCCTCTTTACGGATGAGAGTCGGTTCAGTACCAGAAGTGATTCTCAACGCGTTTTGATTTGGAGAGAGATCTAATCTCGGTTTTATCCTTCCAGTAAATATCAGCGAAAGACACACCGTTACGGTGGTCCTGGACTTGGTTCGAGAAGGCATTATGCTGAACGGGCGAGATGAGCTTCCCATTTTCGACAGAGTGGTCTGTAACCGGGGATCGCTATTGTGAGGAGGTACTTCTTCCCCCATGTGCGTTCTTTTCCGAGGTGCCATGGGTCTGCACCGCTCTTTATGAATGACAATGCACGGCCACATCGCACTCTTGCTGTTGAGGAGCTGCTGAAAGTGAAGATATCACTCGAATGAATTGGCCAGCGTACTCCTGTGATTTAAATCCCATCGAACATGTGTGAGATGCTTTGAGAGACGTATTGCCACACGCTACATCATCCGGAGAACTAACAACTCAAACAGAGATGTTGATTGAGGAATGGGCACTCCTACCTCAAGAAAATGCTGCACCAGCAGTTCTGAGTATGCGGAGACGGTGCGATGCAACCATTGTAGTAAGGGGAGGGTATATACCATATTAAGGCACGTCTGCTTGTTGGATAGGACAATCATGAGTCACGATACTATGCGTTCAATAAAGCTTGTTTTTGTTTGATTCCATACCGTATGCGTTGTTTCCCTTTTTCACCCCGGATGCTTTCGTCATCCTTACGTACATAATACCCCCCCTCATTTCAGAATTTCTTCTCAGATGATTTTTCGTGAAGTTATGGCAATAAACAAACCTGTTGCTTAAGTTTTGCACACCAGTGTATTATACATTACACAAAATGATTTTTTAAAAAAAACAACGACAATATGGTATACATAGTACACATAGATTGACTCTAGTCTGAATGTAGGAGTTCCTACTTAAAATCCACATTCAAATTGTTTTCCCCTTTTAGGGTTACGGTAAAATTGAAAGAAAAGGCAAAGCCCAGCGTAGTAATCGTCCTTTTTACCAGATTATTTTTCAGCCATACCAAAGGATTGTGGCGCGAATGAAAAAATTCGGTTTGCCCGTCGATATACCCTTTAAATTTTTTTTATTGCATATAAAATTGCAGCACACTCTTTTCCATGGTAATTTTCCTCTCAGTAGCAGTAAATTTCTTACTGAGAAACAATATGGGATGTTTTTTTTCCCATTATCATCCTTTTGGGCTAACACAACCCCAAAATCCCTGATCTGACGCTTCTGTTTGTAATATGAATGTTTTGGGAAAAAAATCGGATGTAAAACGGGTTTCCCCAGAAAGCTTTTCTTTTAACATTTTAAATAACTCATTACATTTGTCATTCCATAAAATTTACCCTTTTATTAACCCCTTCAACAAATTGTTAAAGGTGCGACTATAGCGGAAAACATAGGAATGTATTGCCTATAGTACCCAGCTAATCCAAAAAAGCTCTGATTTGTTTTTTAGTAGTGGGAATGGGAAAATTTTTTAATTGTTTCATTTTAAGCTCAGCGGGAGAACTTTTCCCCCGACCAACAATGTGACCAAGGTATTAATTCCCTGTTGTGAAAATTTTCACTTAGAGGGTTTTTTTTTTATATAAATTAGCCTTTTAATCTTTCTAAAATTTTGTAAATTTTTTTGGATTTTCCCTTCCCATTTTCCAAAAAAAAATTGCAATGTCATTTAAATAAATATAGCATATTTTTCCACATCCTTTTAAAAAATTTTCCTATCATTTTGCTAAAAAAAAAGGAGCTTTTTTGCCCAAAGGGAGCGAAAAGGTCTATATACGCCGAAGCTGGAGCAAATGCAGAAATTTTTCGGGGCCGGGGTTAGGAATTTCCAGAAACCCTTTTAGTTAAGTCTATCTACGTAATGAACTTGGTGCCCCAAAAGTTTCAACGCGTTGTTCTATATTGGGATGGGATAAAACCCAGTGCGCGTCATTTCATTAATTTTCTGTAATCGATACAGGGTCTAGGTCTCTACCGGCGAGTCGACAAGGATCATGGGTGAAGTATACCAGATGGTCCTGGTTCGATAATTTTGTATTTTAGCACCCTTTTCAATTTCGGTTTTTTAAAAATTCCCCTTGCTGCCTATTTGTCATTCTATAGGCTTATGTTGACCTGTTTGTCACTGATTAAATCAATATCATGTTCCATAGTTTGGGTTTTCCCTGAATGTTTGAAAATATAGCAGAAAACTTAACTAATATTTTTCCCCAACGCAAAATTTGCTCATCACCCATTTTTTCTTTTGAGTTGATTTTTTTCACGTTTTCCCCTGAAAAAAAAATACATTCGGGTCAGTTAGCATATGGGGAAAAAATCCTCCCCCAAATTTTGGACGCTCAGTAGTCTCCTCGGTATCAAGCACCACTTTAAAAAGCCAGGTCTCTTATGAAAAGGGTTTTTTAACATGTTAATGCGGTACAATCTTTTTCCCCTTCCTGATTTGTCAAAAGAAAACCACGTAGTTCGTTTGGGATAAACGTTTTTTATCTTACCTGGCCCCTTTTTCCATTGAGGGCAATTTTAGGGGGTTGGTTTGGGGTTCCCATAGAAGGGCATCTCCCCGGAAATTTTTTTTTGGGGCATTTTTATCCCATTTTTTTTTCCCCTTTGTCCCTCACTTCCATTCTAACCGTATATATATAGCCAAGTCCCTACATTTCTTCAATTTATTTATTAACCAAAGATATATTTTCGACGGTGTCTTTTTCCTTGGGATCAACCAACTTTATAAAAAAAGTGAGGGGTTCAAGATTTTTCCATATACAAATTCGCCGGACTAAAACCCGACTTTTCATGGCCTGTCCGCAGAGCAAGAGAGCAGCCGGATTTGATTTTCCCCGGGGCAGCCCAATGTTCCTTTAAAACCTTTTTTACCGTTGGGGGAAACGCCCCCCCCTGCTTTGGGGTGGTATACTGAACCCGAGAAACCTTGATGCCAAACCTCTTAAAAATTCGACAGTCAAGCGGTGATGAAAGATGTTTTTTGATCTGTCTGTATCCCCCCGGGAAACCCATCCGACTAAAACCCCGCAAAAGGCATTGACACAGATTTTGAGGTTTTTCCGGGCCCCGGATGGCGTCAGGATTTTTGGGGGCAAACACATAACTGTAATGAGGTATTTGTTCCCTTTCTTTTGGGATACAGGCATGGGCCCCACAAGCATCTACATTAATTTTACTAAAGACCCAGAAAATGGCAGTCACCAAAGGGGCCCTTTTTTCATTTTTCCCCAAGTTTTGGGAAGGGTCACACGGTTTTACAAAGTTTTGATTTCTTTTAAATAATTTCCAAAAGAAATGTCTCAGTAACCGGTCTTTTATTTTAAGAACTCCAATGACCGGAAATTCCATCAGACAAATTGTTTTGATCTGTTCTCTGGGGGTTTTTGGATAACAATTAACCACTCATCTATCCCCAACTTATTTATTTTCTTTTTACCAGAATCCCATTTTTAATCCCCATAGTCTGCCTCATTTCCTTTTTGACTAACCTATTATTAAGTTCTTTTCTTTTTTTTTCCTGTTCAGCAATAAAAGTACTGATTTATTTGAGTCACTGATTTTTTGGGGGTATAACCGTCAACAGGGGGCAATTCTTCGTTTTCTGTTTTTTACCCCCTTCCAAATTGGATCAGTCTGTTCATCAATTTGGGCTGGCTCATTAAAAACTTTTCCCCCCTTTCTTTTTCGGGTCTGGAGCGAGTAATCGATTTACTTTTCCGACATCCGAGGAATATTTTTCAACCCTTGGGGAAGAGCCGCGGTTTGTTTCCCAAGAAAAAACCGCCCTTTATCCGGGGTTTCCCATCACTCGCTTTTTATGTTACTGTACCCCAAAACGCCAATTTTCCCAAAAAATTTTCCCAACCCCTACATGCTCCCCTTCATTCTGTCTCTCATATTTTTGGAAATAACATCTACCGTTTTTCGGTATTTTTCAGAATTGACATTCTAAAACCGTTTACTTTTCCTTTTGATGTATATGATCTAAGAGACCCTTCCGACTTCACACCCATTCGACACAACCTGCTTTCTGAGTTTTTGCAGGGCATTGTGGACGTAAATGGTTTAAAGACCCACATTCATAGCATTGGGGCCTTTTTTTTATGAAATTCAATCTGGCGTCTTCCCTGAATTGTGATCATATTTTCTAAAATGTGCCCTGAAAAAATTTTATTTCCTTTAAAAGTTTTACCCTGGGAAAAGGTTATCACCATTTGTCTATCTGCTGTTCTCAATTTATAGTCTACCAGTTTCAATTTCCCCCCGATCGTTTCTTTTGCATCTTCAAATTTTTTAAATTTTTCCCCACCAAATTTTTTTGGGGAAGTAATTGTTTCCCATTCATCTAGGAAATGTTCCTTAAATTCATTTGGGGGACGCCTTTTAATTTGATCAACCAACATTAGATCTTTTTAAATGTTCAAAAATTTCTATTTTAATCCATTTGCCAATCTAAAAAAAGTCTTTAAATTCGTGGTAAAAATCGTACCACGTAGCATCCGAATTTTTTTTTGGTCTTAACCGAAATTTCGAAACTTCTACGCTTAATTTAAACCTTTTTAAACAACACTTTAACATGTTCGTAATCAATACCTGTTCCTCAGGCTCCTACTTTTATTGTTTACCTCAACCGGAAGGACGCCAAGAGATATGTCACCCATTGATCCTGGGCAAGTGTAGAACTTTTGGGTTGCCCCTCGAAAAGCCCCTAAGAACAAACTTATATCATCATTTTTTAAAATTTAAAATTTTGGCATTAGTTTTGAAAATTTTGATTAAATGTCGTTTTAACCACAGATTTAGTAACAAAAGTGTTCTGCTTTTTACTCTAAGGATTTTTAGTTGAAATTCTCTCCCCGTGTCTCCTTTTTTTAAGTTTTTTCCTATCCTTTTCTTCATAAAGTTTCTAGTAAATTTTTAAAGAATTATCCTCAAAATTTTTATTACCCACAATTATTTGTTTTAATTTTATACTTTTATGTCTTTTTGAAACTGTTTCCCCCAACTCTGTCGCGTCAAGGACTAAATCCTTTTTTTTCCTTTTCCCAAAAGCGTCATATTTTTTTATAAATAATTTAAGCTTTAAGCAATTAATAATTTAAGCAGTGGAAACACAGTTAATACAGAATACATACAACAAAAATATAATCGAACCAACAATAAGAACTCAATAAGTTATTACTGAATATTATAATAAAATATCAGGAGTACATAAATAAATTTTCTTAATTTTTACAAAATTAAGCAGATTTAAGAATAAAAATGAAACTCGTTCATTTTGAATTGAATGACAGTGAGAACACAACAAGTATAAAAACCTTAAGTATTATTAGGATATGAAACAAATTAAAAATAATACGTTATTTTCAAAAATATTTAGTATTATCTTCCTTCCGGAAGAAGACAAACAATTTCTCAACACTGCACTGGTGTGCTTTCTAGTCGCCCCTTTCAAAGCGTGGGGACTCGGTAATCTGGGAAGGGAAAAAGGGGAATTTTCGAGGTTCAATGCACCCTCGCTTGGGTAGGTCCAAGGTCGCAAAACAACAAGTATCTTAGAGATAGCTCAAATTCTACTCGACGTATTATAACACAATACACAAAAATATACAGATCAAATAATATCTCAATATCTTATGCTTAAACAATTTACATTTAAATGCACTGAGGTGCTATTTATTTATTTCTTAACGGGAAAATGTTTCCCTCAGCACCAGAAAATACACACACACATAAACGAAAATTTTTTCGTTATATTCAACAACACTCTGAGTGTTTAAAAATATTATGCACTGATGTGCCTATGGGAATGATTTCCCGAATTCACATAAACAATAAGTAACTAAATTATACTTTATATTATATATATAAATTTATATAAATTATACGTTTTTTCTAAAAATTAGCAGATCCGTCCACAAGCTTTCTCCTTCTCCTCTATTTTAACTTCAGAAAATTTCCCAGCTTATATATGAAAATATACGGTAGTCAAAACACGCACATAAAATCATGTATATAAAACAAACATGTTAATATATTCAGCGTTTCCCCCCTCGTGGTTTAAGTATAATTTTTAAAATTTCTTTTAAAACTTCAATTTTGATTTCTTCGTTCACTATGTGGGGGAAAAAACAACTGTTCATAATTTTGTGTGCTTTTGAACATTTTAAAAAATATCTTTTTGTATGATGTCCGCATAAGATTCTAATAAAATATGAGCTTTTTTCCGTAAATTGAGTAATCTTAAGCAATTAAGTTTGTATTTTTTAAATGTATTGTTTCTATAACTGTATTAGAATACATTTATAGTTTGAACAAGGTTTTTTTGTTTTGTTTTGGAAAAAAATATTCACTTCTACGTAAAAAATTAAAATGTTAAACTTAATATATATTAATGAATGCATGAGCGAAAGGCGAATGAAAAGGCTTCACAGTCTAGAAAGAAATAACAAATAAATTATAAGTAACATCTTTTAAACAAGTTTATTAGTCGTTTAAGATAAAATAACTTTTCCTTAAAACTTTTTTTATCAACTTATAAAGTTGTTACACAATTTATGATATAAAAGCTTGTCGCGAGATTTAAGTACTCGTATTTACTTAGTTTGAAAATTTTAAAAATTAAAATCTCGATCAGATCGAGTTATTTAATATGCTTGTTTATCTACACAGACAAAATCTCGCGACAAGCTTTTATATCATAAATTGTGTAAAGACTTTATGAATTGATAGCAAAAAAGTTTTAAAAGAAAAGTTTATTTTATTCTTTTTCGAGCATTTAAATAAAAGCTTGTTTTTAAAAAAGTTTTTTACTTATAATTCATTTTTTACTTTTTAGTTATCGCTGGACAGAGGTTTCTCAGTCTGTTAATCTCATCAACGCATCATTGTTGCAAGGTCGTTTACCGGTCAATTTTGAACAGTCCAGCTAAGAGGTAATCAACCTTTTTTAACGCGAAGCCACATAAATATGATAGATATTTCTCTCGAGCCGCAACAAGAGGATAATGGGTAGGGGGGATGAACACTATTAAACCAAAACAACATTGGACAATGCAAAATTAATTAAAATATTAAAACTCATTTTTTTTTTTTGCTTTTACTCTAATACCATATTACAAACGAAAAACACAATTTTTTTTAAATCCATAATTTTAAACCGATTTTTTCAATTCTTGTGCAGAATTTGGAAAATACTATTCTACAAACGATTATACAATCATGGAAAAAAATTAACGCACCAAGATGGAGTCGTCAAAACGAAACGAAATTTTACATACGTAATGATAACTTTGATCTAAGTTAATGATTAGAAAATCAAAGAAAAAGGATCAATTATTTCAGAGAAAAAGGCAAAAGAACGGAGGATTTAATACCCTGTTGAACCCCCTCTATATAGCGCGAATGCACGATGCGATACGATCGAGCATTGAGGCATACAAGCTCTGTATGATGTCTTGAGACATTTCATTTCATATTTGCTGTATCCTTGCCTCTAGTTCGTTCAAAATCGGGAAATACCCAACTCGCCATCCCAAATTATACCAGATATGCTCGATTGGAGACAAATCTGGGGATGGGGTAGGCCAAGGAAGGGTAGTAATATTACGGAGACAGTCTCGCGGCATCCTTGCCATGTGAGGCCGAGCATTGTCTTGTTGAAAAATGGCTCCTGGGAGCCGTTGCCTGAATGGCAACACATGTGGTTGCAGAATGCTATAGACATACCGCTGGACTGTTATGGTACCATGGATTAATGGTAAGGGTGACCGTGTATTGTAGGCAATGGCACCCCATACCATCAAAACAGCTGTGGGAGCGATGTGTCACTGTAAGGCAAAGGCAGGATTGTGGCGTTCACCACGGGGTCTCCACACACGAACACGATTGTCATCACTGCTGAGATTGAATCTGGATTTGTCGCTAAAGCAGACCTGGTTCCATTCCGCTGCAGTCCAGTTTCCTCGTGCTCGGCACCAGTCCAAACGGAGGCTTCGATGGTTGAGTGACAAGGGCAGCCCCCGTAATGGATGCCGTGATCCCAAATGTCCTTCAGTCAGGCGCCTTCGTATGGTTCGAGATGATACATGGGCCTCTAGTGAAGGTGCTACCTGTGCCTGGATGGCGGTCGATGAAGCAGTTGGCTGTATGCGTACATATCTAACGAGGTGTTGTTGTTTCGACGACTTGTCTGTCGAAGGCATCCTGAGCATGGTCTTCGTGTAAATGACATCTCTCGGATCTACTAGTCCCAACACCTCCTCTCAACACAATCAGAGCGGACTAATTGACGAGCTACTCGCCTAGCTGACGACCAGCTTTCAACATGCCGATGATTCTCCCCCTTCCAAAGTGCGGTGGCTGCTCATATTGTCCTCGGAAACGGCGTAATGACATGTTTACCTCTTTTCCTACTTTGTAAGCGATTCAGCACACTTAACCCGCGATCACTCGCGTGGGGTGTTCTGTACACCCCAGCAACAATAAAATCCTCCCAGGATTCTAAAAAGAATGTGCAGAACCACGATTTTTTCTGTAGCTGCACATTTTAGGTCATTTAACCTTCAGGCCTGATGAAATCCCTCTTCCTCGAACGATTGAATTTAAATGACCTTCAAAAGTTTATCGGGGGGGCTGAGAACCCCGGCAGAAGTTGAGTATTTGTATACAGTTTTCCGGTTTTTGGGAAAATGTTTAAAAAAATTTTTTTCTCTTTCTACTATCATTATCTCATTAATTATAAAGTATATTTATTACGGGTATATACGTTTTATATAGTGGTTTAGAAAAATATAAAATTATGTTTTTTAAAAATGAAAATTTTGTATGTTTAGTTTAAATTAATGAAGTCCTTTTTATATGCAAAAATTTAATTTTATTTGTATAATACAAAACATATCTTGTTTTTTTATAAAATGTATCAAAAGACTTTAATTTTTTTTTTATAATTAAAACACGTTTAAAAAATTTGGGGGGTTCCTACACCCCCCCGAGTAACTACGGTAGCAAAACAGGCACGAGGACGCGGGGTTTAAAAAAGCTTTTTGGGTTTCTTTTTTTACACCCACCCATCAAGCTGTTTAAGAATCGATGAATGCTCACTTACTGAGAGCTCTGAAGGGGAGGGGAAGGGGGAAATTTTCCCTGACAATATGTTACATTTAAAAATTTCGGGAACGCCGGGGGAAATAAACCTGTGTCTAAAAGAAAAAGAAGCTTAAAAAAATTTGAAAAAAATTTTAAGTTATACACTGGTAAAAGAACGATAAACACTGGGGTAAGTGGAGGAGGGGGGGGGGTGGATTTCATTTAAAAGATATTAAAAGTGCTAATTTTGTAAGGAAAGGGAAAATTTATAAAAGAGAGAAAAGTCTTTTTTCTAATTGTGATATCGGAAATTAATGGTCAAAACAAGCATATTCCATCCAAACTAAGCATGTATACAAAAATTTTAGCTCAATCGGTTGTAGACATCAGCTTAAAAAAATTTAGTTGAAGATTCCACCTGAACAATTTAAGAAGTTAAAAAAAAAATTGTAAAATATAACTCTTTGTAGTATACAGAGTGGAAGTATTGAAAATATCTCGTTGAACAAATCAAACGAATTTCAAAAATATTTAACACGAAAAAATAGTAATTGGAGGCGCGGGGCATCGATCCCCGTCAAATTACTTTAATTAATATCTTTTTAACTAATTGTGATATCGGAATAGAAATGGTCAAAACATGCATTGTCATCCAAACTAAAAGAGTATACAAAATTTCAGCTCAATCGGTGGAAGACATCAGCTTCAAAATTGAGTTGCAAGATTCCACCCAAACATTTTACACTGCAAGTTAAATAAAAGCTTGTAAAAAAGTTAAAATTAGCTTTAAAGTGAAGTTTTTCAATTGAAGAAATGTAATCCGGAGCTTGCTATTAGATGAATGCAACTCTTTACGTTTTTAGATATCTATGAAAACACAAAAGTAAACAGTGGAAGTAGGAAAGAAACGAAATCTATCAACAAGCCTGTGCAATGTTTATATGAGTACGATAATTTAACTGTGTTGCCATAGAAACCTCAAGATGCGCTTAGTTGTACTTTCAAAGGCATTTTTCGATATTAAAAGAAAAATATAGATCAACTGAATCGATAAGTTCCAACACCACATAACTCACACAACCAGAACATTTCAGGAATCAATAAAAACTGTATACTATACAAGCAAGCAAATTTTAAGAGTTGTTTTTGAATCCTGGTACCATTGAAGACCAGGCGTGTAGAAAGGACTGAATCCCGCGTTAAATCTGTCGAGGCTCAAATTAGTGTGGTGTGGTAATTCGGAGAGTGGGGTTACAGCTCAGGTGTCCTCTTCGTCACTGGACCCAGGTACAGAATTGCGAGGTTCGTCACCATTAGCCCCCGTGTTGCTTTATAGTGCGACGTTAATGCAAACTCTCATTTACCCTCCAGATGGTCTGTTAAGATGACTCCAAGACAGTTCCCAAAAAAAAAACAACATAACCTTTTCCGATTACTTTTTTATTTTAGACTTCTTGGGAAGGGAGTCGCTGTGTTTTCCCTCCTTGCTGATCTCTTTGATCTCTGGATCATATTCATAGATCCAAGATTCATTCATATCCAAAAAATATCTTCGTTTTGCTGCAAATGATTCATCCCTTTTGATAGGCCATGCCATGTTTGCTTCTAAAGCGCTTCTTCAGTGTGCTGACACCTTTGAAGTGCAGTCTTGTGAATAATTTTCCCCACACTGCCGTTTCTAAGATCAGTATTATTCAGGATTTGGTTGGCTGCCTGCCCATTGCACTAAGAAATTCAATTATTGGAGAACAATGTACAAAAAAATTTAAGAGGAAATTCTAACTATCAAACAATCAAATGTATCAATTTTGTTATCAATTGTTTTTTAAATAGTGAATATAAGCAAGAGACTTGGTCATGGATGAAAGAAAATAGAAATTATCCCATAACTCAGTGTGAAAATTCATAAAAATAAATATTTGCGTGTGTGTGTTTGATAGAAAAGTTAATATAGTATTAAAATAAGACAAAAATGAGTTTTAATATTTTGATCAATTTTGTGTCAATGTTGCTTTGGTCTTATAGTCTGCTTTTCCCATTATCCACATGTGATAATGGGAAAATGTGATAATGGGAGCCCGCGTGAAATACTTATCATGTGTATGCGGCCCGGCGGGAAAAAAGGTTGAGTACCTCTGGTCTAAAAGGATAGTCCTCCATTTTTCTTCTCTGTGGCAACATCGACCGGGAGTGATAGTCTTCCATTTCTTGGAACGTATGAGGGGGATATGTGGCCAGTTTGAGAATTCCTTTTCCACGTTACAACAAGGCCATATGTCAAACTGTCATAAGTAACCATCACTTCATGGTGAATTTTCTGGACGTTGTAACTTTTTAATTTAATCACATTGCGAACCTCTACCTTCTCCATACTACGGGCTACTTCCAACTTTTCCTGTAACGAAGCACAAATCAACATGAATAGTTGTGATTTATAACATAATGTTCATAAAAATTATGCAGAATGAATTTCAGTTATATATCCCTGTTAGTAATATAATTAGAACTTAGTGCTATTCCTACGTATATATCACATGCATAGCATTTACCTTCTTTAAAGTAATGCATTATTTTTATACCAAAGAAAAGGACATAGAAGTTTTCAACTTTTATTATACGTGGTCCTTCGATGATTTTTATATACAGAAACTTAAAACTTTCAAATATTTTATAAACACTGATATTTTTTAAATTTAAAAAAGGTTCAATCGAATTTCTTTACAATATCCCATGACACACCAAAAGGCTGTGAAAAAGCGATTCGAATGTTTTTTTGAATTTCAGTTCCAAATTTTTCTCTTGAAAGACTTGAAGAACTTTGAAAATTTATTCCTCGGTTTAGTCGCTGCTGCTGGAATAAAACAATAAAAGTAATTAATGAAAACACATCAGTAAAATCTTATTAGAGAATGCTATGTTAAGAATTTTATAAAATTCATGTTTTACAGTGCTAACAAGTTAAAGCAGGGGTACTCACAACCTTTTTCTGCTGGGCCGCATACATATGTAGTTATTTCACGGGCCGCAACATGAGGATAAAAGGGGGAGAGAAGGCTTTTAAAACCAAGATAATATTGGAATTTTAAAATTTGGAAAATTAATCAAAATATTGTAACTCCTGTTTAAATTTTTTTAACTATTATTTCTTTTAATTTTGTCACTAACACTAAATTAGAAGCATTTAAGAAGCACTCCTTCCCAATTTCTGCATCTCAGTAAACGGTTTCATATGATTACCAATAAACTTCACAGGATGTCTTTTGTTAACCCCTGTGACATTACCACTAAAAAAACACTTTTTGCCGTTGCAAAGATTATTCAAAAAAGCCTATTTATCAACTTTTGACAAAGATCTTGGGGGGAAAAGTATCATTGAAGATTCCTGTTTTTTTTTTAAAAACAGCACTTTCGTGGGTAAATAAAAACAAGCATGATCCATATTAGTTTTTCACTCAGAAAGTAAACCCCCCTCGTCTTGAAAGGTTATTTTTTCCGAATATTCCGCGAAAGATATAAAGGAGTTAAAATTAGTTTCACCCATAAAATT
Source organism: Trichonephila inaurata madagascariensis (assembly GCA_019973955.1). Lineage (NCBI taxonomy): Eukaryota > Metazoa > Arthropoda > Arachnida > Araneae > Nephilidae > Trichonephila > Trichonephila inaurata. The sequence continues at coordinate 20,169 of BMAV01020572.1, read as the reverse complement.
TCGCCCACGGTCTTTATCACAACCGTAACCGTTTTATATAGAAAAAGAATACAATTCGTTCCCATACCCAACCGACAGCAAAAAAACAAAATTGATATATTTGATTTCTTGTCAAAGAACTTCTCATCAAATTTTAATAAATATTCTTAAAAATTAAATTTTTAGAGCAATGGCGGTGAGGGGCCAAAAAAAAGGCTCGTGGACGCAGGGCCCCCCGGGCCCAGATTGAGTATCGCTGAGTTAAAGGCTTACTGACCTTCAATCCCTTTTTAAAATCACACGATACCAATTTTTAGAATTACGCATTTTTATGCAAGGAAAAATCTTTAAGAACGCATCGTGTAGAGGGGATGTAAAATCCGTCAGAACTTAAGTCCTCATGGGTATGGAAGCTTGGAGATTGAGGTACAAGCTCAGGTGTCGTTCTCATCCTTTGAGAATGGTACAAAATTATAGGTTCTTTCCCAAATAGCTCTCTTTTTGCCGAACGAAAGGCAAATCAATAAATAATCAGTTAGTGAGTCAAAGTAAGGGGCATAAAAACATTTTCTTTTAAAGCATTTTTTTTTGGTACGTTTAAGCAAAGTATTTTTTAAATGTGATAATTACATATTCAGGAGTAAGAAATTTATCCCCGGCCCAAGTCAGTGGATTTTCATGATGTATAAAATCATAATCATGTCGTATGATTAAGCATGTTAAAGATTCCTAGAGTGTCTCTTTGGCTTAGGGGCTTTCTGAAAGTCCTTGTCCAGGTTCGCAAAGTCAGAGATCAGGTGCCTCCCTTTAGGAGGGAAACTGGGCATGGAAATTATTTGGGGCAATTGGTATACCACCTATATGATGCCACACTAAAAGGGAGGCCAGCTTCCGGGGAGTATACTGGCTACAACCCAATTGAAAACAATTAAAAAAATTTATTGGGATGAAATTAATTTATGTGATTTAAAAAAGGATAAAAGAAGGCTTGTATATTCTAAGTTTAATTAAGTTTGAATTAATATTTTTCTGTTACGTTTGATGTCGACTCACTAAATTTTGATTCATTGTCAAGTGACAAGAATGACACCTCAATTGATACTTTATTCTTCAAAACTTCCCTACCTCATAAAGCGGGGATTTTAAGATTTTTTAGATTTATCACAATCTCAAGAAATTAATTAAAACCCAAGGTCATGCATCAGAGAAGGACTCTAGAAGGAGGAAGACGCCAACATGAGAAGTGAACAAGAAATTATGCCTTACTCTTGTCTTCTGACCTATCCGGGGACACAATGGATGATACATGTGGGACACCCTCTTCACCCTCCAGGATTTTGATTTCTTCGTAGAGTTCTGTTGCCCTTGGACTCTCTTTGCGGGGTCTTGCTAAGGCACTGGGTTCCAGGGTGGCATTTAGAGATTCCGACAGCATTTCTTCCTCTTCTGAAGAAAGAAAGAAAGAAATAATGTTTATTGATCATTTGTATTTGTGTTGAATATTGTGTGTGTGGTTTAATTTGTGTAAATGCCAACAGATTGCGCTTGTAAAAATTGTTAAACTGTTTTACTTTAATGTACTTGTATGTTTATTCTCGTCTTGTTCTCCGTGATTTAATGCTATGTTTCTGAATGTCTCTCTTGAATGAGGTCTCTAAAGTTAACATTTTTTAATATTCATTAAAAACTTTTGAAATATGCTAGATGACTAATTCCAATGTTTAAACATTTGATAAATGAATTAAGATATTGCGTGTACTATTCGAATTTTAACTGGTTACATAAATTTTGAAGGCTTTTTGAATGACAAATAAAGATAAATAATTTAAAGGACGAACAATATTACACACGGTGACCTTTTTTAAACTGACACCATTAGGATCCATTTGTAGCGGAATCTAGCCAAAATAAAAAAAGGCGCCAAATTTGGTATGGAGACAAGTGATGACATAGGCAGCCAAATTAAAAAAAAAAAAAATGCCGTTGGGGGTATATGACGCTGTTGCAAAAACAGTAAAAAGCTGTTTTATCCCTACATTCACTTCCTCGGTGAGAATTTCGACCGCATTCGATATGACCATCGTTCTTAGAGACTAGTGCACGGAACATTTTCTGCGCAACATTACCTAAGAGCTTACGCAAGATATCACAAAAAATATTCCAGATTGTCTGTGATAAGTGTGCCAACAATGGTTCCCTATACCTTGTCGAAGATTACAGTTGCAACATCAGTTATCACCACTTTTGATGCAGGCTTACGTACGTCTTTTGTAGGGGCAAATTGTCAGTGACGCTGTATCTAAGAACTTCTTAGTTATTCATTTCAAAGTATTAAAGAATAAAGCTCCCTTACGTAGTTTCTGTTGGGTTCTAAGTTCACAAGGAGGAGTGGATGATTAAGAAAAAAGAAGAGACAATCTGACAGCTTTTTATAAATAATGCGCATTCTGGTAATGAGCTGGCTCACTTTTGGTGAGAATACTATTCTTTAGCATGCTTTTATAGCCCAAATTATTGGGGCGATTGTTGCATATGAAAACTCAGATTTGGATTTCGCTTTCCTACCTGTGTTTTATGCTGACTCTAGGTTTGGTAAGCTGCAACAGTGCCATGAGTACCCCTATCGGATATTTTTGATGCTAATTTTTTCCCACAGATTCTTACTTTTCATACCATCATTAGTCTGCTTACCAAGTTTGGTGCCTTTGCGGTTGTTCAATCAAGGTATAGGTGACTCTGAATAGTGTCAGTTAAAAAAAACACATCCCCCTGTACGCGTAAAATAATGCGTATTTCAATAAAAATATCCTTTGAAGAAGTAAAAATCGAAAGGCATTCTAATTATGAGAAATGGTTATATTTTGTTGTCATAATGTTAATGCTTATTTGCTTAAAAATTCACAATAAGAAGCAAAAGTTGGCAACATTAAGGCGCATAAATCGATTGGCTGGAAACACGTGATTTTCTTTCTGTCATGTGATCGTGATGTCACTACATCAAGCCGACTAAAATGAAAAATACATATTGAATTTTATCAGTTTAATAAACCTTCAAAACGCATCAGAGAGAGAGAGAGTTTTTTTCAGTTCAATTCTTTTTAAAACGCTCAGACTTCGATAAGAATAGCAGAATAAAATATAAAGTATAGCTATATTTATACAACATTTATTCAAACACATATAGTAGAAAAAAAATTCGAATTTCATATGTATATATAAAGAAATAATTACCTCTAGATGGGTAAGCTTCTGTCATGAAACGCAAGGCCGTGTCTACTGAAACAATAAACAATATTATTATGCGTCAATATGTACACACATCCCATCGACAAATACAAATCAAATTACTTTTTTTTTAAAAATAATTATATTACCTTTGCAAATACTGCTCTTTTCTCACCGATTATAATTTTTTAAGGATTTTATTTTAAAATAACCCCTTTATGGAATTGTAAAGCGATTATCGTGTTTTTAACCATCCGTTTATTTTTATATACCAATTAAATATTTACTCTTAAGATATGAAAAAGACAAGCAGTAAAAATTGGAATTGTTAGTTTAGAAATTCCTGCTCCATATGATAATTTCTATTTGTTCTTAAAATTGTTTTCAAGAAAATAAATTCATTTTTTGTAATTGCGGTAAAAATAAGTTTAATCGACTAAAATTTTCATCTCATCAGTGTTTTTTTTCAGGTAACTTTTAATATATTTTAATTTTTTATAAATTTTTTTTTTCCCATCCATTCCATTAAAATTTAGTCTATTCTATTAAAATTCTATTAAAGTTCGTAAAATCGCGTTCCCTCCGTTTTTTAGGGGATTGATTTAAGATTAACCAGTCCACTAAGTTATGGAGGCGGCGACGGACCTAATTTTGAACATGGTGGGAGTACGACACTGAGCGAGCATCCTGTCGTCGCCCAATTCACCGGTAAAGGCTACGTGATTAATATCGTGTTTTACGGCGGGTTTCTTTGAACTTGTGACATGCCAGCCACGATCTTACCTGATTACTTACCGCGGCCACTTTTTTGTGGCCGTGGTAGCGAGTGGTATAGGTATCGGATCATGGCGTGCCTTGTCACGAGTTCGAGCCCAGTAGCACTAAAAGACCCGCTTCAAGGCAGCGATGCACGTTAAATCTGTCGAGAGCTGAAACGTCCTTCCGTTGGAGTGGTAGTTAGGAGAGGGGGTGCCAGTCAGTTCGTCCACGTCCTTGACCATGGTTCAAAGTTACGGGTCCGTCGCCAAAAGCCCTCGTGTAGCTGAACAGTGCGACGTTAATATTCAATCAATCAATTTTTTGTTATTGTAGTATTTACATTTTAAAATATTTTGTTTAAACTTACGAGTTAAAAAAAATAGGTATTTTTTTTATGAGTTTATTTTACTCCGTTCTTTACTTTTGAAAAGGAAGTATGGATAGCTAATCAAATAAGCTTATGGAAAAAAAAAACTATTTATAGCAGTTTAATAATACAAAATTGAATATAATTAAGTATCAGAAAATAAAACCGAATCTTAAGTACTATCTTTACTGCAAAAATCTAAGAAATTAAAACAATTTTTTTACGTCATCAGGAAGTTTAAATGCATGGCCCAGGCCAGAGTCTCGATCTGAGGGGTTCTCGATTTGGCCTGAATATTACCATGATACGAATAATTTTAATCGTCAAATGTTACTCATGGACATATTCTCTGAAAGAATTTCAAATTATATGCCACCACAACTGGCAACATTGGTTAGACTATAATATTGTGTTATGTCCGTCGTCCCGTGTCTAGGTTTAAGGTCTACCGCTTTACACCATCATTATTCATTTAATCGAAAGGTGGCAGTTGGCTAAGCCCCTGTGTGGTAATGAGTCACAAGCATTTATTTGTAGGCTACCATTTGTACGAGTATTAGATAACGTATGCTATACAGTGTGCTGCCGAATTCGACCGACAAAATCATAGGGGTGATAGTAGGCAGCATGGAGATGATAAATCAATATATAAAACATGGGGTTGCAAACCACATTTAATCGGAGTAATTCGCAAAAACAGTTATGAAGGATGGACGTTGAGTGGAATGAAAATGGGCAATAAGAGGTAAAAGATACATTTAATAGGCGTAAAACATGCTTACAATACGAACAATGTATCGCAGCTCGACGTCAGAAATGCAACGACACGTGATTAATACAGTAATTGTTCGATGTATAGGCCACGTAGGTCATAGCACAGTCGACACTGGCGAACGAAAGATTGTCGGACGCTTTCAAACAATCCAGTTGCATTTCTGACGTCGAGATGAGATGCATTGTTCATATTGTAAACATGATTTATGCCTATTAAATGCATTTTTAACTCTTTTAATGTCCATTTCCATTCCACTCTACATCAATCCTTCATAACTGTTTTTGCGAATTACTCTGACTGAGTATGGTTTGCGACTCCTTGTTTTGTGGTGTTTTGTCGGTCAATTCTACCTACTGTAACTCTTCAGAATTTGTCAGTCCAATTCGGCAACACCCTGTATACAATCTATTTAAAAGGGTCACAAGTGGAGCTTACTTTTGCATAAGGATCTAGGGACTCAAGAAATCTTAAGACGTCACTGAACACACAGAACAGGAGTTTTCACATTCCAATTTAACAATACACAAATTTTAAAAAGTTGATTTTTTTTGTATCTCTACTACTGTTGTATAAATCAAGTTTTAATTTAAAATTATATAAATGCATAGATAATTAAGTTTTCGCTTAGAAACTTTAAATCTCGTACACTCCTCAAGATTGAAATGAATAAATATAAAATTTCAACTCACAGTCTGGATGTGTCTCTTGTATTTTAGCAGTTGCATTTTCCTGATGGATACCCATATGTTCCATACCCAAATCTCCTTTATTTTCCACAAATGTAACATGCTTTTGACCAGATGCCTGATGGTTCTTCAAAATCGATTTAATTTCTTTTGTCTTTTCGTCTTTTTCGGCATCGGCTTTGTTCGTCTTCATCTGTGGGTCTTCAGGTGGGATTTCTACAAAAAGTTTCTGATGCAATCCTTTGTCCTTGATGGAATCTGTCGGGGTCGACTCTTCCCTTGATGCAGCATCAGCCTTGTCCTCAGGGCACTCTCTCAGAGCTTCTTCAATTATTTTGTTCGATACAACATCTGACTCAATTCTGGAATCTAATCTGCATGGATTCCCTGGAATTTCGGAGATAACTTTCACTGTTAGGTTTTCGCTCTTATCAGTTTCACACTTTTCATCTGATTCTTCGAGAAGGCATTGGTATTTGTTTTGGTACACACCTATTTTCTTAATATTTTTCAAGCAACCCTCGTTCATATCTGTCCTGAGAGGATTCTTCAAGTCAAGTTTGGGCAATCCTATTTCAGGCAAGGAACACGGCACAGTTCTTCTAAGAAAATTGGTCTCGGCGTCTTGAAGCTCTTCTTCGACAGTCCTGCTCACTTCGTCTTTTTCCGTGTTGTCTGATGTCTTTTCACTTTTTGCAGAGGAAAGTTGCTGTTCAAGACATCCTTAAAATATTCCATGTATTCCTTTGCGAATTTTTCTGCTTGTAAATCCTGGATCTGATTGTTCTTTGGAAACGTTTCTGTATTATTTTCACAGTTTGATTGTTGATTCAGTTCTTTTTGGTTCATTTGTATTGAAGAAGTTTCGGCAATTTCGTCCGGGGTCTCATTCAACTGGATGAGATCATCGACGAAAGACTCTGATTTTTCAGTCTCATTTGTCTGAGTCTCTTTTGTGTTTCTTTTTGTCTCATAAAACTCTTCCATTCGCTTAAATGACAACAAAAATGTATTATAGTTACCTACTTTGTGTGTGCTTAACTTAAGTTTACAATTTAAATACAGTATCTAATGAATGGGTTAAGGAGAGATATACTCAATTACGTTAATAAAACAATCTCTTAAACTCATTAATTTTTAACCACTTGTTTCTTTTTTTGGTAACTAATTCGGAGTTTGAAACCAATTTGGAGCAACCATCAGTGCTTTTTCCAACTCTTCACAAATTTGTTAAAATAAGAAACAAAATGCAGACAGAATAAACTCTTTAAATCCTTATGCTGAACAGACAAAACACGTGAGTCCCGGAAGTGATACACTTAAAATGCACTGACAAATAAATGAAGTTGTTTAAAAAGAATTAAGATTTTCAAGATAAAGAAAGAGATAGAAGTAATAAACTTGTATCAGTAAAATATTATTAAAATAAACTACAATCTAGGGAATGTACTAAAAATTTCAATGTTTCCATTAAGGTATCCGACTACGTTCGGAACCATGATTTTAAAAAAACACATAAATGTATAATTTTCATGATATTTAGTGTCACTTAGATTAGAATACATTTATAAAATTGTTTTAATGACATTATGACAAAAAAATTTATTTAATACAATATTTGCAAAATTAAATTAACTTTGAATAACTTTTTTCAATTTCTCCTATTGTACAAAATGCTTCTATTGTATTAATATTTTGCCTGTATATAGCTCAAACCTCTGTTCAGAGGATCAACAATGATTTTTGAAACATTCACATTATTTTTAGAGTTACAACCATTTGAAATAATTATCGGCGTATTTTCTTAAAATTTCTCCCTTCTGTTTTCGTAAAACATGGATAAACCGACTTCCAAGATATGCCTTTCAAAAATTCTAGTTGAGCCTCTGTACAGAGATCTGAGCTGTATACAGGCAAAATATAAATACAATAGAAGCATTTTTTACAAAAGGAGAACATTTGGAAAAAAGGTTATTCTAAGTTAATTTTTTGTCAAAATATTGTACTTAAATAATTTTTTATTGTAATACTATTCTTAACCCAATTTTATATACATAGTCTAATCTAAGTTATGCTAAATATCATAAATATGATCCATTTACACGCTTTTGCAAAATCACGGTTCCGAACGTAGTCGGATACCTTAAAATATGAATAGTTTAGAGTTGATAGAACAGATATCAAAAGTAAAGTGACATTTTTCGATAGTGTAATAGAAGTAACAGTCCATAACTCAAAAATAATCATTCAGTAAGAATTATCTCAGTACATTCCCAAGAAAACAGTGTAAATATCAGATTCAAAAAGTTTCATACAAATACACATGTATTATATTTCGAGTTATCAGACTCGTCATAATAGATTTTGAACCATTGAAATGCCCACTTCTGGTAGATTAAAGATCTAATTCCGGTTTTTTTAATTTTATGTAATTTATTGTGAACTCGGCCTCTAGGTAACGTAGAAAAAAATGATTTTTAAAGCCAAAAGATTGTTCAGTTTAAAGTAAAATAAAACAAAGAGAAATATTATTTTGATCGAAATGGATCATTTCAACTTATTCGGACACCTTAAATTGATTAGTAATGTCCAAGCTTTGAAATTTTACGCTTAGTTGATATTATTTCCTTCAACAAACATTTTTACGATCATAAGTGTTTCCTACAGTCAAATACTTTTTTCAACTATTATTGCTTGAGAAAAACATGGAATATGAGAATTTTTTTTGTAGAGAAAATAGGAATATATTCCTTATGTGTGTGGATGTTGATATTATGTTTGGTTATTACACAATGTACTAAAAATTTTATTAACAAAACTTGTTCAAATTAAATAACTATAACGCACATCCCTGAGTATTAAATAATAAAAAATTATGAATGTAAATATTTCACCTGAGAACAGAACGAAAGAACAGTTAAAATTCAACAAAAGAATGAAAAAAAATCAATTTCTATTACACTCGATCTTTGGTGCAAAACATATTCACTATATAATTACGGAACTTTTGAGGTTTTAAGTATTTTATGCATATAGTAACATTAAAAACTGCCTAGTAATAATAAACTAAGAACCGTTTGTTTTTTCTCACTTATATTCTAATTGAAAAAATCAGTTAAAGGACGCTAGAAAATTCTTCTAACAAAGTAAAAGAGAAATGATATAATTAACAACGAGACGAACGATATTTGTCATACAGTTGAGTCTTGGGATTTAAGCCCCTTTAATGTTACAGGTAAGGAGACTTTGATATATGGTTTATGTATGAGGGAGTGTTTCTTTCTCAGTAACAAAAAAGATTCATTCTTACGAAGGGAATAGATATGTTGGGCGTACAGATTAATTTCTACAATCCACGGACCTGAATTTCTCATGAATCAGTGTACAAGATACCTTATGAGCTTCTGACACCAAGTTTCTAAACCAAGCTATTCCAGGATGTTTCAAAGAGGATATAAACTTTCAAAAATATTAACTCTGCAATGAAGGCCATAAACATTACTTTTAGTAGATACTATAAGTATTTTCAAACTGCGGATGGTATTTTACGTGATTGAAAAACGTATTCTTATCCTTTTACTATGAGTAAATCACAACTCAAGGTTTGGACATAATAAATATTGATGACCTTGATCTATTGATGACGTCATGGCATTTGTATTTTTGTTGTTACACTTAAATGATTTCTTATTTAAATTTATAGACTTCTTTAGATGTCGAAAGTATAACTCTGGCTATATTAGTTAATTAAATTTAATAATTTTCTTCTGTAGTCGGAAAACTCATTAAATGGAAAACATTGCATAATTTGTAATATGATTGACATTAACTTTTAAATAAATATATTAGAGTAAAATATGTATATGTTAGATAAGAGGTTTTTTTTGTAAGTAACTTTCAATTCAACAACCTTTTCTGCATTTCAGATATAACCATCGACTAAAATCACTAACTTTAATTTAGGCTTAACAAAGGAAGAGACCGAATTATAAAAGCAAGTGATATATTTTGCTCCGGTTTTATTTTTATTTTCTGCTACAGATTTTTAATATTTATTAAGATATTTAATATGAAATATCTTACTTTTAAAGATAAACAACTATAGAAGAATTTCTCTGTTCGTGTTTCTGTTGCTAGTCTGGCTTAAGTGACATAATATATATTTATTGATGATTTTAAAATTATATTTGTAGATTGATATTAATTAATTTTGTTTTCTTAGCTTTTATTTTTTTAGTCATTTGAATATACATTTCCTAACCTTCTTTATATTAAAAAATAACGAAAATAGTATGAGATAACACCTTTCATAGTTCATCTACGCATTTAAATACTTATGATAAATTACATGGAAGGTAACTGAACATGCTTGTTCATTTGATTATCCGCGACAAACGTTTCCTTTTCATGCAACTGATGCATTTATCTATATTAATTTTATTAATATACGTTTCATCAATTGGCTTAAGAAGTTGGGAGCAAGACAGAAACCTCGTCACAATTTTGTAAAAATAATAAAAATACATTTGCGGTTCGATCCTAATTGAACTCACTGATTTGGCTACAAAACGAAAATGTCTCCAACTTAGCTAAATAAACGAGTTATTTGGCTACATTTCCAACAGAACAATTCTTTTGGTAACCCCATCTGGTGGAATGGGAGTTAAAATCCCCAATCATTACGGAGTGTTTCTTCTAAGCCAGTTTATATATATATATCAGGCTTATTTCTCGGAGGATTATAAAAGAAAGTGATACTACAATCCTCTTTATGTTTTCAGACTCGTTGCAATTGCTTCAAGAATATTGGAGAAATCTAGTATGTTTTAATTGCGTAACTGCTAATTTTTCTCAAAAAACTTAAATCCAATTCGCAATTTGTCTTGAGCTTTGAAGGGTATATGAAGCATAATTCTTAGAGGAAAAAACAGGCTCTTGGCAGAGCGCCATTTTCAACGATATCACAGGATTTTCAAAATGAGAAATTTGTTTCAACTCAATAAATTTCTCTTGGGTTAGGACTCCATCATTCCTTAGTAAAATTTTTGGGGCAGAGTTTTCCTTGTTTGATAGAAAATTCTTAGAAATACCTATTGGGAAAAATTAAAATATCAGACTGCAGAAAAAGTGGCGTAAACACTTACACATATAGTACTGCCAGGGACCACATGCAGCTTAAAAGATGATACGGACACGTGTGACCCCTCATTAATGAAATTCGGATACGAACTTCATGATTACAAAAAATTAGGACCACGCCTATCGTCGTAGGGAAGTTCCCAATGTTGGCTCATTTACCATTCATGTTGATGTCAGGTGATCTTACTGTGCATAAGAATTTTACATTAAAGTCTATTTTTTAGAATCCAGTCTCATGATTTGTAATACAGAATATGAATTTATTCATATATTTTTGATGTCGTTGTTATCATGTATTTTGAGTTTTAGATACGCTCATATTCTAAATCTAGGAAATTCTCGATTAATGCTCAGTCTATTTACTTCAGTCTCTTGTATTTAAGTAATAATCATTGTTAACCCGCGGTCACTCGCGCCTGTTTTTGCTACCGTCGTTACTCGCGGGGTGTAGAGAACACTCCAAACTTTTAACACGTGTATTTAATTATGAAAATAAAATTAAGTTATTATGATACATATTTATAAAGTACAAGATGTTTTTTGTATTATACAAATAAAGTTATTAAATTTATTGCATACAAATGAGACTAACATTAATTTAAAATAAACATACAAAATTTTCATTTTAAAACAGATAATTTCATATTTTTTCATAAACCAGTATATATATATATAAAACGTATATACCAGTAATTAATATACTTTATAATTAATGAGATAATGATAGTAGAAAGTATAGAAAAATAATATTTTAATCATTTTCCAAACATTCAGAGCAGATTGTATACAAATGCTCAACTCTCAGGAGTTCTCAGCCCCAAGATAAACTTTTGAAGGTCATTACATTCCAATCGTTCGGAGAAAGAGGGATTGCATCAGGCCTGAAGATTCAATGACCTAAAATGTGCAGCTACAGAAAAAATCGTGGTTCTGCGCATTCGTTTTAGAATCCCGGGAGGATTTTCTTGTTGCTGGGGTGTACAGAACACCCCGCGCAAGTGATCGCGGGTTAATGTAAAATACCGAAAAAAGGTACAAGTGGCCTCGAATTAAGTTATGAACAGTATAAGTTCGTGTGATATTTCTTCTCTACCGACAATAAAAATACATTTTAGAAACAATGTCGCAACATTTTCCCTTCTGAAAAAAAGTAATTCCAATTTGGTCCTATTCCCTACCATTAGATGAAGGGAGCCTTAATTAATACTTCCCTGCTTTATTAATGCAAGAAGTTAAAAAAATTCGAAATTTCTCAGTCTTTACCTGTTATTTTCAATATCGATCAGGGGTTGCTCTATGTCTTCTTCACAGGGGTGGAAAGTGCTGTCATCACTGCTTTCTGCAAGCCAAGATTGCATGGTGTCTTCTTCCAGTTTCAGTTTATTGCCCAGTTCAGTTGCTACGTACGAACACGAGGGTGCACTTTCTGCTTCGGAGAACGGCAGGATGTTCATGCCATCAGGTTTCAGAGAAGTGACTGGATTGTGAAAAGTACCTAGACAAAAAGATGGGAATAGACAGGAAAAGTAAGAGCAAGAAATTAAAAGAGTCAAGTCTCATTCCCCACCAAAACTTAGGCTGCTGAAGACGAGTGATGTTGGTCGTATGGCTGGTGTTACTTCTGTTGAGTCATGGTTTCAAGTCTTAGTGCCATTAAAGATTCACCATGTTAAGGGCGTCTTAGGATTTCACGAAGGCCTGGGTCCCTCTACTATAGTAGCCCTCCTAACTGAGACCCCCATATGCTATTGAGTACTCGTAGAAACGGTAACGAGTAAGAAATAAATATACGAGATTCAATATCACAAACCTAGCAACGACCGAATGCTGCCTTTCAACTAAGTGATGTTATATGGTGGTGGCCTAGGTGGTATAGGCCTAGACCTAAACATGAGTGACGAATATGACATAAGATCTTGACACTGTTGCCAGTTTGTATATAGTTCGAAATTCCGAGTTTCTCGAAGAATAAGTCGGAGTATTATATTTGACGATTAAAATAATTTTGATACTGATTTTATGAAGGTTGAGTCGAAAACGAGAAGAGCCTTTTACCCTCGAAGACTGTTGCTATGGTCCAGTTGGTCCATGCCTTAAGAAGTCTATGGCCCCGTCTTTAACCACCTCAGGAGTCATACTCTCTGTTGGACATGATTCAAAATTATCAGGTCTGTCACCAATAATCCTCGTGTGAAGTCAATAAACAATCAATAAATCAAAGCAGTACCCAGTACGGTAGTTATCACCTCCTAGATATTGTTAGAATGAATTAGTGATTATTTCGGAATACATCATGGGATCCATTCAGCAAGTATAATATATCCTGAATCAAAAGTCGAAACATTGCTAAACTGATGTAATCGAAGTCGTAGCTTGTCTGTCTTGAGCCAGTACTTTTGACTGACTCTGTTTTTTGATGTTAGAAGTTTTACATTTTGGTGGGAATGAGGACCTTAACCGACCTACGTAGAGATGTATTACAAAACAAAATATGGAACATAACAACATACAAACAACTTACGACACAACACATTTGATCACAACACACATTTTACGAACGGCTGTAAATTAAGTAATAGCAACATAGGTATAAATACATTTTTAATGATTTTACAATTGTATTATATTACTTCTATGTAGTCACCAGCAAAGCTTATAACCTTTTTCTAAATGACAGGAAGCCGTTGGAGACCATTGACAAGGTGTTCATTGTTGATGTCAGTGGCGGAGCGCCCTATTACTTCTTGGCATACAGATGAAACATAAGGAAATCAGGGGGTGTCGGAAAGGTTCCTTCAATTTCGGAAACAGATAGAAGTCACTATGATTCATGTCAGGTGAGTAGGGAGGGTGTTCCAAATTTTCCCACCGCCACCGCCGTAATAGGAGAGTGGCATCGTTTGAGTTATGACAACGAGTGTTATCAAGCAACACGGTTGACACACCAGTTGATGGCTGAGACCAGCCTCTAAGGATAGTTCTTGGACAGTTCATCGACGGTCTATGGAAAGGAGGCCACACAGGAATTTGATCTTGATGAATGGAGAGGTGACCTGTGCGTTGCAAATATGCAGTCTCATTCTTATCCGAACGAAATGCTTTAACCCATCTTGCAACCGTCCTATAGGGTAATGCATTTTCGCCACAGGCTTCCAGTATTCGTCGACAAAATTTTCTTGCATTTTTGCCATAAGAAACCTCGATTTTATGTCACAATCTCTGATTGCTTTTTGAAAACATGCTTTAGAACAAAGAAAACGAACTCTTCACTTAAACGCCACACAACAACTTCCCTTCTAGTTAATGATTGTTTCTTGTACTCTACACATCAACAACAGCTCCAGCTTACCGCTTCCATATCTTATTTGCGTATTCCTACTCTTCTGCGAGTTTTCAAGTTGCCACTATTTAATTTACAGCCCTCATACATGACATATATGAAAAAGAGGAGAATGGTTTGTTAAGCCACAAGTTATATCATAAACAGGGTATAATCATGACGCATATCTCAAAATAAGAGCCACCGTGTAGTGTTTGCGTACAAGCCTTCAAATTAGACATATTAGTCAATATTTTAGGAGGAAAGTAGAATTTTCATGGGATTAACATTACTTTAATGAATTCAAAAAGTGGCTGATAGAAGAAAACCTTAAAAGGAGGTGAACTATACCATAAAATTTTTTTGGCAATCCAAATTGGAAAAACCTTTGGCTAATTTAGATTAGATTTAAACCAAAATTAAATCTTCCTACCCATGTTATTATCTTTTTTGGAGTTTAAATTCGGCTTGTTTTCATTCCCTTCTTATGGTGGTGGCATATACCAATTTCTTTTCTGGATCAAAATTCGTTTTTCTGAGTTTATTTTTAAAATTCATGTAACTGGACTGGATTACATGAACGTCATTTTTGATCTTATTAAAAAGACTAAATGACTTTGAGCGTGCACAAGAGTTTCAATACCGACCCGTATATAAATTTATCGTGAGATTTTATGTTAAGATATCCTATATATATAGTACGTTCAAAAATAATTTTCCATGAACAGCTAATATTTTTATATTATTTTTGTACACAAAATCAAGTATCATATTCTAAAATTCTTTAAAAAAGTTTTGAATTTTCAACCATGTAAAATGGATTAAAAATTACCTCATGACAATACAAGTTATAAAATTTCTTTTTGTAATTTAGCTGGAGCTTTTTATAATTCAGCAGCGACAAACTCTCATTTTTGAGTGTCATTGCTATTGATAGTTGAATGGCATAAAGAGAAATTTCGCATAGGTGGACTTATGATTTGGTATGAATCCATGTGTGATTGTGGACTCTTAAAAGCGTCCATTAATTGGAATTTGTACAGTTTGGGGAGAAAAACGTTTTTCAGAAACTCTGAATTCCTGCAGTCTATATACAGGTACTCTTTGGTCGTTGATACTAAATTTCAAACGAATTTTAGATAATTCAAGAGAAACAAGAACAGTCCAAAACTTACTAAAGTAAAATATTGTCAGCACCAAATTGGGCAATAAATGTTAGTCGCCAAAAACATTGGTATTCGGTTATCCCTTTCCCTCAAAGTGATTTCAAAATCCTAACTCAACATGTTAAAATTGTAAATTAACTATTATGATGTTAAAATTGTATTGCATTACTATAGTATTATGCTCATATTTGTCTTTTTAATAAACCACTAAATTACTATCGGTCACTATTGCATCAACTCTAAATACAAGGAAGACTTATCAAATAATATCGCACTCACCATAATTCTCGTCGCTTTCTGATGAGGGGATTTTCTCCGCCATGAGACATGAAATTTCTTCGGACTTGAGCTCACAATTTCCTATGATGGTGTCAATGTCCAAGCGGCTGAACTGAGCAGGACGAGGAGCCCTTTCAGAGGCAGGGTCAGTGGATTGGTCCACAAGCGTGATTTTATCATGCCCTGGTCGAGGCTGTGCGGGGCGCTGGTCATCAGTGGAAGTGGATGTTAGCAAATCAGTTGTTGAGACGTTCTGAGTCGAGCTGGAACAGCCTTCTGTGGTTTGTGGTGGGTTCGACACCTACAGATATTTATTAGTTTTCTATCTTCTCCTGATGTCATAGACAAGGATATAAATAAGAAAGAAAACATTTTCGAATCGAATGATGTCCCTGGATTATTATACCGTATATTCCGGCATATAACACACACATATACTTTAAAATTACATTTTTCAATTTTTAGATGTATTCGTTCGATAGCTCGTACCCTTTTCTTTACAAGGAGCCTAATATGCATGTGTACAATGCTTTTATCCTTTGATAAAAATTACTCAAATAAAAACAACATTTCGCAAAATATCCCACTTCACCGTCAAAGTTGTTCTGAATAAAAGACAGCGCAACATTAAAAGTCATGGTTATTTTTAAAAGAAAACCTTTACCAAAATCTCTCTCGAAAGTTGTTTTTATTCATGTTTCTGAGAAGGACGTATGGACGAAAACGGTATAAAACTGTGAATAAGAAATATTTGGAAAAAGCTTCCAGATGCTTTAAAGAATCCAGAAAGTCTTAGTTTTAGACTTACAAAGTTCAATTTAACGGATAATGCGAAGAAATTGCTGCCAGAGTGCAACACACACTGAAGGGGCAGTTATTCCAGATAGATGAATATCATGAATTGAACTTTTAGTGTGTCTATCAATAAACCATTCAAGTAAAACGACAATTAAATATGTGGATAGAAGAAAAAACCTTTCCAAAAAAGGCCAAATGCATAAGTTGATGCATTAATGTGTCTTTAAATGCTCATATTTTTGTTATTTTTAAGGTTATCATTTATAGAAGCGCTGGATAACGCACATTTGCAAATTTCGATTTTACTTTTTGTGTTAAAAGGGCGCATCATATCCTGGAATATATGGTAAGATACGTATGGTTAAGATAAGGTGGTTACGTATACATGTTTAACATACCGTACCCTTAATATTTAAACTGCAGTTTGTAAAAAATGCAACATCATGAAGGAGTCCTCAAAATTAAATCAAATGTAATACACAAACGAGTTGTATTGTTACAAATAAATGAATAACTTTTTTCAAAGCAAAGAGCAGTATTAAGTGTCCAAAATTAGTATTTGGTGTAGCCATCAAGAGCCACAATAAGTATTTCTATACGATCTAGCTTGGAGTCAAACAAATGTTTAATGTCTGCTTGTGAAAGAGAATTCCATATTGTTTCTGTGCGTATCCTAATTTCATCTTTGGATGCTGTAGGACGTGGATCACGAGCGAGATGCTGACCAATCAAATTCCACACATGTTCAATATGCGACATATTTGGCGAATAAGTAGGCTAAGGAAAAGTTGCAAGTGTTTGGCTGAAAAAAAGTCTTGAACATTCCTTACAACATGTGGGAGTGCATTATCTATTGAAAGATAGTTCCAGGGATGCCTTGAATGACGGAAATGACTTCAGGCTCTAGCACTTCACGGATGTACCTGTTGCTATTCAGATTACCCTCAATTCGTATCAGTTGAGATCAACCATGATACGAAATTGCACCCGAATTGACGTTCGATAATGCACTCTGGAAGGCAGAGTTCACTGGCATAGCGTCTAACACGAACATGGTCATCATGGTTCCACAAATTAAGCGGGATTCGTCAAAAAAGACAACTTGTTGTTAATCAGCCCACCCAGTATAGAGTCTGGAACACATAATTCATGACCCTATTGAAGATGTAGCTGTCGATGGTTTGCTGTTATTGGATCCTGTATAAAGGAATCCTTGCTCGCAGTACACGGTGCAGTAGATGTCGACGTATTGAGAGCCGACATTAATACACCTGTAGCAATAAACCAACGTGCTGCCAACTTCTTTGAGAAAGCTGTACAATAATTCACCGCCATATGGACCATATGTTCATCACGCGTTCATCACTTTCCGTTGTCCACTCCCAGTTTTTAGAGTTGCCTGGAGTACGTCGGTCTGCTGTTATGTGACAGGAAAATCCTCCTTTCCAAATGCCGACGATTCTTCCTATTCAAACTCCGTAAAGTTCCAAATTTTACCCTATTTCGTAGTGGATGCATACTGAGGTCCCACTAAACGTTCCCCACCAATAAATAATGCACGGGTTTCAACGACTCGCTATAGCCCTCAATTTATACGCTTTCAGCATCAGTTCAGAGGGCGCTGCTCAGTCCACCTTGTACGGTGGCTCCGAAACTTTATTACTTTGCATAACATCCTATAACTGCATTTGCTATAAATTTCATTTCATTCGGATGATTCCGTCATGGTGTTGCATTTTTTGCAACATCAGTTAACAAGCATTGCATTAATATTCATATTTTTGCTTTAATGTACAAAGTTACAAATCAATTGCAATACTATATAAAATATAGATGACGACATATAGAATATACTTCATTCCATATGTCGTCTATCTTGTCCAAGACAAGAAATGAATTTCACAGTAAACACTTCATTGCTCTTGATACAATATGAAGGCAGAAGAATTTTAATAATGGGAATTTTTTCTATTCTAATAAGTGAGTGAGATTTGAATGGGTCTTAGAATATCTTATATATAGAATATGTGACAAGGACAATACAAAGATCCGGAATGTATGTGTTTCTGGATATTTTTGTTTAAGTAATAATTACCCCAAATACGAAACAAAAAATATTTTGAAGCCACAGCAGCCTTTATAGTGTTCAGCCGATTAGCATGGATTCTGTAGAAACAGCATTTAGTTTTCCCCACCCCCCTCAAATTTCAGAGAAATGAATATTATATTGGCATTTATATATAACAGAATTCTTTTTAGGATGAGTTATATTTTTTTAAAAAAAATTCTTAAACTGTCATCAGGGTAATTAATCGATTTTTAAATAACTTGAATCTCACTGCTGTGTTATTTTGTTGAACATCCACTGGAAGCTAACGAAGCGAGACGAAAACCATAAGACTTACTATTAAAAAGTCGAGCACAAGAAATGGATCATTATAAATATCTTTCCTAGAGAGGTCCATACTAACTCAAAATGTGCTCGGCTAAAACCTGATGAAGTTGATACTTGGCACAAGCATTGTAAATCTTCGTGTTCTCTTAGAACTAGAGGGTCTTTATGTGACCACTGAGACAAGACGTGAGAGTAAAGTCTGGTGCCTCTGTCACGCTCGAGGGCTAGAGCTAGATTTGATATACAGGATAATTTAAACTGACACTGTTCAAAGCCCCCTGTAGCTCAGTGCTTCTCAAACTTGCGATTCCTGCGACCCAATTTTCAGTCATATAATTTCCATCACGCCCCCCTTTCTCCATACAATAACAATATATTGAATTCAGTAATACTATGCTTTGATGCAAAGCTACAATACGCTTGAACCCCTTAGTCCCACCAATGTATATAAACGTCTTGGTCAGCCAAATATTTAAATTGGTCCGGGCGTATATATACGCTTTTCGAAGTACTATCTTTTCTGTGAACTTCTATCCATAGAATTATTCCGAAAGTTTGTAATGCAAATAAAATTAACTTGACAGTGTTTGCGAAGGATTTATGTATTTCAGAGGATTTGCTTTTATTCCCCCTTTTTTCCCCCCCCTCCAATACATCTTATACGCGCGCCTACATAAAAAACAGTGGCATTGGGGACTGAACCGTTAAAATTTTAATCTCGGCAGTTAAGGGATTAATTTTAAAACCTACAAATTATCAAGGTAAGTGTTAATTTTTGTATATAATTGTTTTATATGAAAGCCCATGAGTCACTGGTAATTATTAAACTTGCTCTTAACTTAATATTGTTCAATTACTTATAAAATACATTGTGAAGTACTGATTCATTTATAAGTGTATTATATTAGTATAAATGTGTACTTTATTTTTTATTATGCCAGAATGTATTTTGTTTGGTTACTTTCAGCAAATTAATAATTTTTTTTAAATAATCTTTTGTTTTCGACTTTATATCTTCGCGCCCCCCTTGTAGAGTTATCACGCCCCTAGGGGGCGCACCCCACAGTTTGAGAAATGCTGCTGTAGCTCGATCTGTTCCTCTCGATTCTCTGTTCTTTCTTTAGAAAGAAATGATACCAAATTTTATTTGGTATGGAGATATATGATGAGACATAGGAAATAAAATTCGGTTAAATAACACACACATAATCACCGATAGGGAAATTTTTGGCGATGTTAAATGCAAAAAGTGTTCAAAAAAAAACCCTAATAACAGTTAAAA
>BMAV01020571.1:0-14746 GCA_019973955.1 Trichonephila inaurata madagascariensis | reverse complement strand
TCCCCCTCCCTTTTTAAACCATTCGTATTTTTTTTTCAAAACAAATGACCCAGTTTTTAAAGCTGAAAAAAAAATCTTTGAGATAACCACTGATTAAATATTTTCCATATTTAAATCTTTAAAATTGGCTCAATCATGTGACTCATAGTCTCACTAAAAAAAACAATTTTTGTTTCCAGTTAATCGGTCCATTTTTTTTGCAAATTTTTGATTTATTCAGAAACTTTCTTAAAATACAAATTTGCACACCAATAATCCCAAAAATAGGTAGACAAAAGATTTTTTTTAAAGCGACAAAAAAAAAAATTTTTTTAAAAATTTTTTTCCCCTTTTTAAATTTAAAATTCTCCCAAGTTTTACAAAGGGAAAACAACAATCAATTAGTTTGATGTCTGTTTTGGGGAATTCAATAAAAACAGGGTTTTCTTAATCATGTGCCCTCCTAATTAGTCCATTCATACATTACAAAGATAAATGAACTTTTATTTTAAAATGGGAAATTTAATTCTGATTCATATACGTTCAAAGAAATCTGTGATTAAGTATTAAATCTGTATCACAGGTACAATTACAGATTTTTTGGTTTCTCAGACCTCAAAAATCAACCACAGCTCAAAAGAGTCAACAAAAAAGAGAGATAAATACATAAAATCTTAACAAGATCAACCTGAATGGGAAACAAAAGTATTTGGGAGATAAAATAACTTCAGCGCTATTGAACTGAAATTGTTATTTTGAATCATTTTTTGATTAGATGTAGGTATTATATTCATCTCTTTGTAAGCATAACAAAATGATTTTTTTAATAGATATCATCTAAAGTAGAATGAATGCAATGATTTACTAAATTAGTGTCTCATATTCAGAGAATAAAATATATCTTTATCTTTTATTCGATTAGTTATCTGCCTGTTATCAAAATAAAAAAAACACTTTTTGTATTAGTTTTTTAAAAAAATAAATAATATTTTTCGATTTTGTTATTGAATTTATAGAATAGTGTAAATAATGTACATTCGATTGTAATACGTGTATATATTTTTTTTATTTATTTTTTGTGTTGTAATATTTCCGAAGTAATGCCATTCCTTACATTATACGGTACTTATTGAAACTTGGCGACTTTGGCAGTAAAGACAGTGCTAGGATGAAGTATCAGCAAACCATGTTGGCGACTTGGTAACCATTTATGGCGAGTTCCATGAATTGTATGGAATTTTTCTTGATATTGGGGTAGAGAATCTACTAATATTACGATTTATGACGCAAGTGGATTTTTCGAGAAAACTCCGTCAGGTGAATAAATAGGGAGTCGCTCCCCGAAACTGAGTTAGTCTTGTTTAGACCATTGAAGAGTGGTATTGAGTTGAAGAGTAGTAGACCAGCGATTAATTATTACTTCGGCTGTTGTGTAGGATGAACGAGTGCTTGTGAATAATCTTTTACATACATATATTTAGACGCTGATAGTTGTGTCTGAAAACCGTAGAATGTGGAAAAGCTTTCTGAGATTTATACTGAGAATATAACTGCTTTATTTCAAGTATTGTTTTTCGGCAATAAATTTCCATCACTCCTGAACAACTCCCGATCTACGTAACAATATTGATTATATTGAAAAAAATCAACTAGATGCAATGTAATAAAAGGTCATTCTAAATTACAACATGTAAATGAAAACAATTTACCTCAGAAAAATGGAATTTATTCATATTAGTCAAATGTTGACGAGGAAAAATTGTCAACTTTTAACAATCTTCACTATATAAGATTATTTTGCTTAGTATTAACGTGGCTTGCAATTTAAAATTTAGGCTTTTGTATTAAAATAGACACAATCGTATCCCTAACGTAACGTTTAAAAGATAAGCTGATATTCTAGTAAGTAATTAAATGCTCCTGCTTACTAAATATGTGTTAATCAACTTTTTGTTTGATTCACGAAAAAATATTTAGCAATTTAGTCATGAAATGTATTTTATAAAAATTACAAATTATTTCATTCCTTAATACTTCTAATGGAATATTCATTGTACTTTTCTTTTCAATTTCCTTTCTCTATTAAGGTTGTCACTGTATTTTTAAGAAGTTTTCCTCAATAGTATAAATTTTCATAGTTGTTAATACCATTACTTAATAAATGCTTTTCAGAAACGCAATACAGTTGCTCAAGTGGGAATTTTTTCTCGTTCATGCAAAGAAAGCAATACACTCTTATATATTATTATTATATGGTGGTTCTTTTACGGTAACATAAAAAAGGATTTAATTTTATAAAATGCTTGTTTTCTAAATCTACGTGTAAAAAAATCCCATTCCAAACTGCGGCATCATTTGAATGAAAATGAACAATAAAAGACATATTTTATATGTTTTCTTAACCACTTTTAACTCTCCGCTAAAAAGCAATTTTTCTTCCATATGGTCTTGTTCTAGAATGATTAATTTTTGTTCTTCTAATGGGACAGCATATTGGTATTTTTGACATTACAGACACTAGAATATTCCCCGGGAGTTGGTATCTGTTTTTAGTGGAGCACCATATAGGTGGTATACTTATCACCACAAGTAATTTTGACACCCAGTTTCCTCCCTAGACTGAGGCACCTGAACTCCGACGATGCAAAACCGTACAAGGAATTTCATTTTCCTCAGAGCAACCAAGCTAAACAGGCACTCAAAGGATCTTTTATATGCCGCATAATAATACGACATAGACGCTGTCACTCTTTTGCATTATAAAATGTACCGGATTCTTGGTGTGGTTTCTCGACCTCGCAAACTTAAAGGCTAAGTACGAAAGCCAAAACCAACGATTAAAATGCCAAGCTGTCTATGTTTAAAAATAACCGCATGATATTTCCTTATTGATAAGTTTTGTTGTTCGCATTTTTTTGTATCCTTCCGAAGTAAAAAAAAATTATTTTGGAAAAAAACACATATTTAAATTAATTAAAGAAATAACTAATTATTACTCTTTTTCTGTCGTCTAAAAGTTAGTTGAAAGTTCTCTTTTGTTAAAAGAAGAAGAGAGCTGTGATATGGAAATTTAAAACACTAATCAATTAATCAGTGCTTAAGTTCTAAGGCATTTTTTTGCTGCTCTTGTAAAGAAACGCATACTAGCAAGCATACTAGAGCAACTCGTTGATCTTTGTTCTGACATACCCCTTCTCACTACTTAGAACATGCCAGTAAAAGTGATATTTCAGGTTCTTTGACAATTGTTGGAGAGTTATTCAACTGTCTTAAATGTCTTTCCAGATCATTCCATAGATTATCAGAATATTTTGGTCACTTCAGATGGTGAAATACACCATGGTTGAAGTTAAATCAGTCTGCAGGCCAGGCCTTGGGGCGGCGTAATGGGAGTAGACATTGTCGTCTTATATCCCGCAACCATTTGGAAACCAATTTCAATTAATGGTTTAGCAACATTTTCTAACTGAAATAAGTGCTCATTTCGAATTCTGTGTTACCCTTTATAGTGATATGGGGACCGATCCCATTCCAACAAAATGCTCTTCAGACCTTTATTTCTTTACCTCCAGCCTAAAAGAATGGTTATGTCATCTGGTTTAGGAGTTTCATGTTGTTCCTGACGAATTCTTCGTCTGCCATCATTTGTAAAAAGTGTAAAACAGCTCTCATTGGTCCATGCAACTTTTATCCACATTTCTACGTCTCTGATTTTGTATTATTTGTGTATGTGTGTGTGTGTGAATTGAAATGCTTAAAAGTGGTCGAAAAAGCGTAACACAAAAAGAGGGAGCTGCGTGACCATCAACGTCGAATATTGCTGACAACATTTAGCAAGCTCGAGAGATGGTTACAACAGGTAGGCGAGCTGCCATAGATGAGGTCGTACCTTCTTTAAACATCAGCCACGATTCTGTCTATCAAATTATCCACGACAAACTCAAGATCCGTAAAGCGCGTGCGCGATGAGTACCACAAATGCTTATCGCAGCAATCAACAGGTTGGGTTTGGAGACCCTGGAACACACTCCCTTTTTTATAGCCCTGATTTCGCTCCCTCAAACTTTCTTCTTTTTGGACTACTCAAAATAACTTTCACAGATCGTTTCTTTTCCTCAGACAAGGATGTTTGGGATAAGGTGTAAAAGTAGCTTTCACGAACAACCAAAATTCCTCTACCAAGAAGGCATACAGAACCTCGTAGTTTGCTGAACCAAGTATATTGCTGTATCTTTGTATACCTATCTTTGTTTAAATTATAGAACAAATGAGTGAGGTAGTTTTGACTCACTATCGTATATATTACAATTATTTTGTAGTATATACGTAGTATGTAGAATTCCATTACATTGCTTCTGATCTTGAATTACTTCTCTACTGAATATTATTGCTTTATGTCACATTGATTACAGTTTACTTATTATGTACTAGTGTATTTTTTACTTTTGAAAAGTGAATTGTATTATTATGTTAAGATAGAAAAATTGTTTTGCATAAGAACATAACAAAGCTAGGCGGAAAGTTAAGTTCTGTGTACGCTATTTGCAAGGAATTTGTAGTACTCAGAAGTTAAATAACTAACTGTTAGCAACAACTGGCGGAGTAATAATTACTGACACCGAAATCACAGTGACTTTAGGAGTTTTAGTTAAAACTGACAGGGTACTGACGGAACTCCTCAAAATATACAATCACCTTTATTTGTAACTGATAATTAATATTATATTAATTTTTATTAAAATATAATCTAATAGACTGAGTTCATCACTAAGACCATAAATTGTTCACATATCCTAATCCACATGTGCGAAAGTCTTCAGACCAATTTAGAAGAAAAATTAAAAATACCATCCGATAATCTCAATAAAATAGAAAACTTTTGCATATTATTCATCTATAACAAGGATAAAAGAACACAACTTTCACCCTTATTAATACTTAGTGATTACAATATAATTTACTCGAAACAAATGTAATTTGTTAAATAACATAAACACACAACGTATTATAAATGCTCTAAGTATTCTTTCTATCTGATTTCAATGTTTCTTTTATTACTCTAAGTGCATCTTTTCACCGAAGAGTAAAATTTTAATTACGTTATTTAAAATAATACGAATTTTAAAATAGTAATATATATATAAAATCTGATGAAGAATTCGCAAACTTTTAATTAATTTTTTAAAAACTCTGATGAATATATGTGGTAATATGCCCTATTTCGCTGATGCAAGTACCGCAATTTAATTCTGTATGCAAAGAAAAGCACGTGAAATTATTTATAAAGTATAAGCGTGGGTTTCAAGGAATCTTAATTAAGATTAAAAATCAAATGTAACTCTTGTGTATTTTTATTCATAAACTCATAGCTTACAAGTGTATATTAAATATGCAATGATTCCCTGAAACCAAAAAGAAATGCAATTATTAATTATGATATGAAAGAACCTTTTCTTTTTAAAATTTCCCTTCTGATTTATTCAATAAAAAAACGCATTTGTTTTAACTTAATTAAGATGTTTTCTTAAGGCACAGAAAATTCTCGTTTGCTTCTTTTTGTACTGAAATCGCTTCCAGTTTTCAGATTTGATGCAAATTAAATATGTAAAAGTTGTTTTTTTTTAATTGTGAAAAAGATTTGAATAGAAAACAGACCTTCCAAATCAGTTTAATTGCCACACGAAGTAGAAGTAATTTCTATGAATTCCATGCGAATCCCTATGATTCCTTTTTGTACTGATTAAAAATTATCTTTGTTTCTGTGATCTCAAAATTGATTTCTGGAGCCTTTGTATCCAACACCTTTGATGGATAAATTTGGGCGATATTGGAGTAAATGCTAATATCTCTCAAAGCTTTCAGTAATAATGGAGTGAACTTGACCTGAAATTAAATGGCTTGAAAAAAGCTCTTGAACTCAGGATGTTTTTTTTTTTTAATAAACTGTTATTTTAGGTTTGCTTTCTCCGTGTTCCTAACACCATGGCATAGATTCTTAATTTTAACTAGACCATTGTTTAAAAAAATATTTCTAATAATTTTATTTTGTTAAAATAACGTCAGAGCTCCCATTTACTTTTGCAAAAAAAATGCATTTTTTAATTGAATATCGAAAAAGGGGCAATTTTTGAAATTTACAAATATTTTTTGGTAAGATAACTGCAATTTTTCAGCAACTTACAGAACTTAAATTGAAAGCAAATTTAATAACGCAACTGAAACTAATTTCATTCCATACTTTAAATTCCTCCCCTCCTCCCCTGAAGACTGTATAAAAAGTTTTCAATGCAATAAAAACTTAATACAAATTATTTCGTCGATGTTATACATATTTACGTCATACATTTCAAAATTGATTTTAAAATCGTTCGACGCAAACGTAAGACTAAGAGATTATTCTCATATTTTAGAGTGTAAGTCAGAAGTGAAACTCCAGATTGAGTATGTCATCATTTCATGGAAATTAAAATTACATGATCCCTAGACATAGACAACATTTTGCTCTAATGTAACGGTAAATAATATTCACACGGGTGGTATTGGGTTTGTTAAGCGGATATCTGAGTTAGACAGAGAGAAGCAACAACACATGTTGAACAAGTAACTTAAAAAACATATTTTTCCTATTGCATCTCAACTTTAAATCATACTTTTCCAATGAATATGTTAAAACATTATTGAAATTTGGAACATTACTTATTAAATAACTAATATTTTTTATAAGGGAATTTTTCCCCATCTAAGTAACATTTTAAATAATTAAAACATATATAATCAAAGTATGACGCTATTAAGCTAATCCAGTGCTTCTCAAACTTTCAATACTGGCACCCCCCTTTTCAATCACAATTTTTATCGCGCCCCCCTTATACATTAATAAATTACTGAATGCAATAATAATGCACTTTGACGCTAAAGCTACAATACACGATCTTACTATAAACCGTACAATTAATAACATATAAGTATTAAATTTTGTATGTTACTTTTAAGCAAAAAATTAAGTAGCTTAGGATAATTATTATGTTATTTTTCCCTTTCTCTAATTTTTTAAATTGGAACATATTGCAAAATGCGGTGGCTGCTTGGAAGACAAAAATTTAGATATCAGCTAAATATAGAAAAAGAACTCAGAGGGAAGGTCAATTTCTAAAAAACTTTAGAAAACCTTTGTCGTGCAAGACAAGCCCATGTAGTCGCTAATACTCCTATTAAACTTGTTCTTAATTCAGTATTAATAAGATAAAGAATTAAATTTTTTTATATATGTTAATCTTTAAGTAATATATATTTTAAGTAAATTACTTTTAAGTAAAAGGTTACACTATGTTATTTTTTCTTCTAATTTTTAAATTGAAACAGATTGAGAAATGATATTTAATTAAAAGATTTATTTCCTCTTCAAGATCCATTTCTAAAAAGTACAAATGTCATTGGGGTAACAGCCTAATCTATGTTGTTCTTTTATCATATCCATTTAGACCCGGTGGCATTCTCGTGAACGTTCACGAGCCCAGGCAACATAACAGACGTCTGCACAAAAACATGTAAAAATGCTGTACCCGTACAATTTTAGTCAGTCTTGGCCGAATCGATTAGCCACCGAATCTCTTGAATGTACATTTCATAATTCACGCGTTAATTGTAATTCACGGTATTAAGTATTTACGGAAGTGGATTAAAACAAAATCATAGATGTATTTTTTTAAATCACAGAGCATTCGACGATAAAGCATCAACAAGTACACAGAAGAGGGCAAATTGATGCAGTAAGTTACGAATGGGTTAGGGATCCATTTCAAAATACTTCAGAAGGGCTCTTTAACCGTCGAAAAGCAAGAGATCTTCATAGATTTCACATCCAATGACGCCAAAATTAGCAAGCAATTTTGTAATAAACTCCACTCTTCTTTGAATTCTGGATAGAGGTGGATGCTGAATTTTCTCTGCACTGAAAACAAAAGCATTTTCAAAATACTATTACCATTTTGCACATCATACCTTGTGAATCCGGGATTTTTCTTCTGCAATGGCTACTTTAAGCACAAAAATATAGATCTGTTTCAAATAGCAAAAATAACTCTCTGAGTGTCAATTTCTAATTTTTTAGCCTTCCTTTGAAAAACTTTGCTCTGCAAGACAAGCCCATGAAAGTCACTGATAATTATTAAACTTGTTCTTATACTGGCTGAAGTACCCACTCTTAACACGAGTTTATTTTTTTTAAAAAAATGATAATATATTATTCTTGATATAATAGCTTAATTGTAAGGAGAGTAAAACCAAGTGCATGACAATGTATACAAAAATGTAAAATTATTTATTGAAATGAATACTCATATTATAAACGGTTTTGAATGAACTGTAATTTTAAGCCTCGCAGAATTAGCATTTAGAATAAATGTTAAGTAATAAAAAAGAATATAAAATTCTAATGAATAACAATTTTGTTATTTTTAATATTTAAAGCTTTATAAAAGTCTGGATCAGGTGTGTGTAACTCGATACTAACGTTTAGTTTCCTGGTCAGGGATGGAAGTAACCCAATTCTTTTTATAATTATTTTCAATATACAAGATAAAAATCACAATTTCAGTGAATAATTTAACTAAGAGAAAATATACTTACCTATTTCAAGGATTTTTCTATTTGCCTTTCATAATTTGAGAAAATATCCAATAAAACTGAACCAAATTGTTCCAAATGTGAGTGACCTAATAAAGGACACAAATCACAGACACACTTTTTGCTAACATTACAGGTAAGTTATTTGCAAGCAAAACTGTCACATTTTGTTCATTGCTAATTTTTAATATCCTTGATGATCGACAACTATCCTGTTGAACTTTTTCTTGCTTGTGTCTTTTTGACAGGGTGAAGTGCATTTTGCGTACACTTCTTATGGCTTCATATATATTTTCTTGATAAAGTTCTTTAATGTAGCTATTGAAAATTTTCCTTTCTTGTTTCATAAGTTTATTGCTTTTCTCAAATTTAATTACATAACATGATTAATATGCACATTTTAGCAAATACTGTTTCTCTTTGTTTGATCAGCCTAATTTCCCCTTTTTATCACACAGATGCCCAATTCCTTTTTTTTATATTCTGCTCATTTACATTGCATAAAACTATAATCAGTCGTACAGCATCACAATTAAAAACCCTTGTTATCCATAGGAAAAATGCAACATGCTCAAGAAAATATTTTGAAAAATAGTGGTCGCCGGGAACTCGGTCTTAAGTAAGTACCTTAAGATTCTAAAAACATTTGCCACTCTGCTAAAAAGGAGATATGTTATCAATTCATTTTAGCCCCATTAAGACTGTCATATTAGAGGATTCCTCTGTCAAGGTCATTGGTAACAAATAAACAGTTTTCTCCCACAGAATTGACGATTTTTGTATTATATGCTCTCCAGTATGCTCATAAAAATAAATCTTGGTCAATTAATCTCCTTCAAAGTGCTCAATATGCTTATCCATGTATCATGCAAAACTTTTTCACATTGTGAAAAAAACGCAAACAGAATTATATAATTTACAACTTCCCTAAAAAAGGGATGCAGGTAACGATACTCAGTAAGTTTGAAAGCCAGCAAAAGTAATATTTCTTTAGGATTAAAAGCAGTTCGTAATAAAAAATCTCTCTCATCGTAGGATTACAGTAAAGCAAACAAAATATTTTTTTTTATTTAGTTATAGGATCAAAGTGTGTAGCTAATGTGAGCGTTCAAAGTAGAATCTTTTATTTTTGATGACCTTTTTTCACCAGATGATATATATAAATCATATCAATGTAAATCTGTATTTTTATTATATCTGAAAAGAATTTTTGTTGTTTTTCATTCCAGAAAATTAATTTTTTAACCTTTATTTTTCGATATGCTCGCGCCCCCCAAAGGGGGCCCCCACGGTTGAGAAAACACTGAGCTAATCTGTAAAGACACTTTCAATCTTATATCTTATAGAGGGTGACAACTGTCATATTAAGCTTACATTTATTATGGTTCACTATTTACGAGGGCTAAAAAGTAATGAAAGCATTGTCAAAAATGAGAGTAGATTCCATGAAGCGTCTCTCTCGGCAGCATCGTCTCGTCGTTCTTCTCGTCTTCTGTCGTTCTTCGCATTCTCGTCTCATTTCCTGTCAGTCCCATTGGTTCACAGTTACCGTGTTATTTTCGAACTGCCTTGTAGGTTACGTAGCGCTCTCTAGGCTATTACGTCCGCAAGGAATATAGGGAGGATATGACAACGTGCAAATCCATTCCTACATATGTATATGTATATTCATACTTAATTTATTTTTTACCTATAGAAGCCTAGCTCACATATTAAGGACCTAAAGTTTCTAAGCTGATTTCACAATTTTATCTTTAATTGCCTGAAATGTAGAATTTCTTGCCGTTTTTGTTTCAATATCTTATATAAATCAGAATGTGTTACTTTTTATGTTTTTTGATAAGATCTGCCCTCAAAAAAGATTAAAAATAATTCGCCCGCTATTTTTTTCCTAAATTTTGCAGCTGTGAAAGATTTTAAGGGATAGAGATTTCTCTTAAAATCTTTCACAGCTGCAAAACTTTGTTTTATAAAAAAATCATTTCAAGAAATTAACAGTTAAGAAAAGAAATGCCGAATCATTAATCGCTTTTATCTCACATCTCTTTCCTTTCATTAAATAGCTAACATTTTTTTAAAAAAAAATTCGGTAACAGTTTATTTTTAAATGACACATTACTAAGGTGACCAATCGTCCTCCTTTAAAAAGTTCTGTCCTTAATCGAAATGTGTCCTCCTACTTGTCCTCTTTTTCAATATTTTATAACTTATCTGTTAATCTCTGTATTCAGAGATAAACCAAATATGTTTTCAATGTGTCGAAGAATGGTCTGAAACAAATATTACAGGAAATAAGTTTTCAATGGTGTTATTTGACTTCATCGCAAGTAAATTGGGCAGATATAGAAAACTGTGTTGATTTTTTTTATAGAAAGAAATGACTGATATTAAAATCGTCGACAACTGTCTGTTTGAAGAAAGAAATTAAAAGACTGAATGTGTGTGTGCGTGCGTTTAAATTATGATAATTTGAAACAATCGGAAAATCAACATGCTGAAATTGAAAAAAGTATGGTTTGAAATACTTAACCATTTCAAAAATGAAGACATTCTCAGAAAATTTAAATTTTTTTGCTAAATTTTACCGGCTGCTTTGGGAACCCATAGAGCAGTTAAAAAATTGTTTCGGTTTGTAATATTTTGGACAATAAAATCAATATTGAATTTTAAAAATTTTAGTGCAGTACTTACCGTAAAATTCCGTATGAAGGATATTCCTTGCTCCAAAATTTCCAACATATTAGACAATAACAAAAAAAGAATCATTTTATGAGAAAATACTTGCTTAAGTAAATAATTAAAAGGAATGTAAGCGTAATTAGCGTATTTTTGTTTGAAGGAAAAAATGTTTCATATATTTACGTTGAAACTTTTTCTTAAATTTTTCGTCCTTCTTTTCATTGTAGAAAAACTGGTCACCTTAACATTACCTAATTTCCAAACTTCTCCCTTTTTATATAACGTTGAGAAAAAATTTGGTAGAAAAGAGAGGTTATGAAGCTTCAATTTTAGTGCTTGCATACTTTCGCTTTTCAAAAACTAAGCACTTGGTAGTGAAAAAAAAAAACCAACGAATCATCCTTACTCTGCTACAAGTCTGAGCGCGGTACTTCATCTCGAAGCTCCTCGTTGTTCAGAGCTTCTCCACTCCAATTTTAATCACATGATGTTCAAGAGATTGAGAATTATCCAAATTAGTTACCAACAAATTAATAGACTGCATGTTTGCGCTTATAGATAATGAAGCTCTCTTTGAAGATAATAGCTCTCTTTTTGAAGATAAATAAATTCCTCGCTCAGTGTCTTGTTTTTGAACTTAAACTGATGTACGAAACTACTAATTTGTTAACATGAGCTTAGAGAATATTAATGTTTCTAATGAAGCAAAAGTTTTAAAAATATGTGTATGTTTTGCCTTGCAAGCTTTAAAGATTTTTGTGCAGTCCTTTCCTTTATCGAATATTTTCAAGGATCTAAATTCCTTCCTTTACCACAAAGAAAAGTACCATGGATAAACTGCATCTCTTAAAACACTAGCATTAATAATCTCAATAAGAAGAATAAAAAAGAATGTGCAAATGAAAGATAAAAAGAAGAAAATATCACTGCTCATACTATGTACGGGCAAACCAGTTAACGGGTTAGGTGTAGCTTTCGTCATTATTCAGAAATACTACACCCACTCAACAAAATCTCGTGTTTCTCTAATGTGAAGTTAATTCTAGATTTAAGAAACTAAATCCAACAAAAATATTTTTTAAAAACAAAAATGTCTATTAGTAGGATGATGTTGGAGACTTGTGTTAAGTAAACAACAGTTTAAAAAAATATTTTATCTTATTATTTTCGATTTTTTTTAAATCTATTAACCTGATTTCATCAAATACTCTAAGAATTCATATCACAGAGTGTAATCTGATTTAGATGACATATTTAATTCATTGAAGATAGAAACTTTGAGAAAAAAGATGAAAAGTTTATATATATTACTGAAACATCGAATACAGCATGATTAAATAAACAATGAAAAACACACAAGCTCGAGTTTTTTTAATCCTATTGAATAACTCGCACTATACCTTTTACGTTAAAAAGTTTCTACGAAATACTCTCTAGGTTGAAGCTTTATTTTTTTTTTTAACCCAGAGCGAAGAAAGCTAAAAATAAATTTCTCGTTCCACAACTTCCCCTGATGCGGTTCAATGATTTCGACGGTGGCATTCCTTTAGTTTATGCTTGTTTTTAGTAAAAACAAAAGAAAAAACTTTGTGAGTTTTCCAGCGCAGTCTGATTTCAATGTACACAAGCATCGTCTCGGAAATGTATGTGAAGCGTGAACACGTAACTTTTTAACAGGAAAAACGGCGGTTTGAAAAAAAATGATAAAATGGGGGGGAAGAGAAGTGGCATTTATTAAATTTTGGTAAACAAGATTCCAAATATTCGAAACGTAATGTATCCTATGGTTTTTATGACATGTTATCTTATAGTTCATGAAAAAAGTAAAATGTTTTCTAAATCCCAAACTCTAGTAAAGGAAGGATAACTTCCATATAAAACCAAGTAACATTAATTTTTATTTCCATTTTATATATTGTGGTGTATTTCTCTCAGATTTGTGTCACTTTCCATGAAAATTACTTTGTGGTCATTTTCTGGTGTAACTGTATAAAATTCTAAAAGCATATTGAAATACACACACAACTAAATTAAAATTATTAAATCAAAACACATAAAATATAAGCGATCAACGCCTCCTCCCCCTCAGCGGACCGTGATAAAATTATAAAACGTTGCCCGGTCCGCGCCATTAAAAATGTGGGGAAATACTGTGATAGAGCATTTGTGGGATATGCTAACCGACGACTTTAACTGAGTCAACCACCTCCTACATGTATACTGAAATTTCGGAGAGCATTGCTTGCTCAGTGGAGTAATTTTCCTCAAGATCAGCTCGATAATTTTATTCTCAGTCTGCCTGTGCGTTGTACGGACTGTATTTCATCGCATGGTGGACATACAATGTATAAACCATCATACTAGCCATGTAATTTTAAGTTTTATAAAGGCAGTATATTTTAAAATAGCTCCAGTGAGCTTAAATTGTAATTATTATTAATGGTATCATACACACCCCATATTGTTTGTTCTTTATCTTTTGTTTATAAATAGGCTTTATATTTAAGTCACATTTGTTTCGTCTCTAAACCTTTATTTACTGGAGCTGGCATTATCCTTAATTTGTGAATATGAGTGTTGATAATGAAAAGAGTTATAATCATTTACGATTATGAAAATGAATGATGAAGTTCTACATAAGTATAACTCTTTGATTAGTTTATATTTCATTGTTTATCTCAATACTGAAGCTCTAAAATTTTTAAATATTATTTTAAATTTAGGGAGTGGGAAAACAATCAGCAAGTCAAAATGGGGTTTATTAAAAAATTTTGAACAATACTTTCTAAATCTAGATTATGAAAACAATAAGTGTATCATGTTCTTCCTTAAGATTTTGAAATATAATGTGCTTTTTAAGCGTGACGTTTGAAACTTTATCAAGATATCACTGAAATTGTTTGGTAAATACAAATAAAGATGGGTGATTCACATATGCGACTGTCAATACCAATAAACATTTGTGGTTTCAGTTGTAAAGTAATCTATACATAGATGATTACAAAAGGAAACTAATACACATATGTGATTCAATACATTGTTAAGATTATACATTGTACATCAATTGTATGCAGATTTATAATCAATCAAATAAATTTCCACAAAGTTGTAAATTAAAGTTAATAACGCTTGAGAAAAAAAATTACTTAAAATAAATAAAAGTATTTTTTTCACATAAGGCAATGAATTGCAAGCAAATAAAAACTATTAATAAACATTATTCAAAGAATTATGAGTGAAAAATCATGTTAGAACAATGTTTCTCTAATTTTTAATATTTGCAACCCAATATTCAACCATAATTTTCATCGCGTCCTCCCTCCATGCAATCTCAATGTGTGTGTGTATTCAATTCAATAAAACTATAATTTTAAATTAAGGCTACAATACTACTTTAAACTTTTAAACACCACCAGTGCATGTAAACTCTCACTCACGTTAATTGCCCCAGACGTATATATAC
>BMAV01020570.1:383424-413215 GCA_019973955.1 Trichonephila inaurata madagascariensis | reverse complement strand
AAAATGAAAAACAATTATTAAATGAATAATTACACAAAAAAAACAATACAAATGGATGACAAATTCAAAGCAACTAATAAATAATGCTAAAAAATAATATATTTACAATAAATAATTAACATAAAAATAATTAATGTATATTTTTGAAATTGCTATTCTTTTATTCATTTCGCAATTTATAAATCTAATTTAGGTTGCAAGTTTCAAAATATTATTAGATTGAATCTCTTCTCTATTCAACAACGATTGACTTAAAAACTTACAAAATAAATATTTATCTTTTCTGTATATATTAATTCCGGCGTAATTAACTAAAATTAGGCTTCATCAGTCATCATAAAAAGTTAACATAAAATTTACAGTTTTTTACTATTTTAGTAAAACAACATAGCCTGACAAGACGATAAATAATATTAGATTCAGTAATTTTATCTGTGTTGAATATTCATGTTCATTCAAGAGTACAATAAATCACCTTTAGATAGCCAATACGGGAAATTTGCAGAAAATGAAATATATCCCATTGACTATCTCCTATGAATATGTCATCAAACGTTCTCTTGTGTTAACTGATATAAAAGACATTCCTTTTATCTGATTGGGTAAAAATGAGAGTTTGAATACCATAACATTTTTCTTTAGAATGTAGACTGATTAATGAATTGGATGGTTGTGAAGATTTAATAAGAAAATTGAAAATATACCATTGTGATAATGTTTAATGATGCACTGAATTTATTTCTTTGTAGCAGATATTTTAAAAAGCAACATTTCAGCACTTTTAATAAAATATACACTAGATATTTATAATGCATGTGGAGAATTTTGCGAGTTTATTTGAATGCTTATTCTCTTTCATTAAGGTATATGACGACGTTCGGAACCGTGATTTCAAAAAAGCGCATACATGGATAATTTTCATGATATTTAGTGTCACTTAGATTAGAAAATGTATATAATATTGTTTTAAAGAATAGTATTACAATAAAAAATTATTTAAGTACAATATATTTTGACAAAAAATGAACATAGAATGACCCATTTTCAAAATGTTATCCTTTTCTGAAAAATGCTTCTATTATAATGATATTTTACCTGTATATAGCTCAGACCTCTGTACAGAAGCTCAGCTAGAATTTTTGAAATATATAACTTAGAAGTGGGTTTTATCCATGTATTACGACAACAGAGGGGAGAAATTTTAAGAAAAAAACGCCGATAATTATATTTCAATGGGTTGTAACTCTGAAAATAATGTGAATTTTTCAAACATTCTAGTTGAACCTCCGTAGAGAGGTCTGAGCTATATACAGGCAAAATATTATTACAATAGAAGCATTTGTCCCAAAAGGAGAACATTTTGAAAAAAGGTTATTCTAAGTTAATTTTTTGCCAAAATATTGTATTTAAATAACTGTTTAGATAAAATGTTCTTAAAACAATTTTATGCATGTATTCTAATCTGAGTGACACTAAATATCATGAAAATTATCCATTTATGCGCTTTTTTAAAATCATGGTTCCGAACGTAGTCGGATACCTTAAATGTTTTAAAAATGAAAGTTAATTTTTGCCTCGACTGTTTATTTTTAAACTACATACATTAAATTT
This sequence comes from Trichonephila inaurata madagascariensis, assembly GCA_019973955.1. Classification (NCBI taxonomy): domain Eukaryota; kingdom Metazoa; phylum Arthropoda; class Arachnida; order Araneae; family Nephilidae; genus Trichonephila; species Trichonephila inaurata. The sequence goes on along the minus strand of BMAV01020570.1, from coordinate 411,604 downwards.
TCAAATGAAATTGGATGGTTGCAATATATATATGCATAAAAGCTCAACATGATTATATACTAACAAAGTTAAATAAGATTACTCGTAAGAAAATGTAAAAGTAATTAAATATTCTATTACTTAAGAAAAAGACGAAATACTATTAAGAAAACAGAACAAAAAAAAGACTATTTAATTTTTTAAAAAAGTATTAAAAAATTTTTAAAGGCCCAATCGTCCCCCTTTTTTAGCGAGAACAGTTCTTCTTTTTAGGTTTTTTCCCTTTTTCCTAAAAAAGTGTCCGGGAAACACTTGTCCTCCTATCGAATTTTTTTAAAACTAATCTGTTAATTTTTTTATATTGAGATGTCGGGGCGTCATATGCCGGTACAGTATGAGTTATCGGGAGACTTTAAAGTTTTTGCAAAATCGGGGGATTTTTTTTCCCAAAAAACGATTCAAAAGACGGAAATGAACATGATCAGCCAGAAGTTAGTTTTTAATTTGAACGATATTGTGTCCTTCAATACAATTTACGATTTAAAAAAAAAAATTTTTCCCTTTTTAATGTACCCTTCCCCATGTTAAAAACCCTGATTTTAAAAGCGTATAAATGGATAATATTTACGATATATTTAGAGACAGTTTTGGGGGTTGTAAAAAAAATTTTTTTGAATAGTTTTTTACAAAAAAAATTATTTAAGTACAATATTTTGAAAAAAAAATGAATTTTGGAATGACCCACAAAATGTTTTTTTTGAAAAATGCTTTTTTTTTTAAAATTTTTTTTTTGGGGATTTTTAAAATTTTTTCCGGCCCTCTTCAGGGCCAGAATTTTTAAAGAATTTTTGGGAAATATAAACTTAGAAGTGGGTTTATCCCTGTTTTACACAAAAAGGGGAGAAAGTTTAAAAAAAACCGATAATTTTTTCCCAAAAGGGTTGCAACTCTAAAAAATAATGTGAATTTTTAAAACTTATTGGAGTCTTGAAAGAGGTCTGAGCTATATACAGGCAAAAAAAATTTTTAAAATAAAAAACATTTTTCACAAAAAGGAGAACATTTTGAAAAAGGGGTTATTCTAAGCTTTTTTAAGAAATATTGTATTTAAAAAAAATTTTTTTGTCAAAATGTCCTTAAAAAAATTTTTTGTACATTTTATTCTAATCTAAGTGACACTCAAATTTTGAAAATTATTCATTTATGCCCCTTTTTAAAATAAAGGGTTTCCCGGGAACGTTGTCGGATCCCTTTAAAAAAATTGTCAAATTTAAAAGAATGAAACCAAACCCTTTAACAAAAAAAAGTTTACCAAGGAAGTCCCAGAATTTTACGAAACTTTTTTCCAAAATAAGTCGAAGAATAGTCTGAAGCAAATAAAAAAGGGAAAAATAACAAAAATGGTTTTTTCAGACTTCATTGAAAGTAAAGGCAAAAAATAGAAAATTGTGTTAATTTTTTATCAAAAAAGAAATGCCTGATATTAAAATCGATAACAGTTGTCAGTTTGAAAAAATTAAAAAACTGAATGTATTTTTAAAATTTCCGTTAAGTTAGAATAAGGGAGAATCAGCATGTCGAAATTGATAAAATATGGGGGGGAAATATTTTCCTTTTAAAAAAATAAACACAATCCTTATGAAAATTTAGTATGTGCTGGGGAACTAATGAAGTTGTTGAAGGTTTTTTTTTCAATTGGAATGATTTTGGACAAGCAAGAAATAAAAACACTGAATGTTGATATTTCCGGGTTTCCTACCGAAACTTCAATTTGAAGGAAATTTCCGGGATATTGAGGTATCCGACTACCCTAAAATAGAAATTTTTTCCCAAAAAAATTGACAATTTTTATGATTTTATTTTATCGATCAGCTTATTAGTTTTAAAAAAATCCCAATTTTTTTTTTATTTTCTGTTCTTTAGAAGAAAACAAAAAAGTGTTTTAGTAAAAGCAGATGCCATAATTTTACATAAGATTTCAAACTTTAAAACACGTTTTACTGGGGAAATTTTTGGTTTCTAAAAAGTCAAATTTTTGTGGGCCCGTCTTATTAGCTTTAAAAAAAAACCCAAGTTTATTATTTTCCATTCTCTAGAACAAAAACTGCAAGTGTTTCAGTAAATTCAAATGCTATAACATTACATAAGATGACAAACTTTAAGATGCTTTTTATTCAAAATGTGTTTTTTTCGAAAAATTCAAACGGGGACAGTGATTCCTCAAAAAGTTTTTAAAAAAATAACTTCGAATTTTTTTGTGTATCTTTTGAATAATAGAGGGGGTTTTTAATTTTAAGTTTTTCCAATCACTGTTTTATTACAAAAATTTACTGTTTTTTATGTGATAATAATCACTGTTTTTTTTTAACAATTTCCTATAAAAACCCAAGAAAAAAGTGCTCTAGTTTTTGAAAAAATTAAAATATTTTTTCATCCTGATGGTCATTTCTAAAATAAAAAATAAAAAAATTTTTAAAAATTTGGGGAATTTGTTCATTTACTATTTTGCAGAGCGGGCATCGTTTATATAACTTTTTGTCGATTTGTAACCATTTTTTTCCCCATTTTAGTAGTAATAATTTACTTTCTTAATTTTAGATATTTTTTTTAAAATGTACTAAATATATCTAAAACCAAGAAAAATCTCCATATTTCCATTTTTTTTAAGGGGCCCCTTCACGCAGCATTTTTCCCCATCTCCGTAATGTTAAAAAAAGACCCAATTTTAAGAAACATTTTTAAAAAAATTTGGGAGGTTATACAGTCATGAATTTTTTTTGTGCATTCATTGTATTGTTTTTATTAATTTAATGGAGTATTTTTTCAAAAAATTTTATTTAAATTTTTTTTAAAAAAATTTATATGTGGGGGTAAAACACGTCACAATTTTTAAAAAAGGTGAAAATTTTTGGGACATTTTTCCATAAATAATATTTGAATAAAAAATTTTTTACAAAAAACTCTCATTAAAAAATTTATTTGTTTTAGTGTTAACACATGTGCAAAGTTTCAAGGCTATAAAATAAGTAGTTTTTTCAAAATGCTCCTTTTTTGTTGAAACTTTTACAGTTTTGGGGAAAAAAAGATTTAAAAATAAAAACCCCCCCTTTTTAACCAATGCATACCAGAACTATAACTTGAATTGGTTTATATAATTTTAAAAAATTACTTTTTGTCTACATTTTAATTGTTTGTTTTAATTTACTTTTTGGTTCATTGAAAAATGCTTATTCTGCTTTCTTTTAAAGAAGCATGATCTACATCTTGCAACGCTCGACATTTGAAAAATCCAGGAGTTGAATGTTTAATACATTAAAACTTTTTAATTTAGTTTAAAACTTTGATTCTTTAAAAACATTGCCTCATGTACCCAGTTTTTAAAAGTTCACATATACAGTTTTTTTGGGAAATTTTAGACCAAATATTATTTTCCCTTTTTAACTTTTAAAATTTTTTTAGTTTTATCAAAAAAAGCATCTAGGGTAAAAGTGCAAGACTAGAGACCCTAAATACTTTTTATGCAATTCCTAAATTAATAGGTGTTGTGTTTATGTTTTGTGTAACCAATTATAACATAAACACATGCATATGCTTATATGGGTGTTTTTTGTTTATATGTGTTTATCTACACCACAAGTCACCCCCCATGGGGCATAAACCATGTTGTAGATTCAAATCTGGGGAGATTTTATCAAAAAAATAGCCCAATAGCTTCCCTTTTTGGCTGACAAGTTTTCTGAGTTGTTTTGAATAGGGGAAAACGTAGTATTTTTGCAATTTATTTTATTTCTGCATCTGTCAATCTATTACGCCATCCCAGAGATTTTTTTCCTCGTTTTTGCCTTTTTAAATTTTAATACCCGAGTTGTGTCCCCCTTTAAACCTTTTTTTCAACATGACCAACACATTTTAAATTTTTTTAAAGTTGACATCTCTGTAAAATTTTGATTCTAAAACTGCTTTTCATGTTTTTTGAGAGTTCCCCTGTAAATTCAAGTATTGTGTATATCGTAAATTGTGCAAGCCTTTGAGCGATGGAAAATACAAAGTCCCTTCAACTTCCATTCCCGCATTTTTTCCAACGTCATTTTCAGAACACTCATTGCAATGTACATTGTCGTTAAAATTACATGAGCATTTCCTCGATAATATTTTAGCATCAGCAATTTTCCCAGTGTCCCCACTCCCAACTGCCATAACAAACCATTTTTCAGAAGTATGGCCCCCTTTTTTACAGGCCCTCGATAGCCACCGGGACATTTTGGACCTCCATTATTGTTTTTTACTGCATTATTGTTTCGGCAGCAGCGAACGTCATAGACGCTTTGGCTACTTTTTATGTTGCGTTATTTAATTTATGATGGACCCCGCAAAAAACACTTTTTGGGGGAGGGGGGACAGATTCATAACCCGCAAAATATTTTCCCCAACTGCTTTTTTTAATATACCTCATAACATAAAAAGCCTAGTGTTCACTTCCCTGTAATTGTGTATCTTTTTGATTAACTACTGCTTTAGTAAGTTTATATTAGGGAAAAGTTTTAATAACACTACAAAAAACACAAATATTAACAATTTTGTAGCCAAAACCCCGGGTTTGGCAAACCAAAATTTATGTGAATACCTAGTTTTTACATTTTATTTATGTAATTAATGTTGTTTTAAAGCACAAGAAAAAAAGTACAATGTCAGTCATTTCACAAAAACAAACTGAATGAATTTAAAAGAAACATACTCTTTATTAAACCCTTTCCAACTTTTTCTTTCAAAATTCAATTATTGGGTTGCAATTTTTTCAATTTTTATGCAAAATTTTCCCCCGAAAGTTTTTGGTTTCGTACCTTTCTTTTCCAAACTTTCGTTTCTTAAGGGTTTTATTATTAAACTGGGGGCATATTTATAAAATCATTTTGATAAAAACCGATTCCCGCACTACCCCAAAAAAATTGTTATATTTTTAAACCCCGTAAAAAAAACATAAGCTAAACAAAATAAACAGCTACAACCATTCACTTAATTTTTTTCCTGAATGGCTGATCAAAATGAATTGTTTTAATCAATTTAAAAATATTTGAAAGGCTGAAAAAAAGCCCTGTGGCCTTTTTTTTGATTTGGAAAGGGGGTGGCAAAGCCAGCTGTTTGAGGGTTTGACAGATGAAAAACAACTTTTAAAAAATAAAAAATACTTCTAATTCAGCTAGAGAAAAAAATTTAAACTGCATTGGGAAGAAAAAGAGTGGTATTTTATTTTTCAATCAAAATTGAAAAATCGATGTTTAATTCGATTTTCGTGAAGTGACCCCCTTAAAAAAAAAGTTGTCGCAGATAGTTGAATACCATAGAAAATGGTAAAATGACAAAAGAAAGTCATTCAATGGAAAAATCTGTTTAAGTAAATAATTAAAGGAAAAAATAATTTTTTATTTTGTTTGAATTAATAAATAATTGTTTTAATTGACGTTGAAATTTTTTCTTTTTTGCCATCCTTTTTTTTTTAAAAAAAAAAAAATTTATCCCCTTTTTTAAAAAATTGAAAATAAAATATATATATAAAAAAAAACGATACTCTTTTTCACATAAATCCATTTTTGAGTTTTTGTTATTAACACTATAGAAAATTGAAAAAAAAAATATTTATACGAATCAATAGGTAAAAAAATAGTTGAATAGAATTATTATAGGAATTAGTTGTACATTTTACACAATGGAAAACAGTATTTTTAATGCTATCTGAATTTTTAATCCGAATATGCCTGGTATTTTATATAAGTTCTACATCAATAAATATATGAATACTAAATGTACAAAAGGTTGCAAGATATTAATCGTCGTTTAAAAATATTATATTTGTAAAGAAATATTAGAGAATGCATTTTGCTGAGAGTTACAGAAAATTATTTTTATGGCCACCATATCCTATCAGGCATGAAGTTGAATTTAAACGGTTGGTTGACTTAACACTTTTATGCATATTTTGTTAAAAAAAATGTTTTTCAAACTGTGGCAATCCATTCAAAAACAATGCATAAAAGAATTCGAGTACAAATAAAACAGAAGATGACATTCTTGAAATTTTCAAAAGTATTTAACACACACAAAGTTTTTTTTTCAATAAGAAATGAAGAAATAAAAATACGGGCATGAAACGGAGTGAGAAATTGAAATTTACTCTATGATTCCCAATAAAAAAAATCACCGTAGTTATGCCAAATCAGTGTATATATAAATTTTTTAATGCATTTTTTACTTGACTTTATTGTTTCTGATGAATCGTAAGTTCAAATTCTGGGCACATTAAAGATTTACCGTGTAAAGAAGCTCTCTAATAATGCGCATTAAATCTGTCACGTGTTCACGATGGCGTGGTCCCTAAACCCACGCCGTGGACCTGTACCGATTCGTGGACCAAATAATACCAAACCGAAAAACAGAATTAAATTATTTACATTTTATTTAATGTGGTGCACTTCTGTAGGGTTTGTGCTACTTTTTATGGAAATCATTTTATATTCCATCACTCTATATTCATTTTGGTTTAACTTTATTTAATTTTAAATACATGTTTAAACACAATAAAATTAAAATTGTTAAATCAAAGGAATCTAAAATAAACAATCGGCGTTCTCTCTCAGTGGGCAGTGGTAAAAATAACAAACGTTGATTGGTCCGCGGCGACGAAAAGGTTGGGAAGTACTGTCTTCAAATACAACCATATTTCTGTTTCATGGTTTTATGTATACAGTGTGCCAAGTAATTTTTAAGATTTGTTTTATAAAATTTAATAAAAACAATTAATACTGTTAGGATGTTTTTCTTTTCTGAATTAGCTTTGGTTTTAAAATATTTCTTACAAAGACTTAATAGCAACTAAAATGCCTTTCTGAGTTCACTTTCTAGGATTACCTGTAAAACTCGAATCAAAGTTATTTGTATTGTCCCAATGACATAAAATTAACACCTTTTAATTTCATCTTAAGGGGACACAGTACCATTCAATTGTCCAAAATCGGTCAAAAAATCAAATTTAATTTTTTTAGCCTAAATTATTTTTTATATATTTTTCTATAACCTTACAAAATTTGAAAGCTCTTAACTTAAAAAACGCAGAATTATGATAGCTTTCACGTTCGTTTTTATTCACATCTCTATGGCAAATCAAAATTTTAAACTGACTTATCTCAGAAAGATAAAATAACTAGTTTGTCTTCATTTAAAATGCTAAGGCTTTTTTTCTATTGCGCCTAATGCTTTGAATTTTTTTTACCTATTGCTAATAGCACGTGTAACAAAAGTTGGTATGCATTTTTGAATCAAAGCAATATTTATTTTTTTAATGTAATTGAACTCAGAATTTATACATTTCTTAAGGAATTTTCAATAAACATTCATAAAAAGAAGTATTGTATAAATACCAATCACGTTAACACAAAACCTATACTAGCTATTATTATACATAGTTTGACGTACTTGTAAATCAAATTTCATGCATGTACGTCAATTTTTGTAGGAAGAGTAGCATTTTAAAATCACTCCACAAATTCTAAGTTTTTTCCATAAAAAATTACATGAATAGCTTTTTATGAAATTTTGAGCACAAAATCTGCTTAACACAGTATACATACATAGGAGGCAACCAAAAAAATTTTAAAAATCCTTAAATTAAAAATTTTTATGTAAATCGTACCATGTCCCCTTAAATTTTGGGAATGAAGAGAACTCGCAAAGTACTAATTAAGTGATTGTGGTGCATGATTTAACACACTAACGTCATTTTTCGCGAGTATTCAGAATAAATGTGATAAATCTAGCCATTAAACGCTTTAAAACATTTAAATAATACTCATTACTAATTATTTGATCAGCAGGAAAAAATTCTTTGTAGGTAATAAATATCCACAAATCTCTCTTGATGATACTTTTTGGGGGCTTGTCCGCAAAACGTTTGAGTCGTAAGAAAACATCAGATCTATTTAATCAAAATTCTCATGGTAAAAATGTTTCGTTAAACGACACATTTCTGTGGCACTTTTTCTGAGATAAAGTGCTTGACATAAAAATTCTTCACTAATACGAAAATGCGTATTATGTATGTATTATAAAAACGCTATTAGCCATTTTTATTTTAATAGATTTATTAATAACCCTTTTGATAAGTCATAATATTTTAAACGCCATTATTATAATATCATTCCTTATTTATACTCAGAGAGTGAAAGAATAAACATAATTCTTTCAATGGGCCGATTACACAACATACTCAAAAGCTTTGCTTTGACCTTTAAGTTAAGTTCTGAATATTTGTAAATTGATTGTGCAGGAAAAATATATTAAAGTTCATCTAAACGTTCTAGTAGCGTTTACAGATAAAATTCCTTTCGTCAATATGTGATCTCAGGACACTATATGCAAATGTGTTTTTCATTATGTAAATCTCCATAAACGACAACATTCTTGTGAGTTTCTAATAAGATTTTATAATCCTAATAGATATAAAAACCTCAAACATTTACTATCCATTACATATGTAACTTTCGTAAATTAAAAAATTTAAATTTAGGAAGAAGAAAAATTAAAGCTCCTTTGTCACACATTGCTTACGATGCAGTTAGCAAATACAATCCCCTTTCCGAAAAAAAAAAAAGATTTAAATTAATCCCGTAGAGCAACAACAAGAGGGAGAGGCACTAAAAATATATATGTGAGCCCCGTCCAAAATATTTCATTAGTGGCTACAAACAAAATTCCTTCCTTCGCTAATCGCAGAACGAAAAACACAAACGCATCTTTCCACCGGAAAAGCCTCCAGCCAACACCAATCCAGCAAATCTGCAACAAGATCCTATCTCTCCCCAGTAATTCCTCCAACAAACTAATGCCACAGGCGTCTTTGCATCCAACGTACCTGACACAAAGTAATCAAGACGCAAATAAATAATGAAAAAACAATATCCGTACAAAGGGGACTCTTCCTCTCAGACGGACCAATCCTTTCTACGGCGAACAAGAATATCATAGATTTGGCGACGCTTTGTCCTCGAGTGCTATTATCCGACATTCTTTGCGAGATTAACATGCGGTAATTTTTATCGTCTAGAAAAGCGAAATTGCATCTCAGCCCATTGTTTTGTTACTTGAGTGTCATCGGACAGCCCTAATTTTGAGCCTGCCTTTCTCTATTGATTTTCCCTGCCAGCACCAGTTTTTGATCTTGTTGGGGATTCTTATTCGCATATTGTTTTTGGCGAGTATTACTGCTGGGTCAGGGAGATGTTTTTGGTGTATGCGGCAGAAATCAACATCAGGTTTTTACTGTTTTTAGCAGGAAGTGAGTGTTCCTGCAATAGAGAAGGAATACAATTGTACTAGGTACAGGATTACTCAGTAATAATAAGTTTACTAAAGGAAAGAGAGAAATTCTAATAAATTTTTTAATTGGTATCACAGCTATCACGGAATAAATTAGAGTACATCCAAATATACTCTCTTTTTTGGGGTAAAGAAAATAATTAATTGTTCCCTAAATCACTACTTTTGTGCATGTTTATACGAAGTATTCCATACAAAAGTAAAATTCAAATTGAGCAGGCGTATTGTATCCTTTGAATTCTAGCAAAACGTAAAAACATGCAATATTTCCTTAACTTTCAAAATGAACATTTTTTAGACATCTACGAACTATAATTTTACAGTAGGATGCGCATTTCTCCCCATTTTTAATTCGATTCCATGATTTAGTGATAAAACCATTCATTAAAAATAAACCATGTATAAAACAGCAAGTAACAAATCGATATTACATCTATTAAAATTAAAATAACGTTAATTATCAAGTATTAAATATTTGTTTTAAAATAATATATCTTAAAAAAGAATGCATCACTATTTAACAATATATAATTTCTGCTGATTAAATTTAGTTTCAGATTAAAATTTTCGAAAAATTAGATTTTTTTCTACGGTTTTTTTTCTTTTCTTTCAAATTATAAAGCCATTAAGACAGCTGAGGCACTCAAAAATTAGCTTATTCGAGGACTTCCTATAAACAATTTTGCCACTAAAAAGCAAATTTTCCCCTTATTATAATATTTTTTCTTAACATTTAAATAATTTATTTCCTGAAAATACTCTAAGATGATAATTTTTATTTCTTTTTCTAACGTAATTGAGAGTGATTCTTTTACAGGTCAGTAGTTACAATGTCTTCTAAAATGTAAGTGAATTTTTCAGGTCGAAGTCAAAAATTCATTTGATGAGCGATGTGTCATTTTTGAACGATTGATAAACGTACTTAACAGCTTTTTAACAGCTCTGTGCGAAACTAACACAAATTCCGAATAATCTAACTCTATAGTAAAACTCTAGAAAAATTTAATATTAAATCTTATTTATGAAAGTATATATACTATTGTGATCCCATATAAAAAAGTACCTCGAAAGTTGCTACAAAACATATCATATCTGTTTATTGATCTCCATTAATTATATTTCCTTCAAAGAACAGTAGAACGTCGTTTATCCGAATCAATTGGGACCGGACACCGTTCAGATACGCGATTGTTTGGAAAACCGAATACGATCCATGTATTATATGAACCCGGACACTATACGAATGCTGAAAATCATCACATGATTGAAGAAAAGCAAAATAGGTGCCATATGTCGCAATGTTACCTTTATTGTGGAAAATAATCACTTATTTTTCGTTGTACCATTATACACCTTCTTTTTTTCGCTGCAAGATCTCTGATTCTCTTGAGCAGCAGTAGTTGAGTACGACAGCACTGTGATTGTTGTTCGTACTACTCCATAGCTGTTTCGAACGCAGAAAACGATTCATCATTTGATGGACCCTTGCTACTTGCTACCTCGTCTTCATCCGTTTCATCGTGGACAGGGTCGGATTCTTCTTGCATGGAAGTCACAATCTCATAGCAGTTCACAACTCAACATAACTCCACTCACTTGGAAACAAACTGACCTAATATTCCGCGCAGATGTTTACCAAATCACACAGCTGAAATTCCCCAAATATCCCTGACCTTGGATTTTCATGTCACTTTTGGCCTCACTCGAAACAACTTTTGAGTATTGCACTGTTCGAAAACGTAATTATATACAGAACATGTAGTTGAAAAAAATCTATTGTTTGACACGCTGAGGATAATAAACATTTTACTGAAATTTCTTCTAAATTAAATGTATTTTTGTCAACATTTTTACCAATTACCAAAACATGCCTCATAGTCGATCTGTTAAGTTCCTTCAAGTTTTAGATCGAAATTTCTCTTACTGTATCCATGATTTTAAAACCGTGGCTACGACCGTGTTTGACCAGAGTTTCATCCATGAATCCCTTATCAGATTAATACAGATCTCGTGGAGCTGTATTGGCTGAATTATCTATCAAAAAATCACGAATAATAAAGACGCTGAAAGGAAACCCTTTAACTTCATGAAAAACCTACGAATCAGTTATTTTGGTACAATTTCCGGTAAATTCTTTCAGAAAATAGGTAAAGAAATTCAAAGAATAATGTCTACTAATCTTCTAGACAATTGGTAGAAACTCATAAATTAGTACTGAAAAACACGAACATCGAAAAAAACAGTCAACATTACTTTGAATTTTGAACAAAATTCAAGTACTATTATTTTATAGTAAAAAAGTCGTACTTAAAAGTTTTTTGCAACATTTTAAATGTGTTTGTTGCAGAAATTCTATTGTAGAAAACTACATGTTCTTAGCTCCATTACACTCGAAATTTGACAAAATAGATTAAATGAAAATTTTTCTCTCGTCAAAATTAAATGTGTTTCTAGAAGATAAAATGAAATAAATTCCTGAGTTGTCACATGCGTATAAATAATAAAAATACTTAATAAAAAGTTGCAGACGACTGCTATTCTATGAATGTATTTTAAAAGCATTCTAGATACTTTTGTTGATAATAGTAGTCTTAAGCATGGTTCTTTATTAAAAAGTAAACAAAAAAAAAATGAGCTTATAAATTATTTCTGATCTAATACTTTCAAGCGGATGATTTTAATGAATTCAGAAACTATATAGTATGTGTATGTAATATATTCATTCAAAGGGGCGCCGTATGTATGAATAGGATAAAAAAATATTATAAAGAAATATAATTAAAGTGGGTTCGTCATACATACACATACTATATATATATTTATTTTAGAATTATTATAAATAATAGTAGTAATAATAACACACACACACACACACGTATATATATATATATATATATATATACATATAATAAGTAATACAAAGGAATATTCTACTAAACAAATATTGGAGAATAACAGAATTTCCAATAATCTGAAATACGGAACAATTAAAAATGTAAAGACAGATAGAGTCATTGGGGACAAAAATGGATAACTATTATGATTTCTAAGGATGTCAGTGGCTTAGAACAGTGAAATAGGGTTAAACATTGCTTTATGGAATGCAACCTTTCCCTTCATCAGATGTTTTCGACATTATAGACAAACAGAACACCATTGAAAATTAGGTCTATATCTGCACGTGGGATGGATGAACACAAAACAATAAAAAGAAAAAGAATGTATGAATAATCTGCGCTTATTTTCCTCCTCAAGAAAATCAAAAGATTATGTTCAGTTGAAACTAAATATATGAAAAAAGCTTTTTTTAAATCAAGTATTGATTTATTATTGCGTGAATTCTAATTCATGTATTGTGTTCTCATATTTTTTGCATATAATCAAATAAGGATAAAAGTTTATGGGGAAATTGACATATTCAAAAATTATTTTAAATACTTAGTAGAGACTGTAATATTTCTCTCTCTATAAATTTTAGAGATAAATCTCACGATAGATGCATTTATTACTGCTTTAAATCATGCCGTGAATAATGATCCTCTATTAAGTCGAAAAATTTATCTGTAATAGTAAAAATTTTATGCATGAGGAAAAAAAAAACAGATTTATCTGAACCAATTCATAACCATTACTAGATAGGAAAAACAAGAAAATATGCAGATAATTTATTTAATCTGTCTTTCCCGATTTCCACGTACTTTTTTGAATAACCTACGTGTTTCAACAGTCATTGTATCATGTAAAACAGTGTAAAATACTTGAATATTATGGAAAGTATTGAAATTATTTGTTTTATCTTTCAACAACTTAAATCAGGCACATTGTTTAAAAATGCAATTGTTAAATATATTGCAGCTCTGTTAGTTTACTTTAGCCTATGAACGATATAAATGAAATTTCTGGATTTAGATTGGAAAGAATTTCATTAATGGGAAGGAGTACTTTTTTCGAAGTTTAATAATAAATATTCTTTGAATGAACAGCACATAAATTGATTTCATACCTTCATTGATAATTTAAGTCATTTTAATTATAATGCAGTAAAATGATTAGAGTAACTCGTTCTTCTTTTTTTAATTAATTTAATTCTGGTGCAATCTTACCTTACCTAAAAGGTTTTTACCTTTTTATCCAAACTGCATGTAAATTGTTCACCTCAACAAAAATGTCGAAAAGAAAAGAAAATATATTTCCTGAGTAAGACAACAATTTGAAATATTTATTTATTTACTATAGAAGTCGTGTGAAATGTAAAAAAAAAATGGAAGATTCTGTAAAAATATTTTCCTTTAAAAACATGCAATAGACTGTTGTCTATTATAGGAAATTAAAACATTTAAATTTGACTATTTTGCAGTCAGTTAGTGTCTTTTTGTGTTAGAGTATTTAGTAATTTTCAAGGTTTTTTTTCTTTAAGAACATTTTTTAAGGGAACCGGGATATTCTCGGTAGCGCAAAACGAGCAAAATTTCGATTTTCGAAGGAACATTATTTTCACAAACAATACGACTCCATGAATAAAAAATTTGTGTCACAGAATCTATATACTTTTTTAATATACTATTACATATAATTTTTAAAAGTGTACAATATTTTTTAAAAATATAAGGATTTGATAAAGTACACTTCAAAAGGTACTTTGGTAGACATGGTGTTGATTAGGTACATGTATTTTTCCTTTTATAACATATAAAACCACAAAACATGCTGTTTTAGTTACAAAATCATACCTTTATTTAAATGCTCTATTTTTTATATTTAATGGCTTAGAATTTTTTTTAAAAAAAATTGAATCTTGACTTTTTAAAATTTTGATAAAAACGGTATTTTTAAAATTTTTTTTTTAGAAAATTGGCAGTAAAAACAAAAATACTAACATTTTAGGAACTAAACTAATAGCATCAAATGCATTATTCCTATACAAAAGCTCATACCAAGTTTCACTCAAACATAATAGATAGATTTTTCTACGGATGTATCTAAAAACTAGAAAAACACATTTTGAGTAATACGAAAAAAATTAAATAAAATATAGTACAACTTACTAAAATTTGATATTTAAAACATTCCAGATTTGTATTCATCTTCGATGAACACTTCTAAAGTACCTTTATTCCTTTTATTTTGTCTTTCAATAGTCTTGGCCTCTTTTCTGGCTATTTGAACCGTCATCTCGGCTTCACAAATTCTAACTTTGTCAATTTTTCGAAGACCTTCACAAGTGTTAATCTCTGGATTTATTTCTAGATCTCTTAATACTTTTGTTCTTGCATGTACAACTTCATCAAAGCATATACTGCGTTTATTACACCAATTTACAAATTTTTTGTTTGTTCGCAAATGTGTTTTTTGGAACTTTATTCCATACACAGTTATTGAAGCTTTCATTTGGGTTCTGGGTACGATCATGCAAACATTTTAGCAAAAGTTCTTTTGCAGTTAAGTCTCTAAATATATGTTTTAAAAAATATGTATATGTTCGTAATTATGTTTTTTATCTTTACAAGAACTGCTTCTGGTGTTTGTAAATGTACTTTTCTTCAGATGCAAGAGATTTGTTGTAACCGAAATAGCTATTGTTTTTATTTTAAAACTGCAATTACTCTATTATTAAGCTTTAAAAATATACATGTCATACATTTTTGAAATCAGGTTAAATTTACTTTTTAAAAAAAATAAAGTTTAAAATCGATTTCTTCATTTCTTTGGTCTCGGTTCTCTTAAAAAAAAGGAGTGTTTTTTTTTTTTTGCATGAAAGTATTTCTTATATTAGAATTTAGCTTGGACAATTGAATATTTTCATTAATTCAACTAATGCAAAATAAAAGGAATTATAATTACAGTTTGGTTATTTCGATAAATTATTTCAGAATTTCCTACATACAGCATAATTGGAGCATAATTCTGTTAGAAAAAATATTACAATAAATGTTTTATTTATTTTTACTTATCTAATCGAGATTTAACTCCTAAATCAATGTATCAAATTATTTATTTTGATGTTTGAATAAGAATTTTATTTTTTCAAAATACATCACTTTAAGTTTCTGGTAAGGAAAAGCAATTAAGACTCAAATAAAGAAAGTGGAAAAATTTAAATGATTCGAAAGATTATGATTATTTTAATCCTCTTATCAAAGATAATTCTGAATTTCATGACGATCAAAAAAATAACAAAGTAATATTAATTTCAGTAATTTAGTTTCGTAGTAAGCTACTTAAGAATGTTGCAATATATTGATGATATAATAAACTCTATAACAGAAAGCCTCATGAGAAATAATTAATATTTTTTTAACTTGAAGTAACTTGACTTTAACACACACACACACTCTCTCTCTGTATATATATATATATATATATATATATATATACATTGGGGACAAAAATGATTTAACCTCTGATTTTTTTTAAAGGATCAGAAACTAGAATTATAAGGGTTTTTTGTAAAAATGAAAGCTTAATATAAAAATCGTATTTTCGAAAAAAAAAATTATATTATTTATTCGATTGGAAGGACAATTTAATTTTTTTCCCTTTCAATCAAAGTAATCATCTAGAAGAAAGAATGGTTAACAAATAACTTAAAATCTATAATTTTAACATTATAAATATTACCATAACTGAAAAAAATAATATATACAATTTCCTTACGTTAAATATACGTATCGAGGGAAAATATCATTTTTTACGTTACAAACAATATAAAACTTCTAAATGTGCAAAATACAAAAAGACTGTAATATATTTTAAATATAATATATAGTTCTTTTGGTAGTAAAATGCAGCTTAAAATTAATTACGAACACAGTTTGGTCTCAAAGGAGTTTTTGCTAGCTTTCAATTGGTTTATTACTTTATTTCAACAGACTATGAAAAATTGCAAATACTTATTTCTTTTTCTCAGACACAATTTGTATAATGATGATCTATTTTTTCCGATAAAAATATAGCAGTTTTTATTTCATGTCTTAAAATTTCATTAAATTTTATCAAGACCTTGATAAATTTATAATATATAAAATAATATCTATATACTCATAGTTATTCTTACTGTTATATTTAGAACATTGATATAATTAGCTTTAATTTTTTAAAAGAATACATGATTTGCGAATTAGAATTAGTAATTATTTAATTTATAATTAATTAAATAATAGAGTGAGACAAAAATGCAAAGAATCAAATAATTTTTTTTAAAATTTTATTTCTTAAAAATAGTTTATTTGCATAAATATTTATTTAAATTTGTGTGTGTGAATCAATTTCTTTTAATCCTTTATTACTTTCGAATTCCATAAACTATTAGATTCAATATTATTGTATGACGCATCTTATAAATACTCTTGAATGTAGTTCAGATATGTAATTAGTCCAGTAAAAGATTTATGTTTTCTCAAAAAAATAAAATTAAATAAATAAATAAATAAAATAACTTTCTAGGTAATTCATTACGAAAAAAAAAAAAAGAAAAAAAAAGAATAATATTTGAAAAAACAAACAAACAAATAAAAGCATTTGAACATATAAAAAGCAGAAATGTTAAATATTACTTCCTGAATGCTATTTAATATTATCAGAACAATCTAAACATTTTAAGCTTGGTAAGATTTAACAAGAAACACATTTTTTTAATATCCCATGAGTATTATTTCTCTTGTTAAAAGTATAATCCAGCGATGCGACCCTGAATGCAAAGGATTTTACACGCTACAGTAACAATGCATTAAAAAATCATCTGTAAGATGAATTTTTTTCCCTTTACTTTAATCGCATTAAGGAAATTCTTAAATAACGTCTTTAAACATAAAATGTAACACTTTCACTGATAATGTGATAGCAATGTTTTTGTTTTGGCTCCTTTCATTTCTGGAGTAAACCTGATTTATGTTGGGATATTTTCAATCATATCTTGAGCCAAAATGTTGATAGATGCAATTGAGATTAGAATGTATTTCAAATTGAACTTTTTTTTTTAAATTTTGAAAATTTTCGCATAGATACTTTTATTAATTTCATTTTTTTTATTCTTTGTGTTTTTTTTTTGTTTTTTGTTTTTGTTTTTGTTTTTTTTATCAGTACACATATGAGTGTTAGTATTTTCTGAAAAATAAGTGCACTATTATTCAATTTCTATTATTAGTTTTCACACACTCTCTCTATATATTTATATCTTGTTCATAATTTCAATTGTTAATAAAATGCATTTTAAAGTGAACAATTGAGCTGAAGTTTTATATACATGATTACTTTGGATTACAATTCAGTAATTTAATTATAATTAAAAAATTAATTGATTACAACTAATTATAGAAAAAATTACAAATTCATCCATGTTGGTATCATTTTTGGCGACTTGTGGCAAAAAGTAAAAAGGTAATTTTTTCCTCACATTTTAAAGCGCTCATTTGAGCTGAAATTTTCTATACATTATTTTTTTGGTTGACAGTACAATAATTTAATTGACTGAAACTAATTATTCGAAGAATTACAGATATAGACACTTTGACTTCATTTTTAACGACTTGGGTCAAATTTTAAAAGATTTTTTTTCTCACGTTTTAAGGCATTAAGTTGAACTGAAATTTTATATACAAGGTTGTTTTGGATGGCAATGCAATACTTTAATGTTAATTAATAAAAATTAATTGCCATTTAACATTGTTATTCTGTCCTATGTATATACATATTTATATTAATTGTAACTATTTAATAAAAAGTAACAATAAAATAAAATATATCTTTGCTGATTGATTTAAGTAGGAATTGAGTTAGAGTTTTTTGTATTAGTTGTTAAAACTGCAATCAAAAAATCAATTTCTTTTTTAAAGTGTATGATGTGCTGGTACCCTTAAAAATTTAAAAATGCAGGCAATCTATTAAAAACTGTGTCCTATAAATCTTTAATAATGCAATAAATGTGTACACCTAATCAACTATTAAAACAGTTTTTTTATGTAAACGCTTATTTTGCATACTGTGGAATGACACGTGGAGCAGAGACTTCACCCCTCACTCTGAAAACTGTGCTTTAAATATAATATCTAGTGCACAGGTAAATGGTTCAACAATTTTTTATTTTTGGCATTACAGGGGTTGAGAGACGTGCCCTTTTTAAATCCTATTAAGTTTTTTTTTTTTTTTTTGCCCCTTTTTTTTAAACAAATTATTTGTTAATGGTGAAATACTTCAAAATTTTTGGTATTGTCACGAACATCAATACCTTCTCTTGTACTATTATGTCTCTCATAACACTTCTCTTTGACACATTTTTTTTCAGAACAAAAAAAATTAATCGTTAGTTTATTTACTTTTGTACTTTTAAAAAAAATTCTGTTAATTTTTTTCATGCGCAAAAGAAGTGGAAGAGAGTTAGGAAATTGATATTTTACAGACAATATATATAAAAATCACCAGGATGGGATGATGTAAAGAAGGTAAAGGGAAATTTCTCACAGAGGGAAAAAATAAAGGGAAATGATCGCACCGCCCCTGGAATTCCCCCCCCCCCCGCGGGGGGGGGAAAAGAAATTTACACACTAGAGAAAGCGCGTGCAACGCAGGGCCATGCAGCTAGTTTAAATATAAACTCAGCATTATGATGTTTTCAGTAACAGCAAGACAAATATTAAGCTTCAAATTAAATGGGGCAAAATATGTACGATTATAAAAATAATTTCAAATGATGTTTATTTAAATTATTTTCTATCTATATCAACGTTTCTCAAACTGTGGGGAGCGCCCCCATTGGGGGGCATGACAACTCTACAAGGGGGGCGCGAACACATTGAAAACTCAAATACAAAAGATTATTTAAAAAAAATATTAATGCACTGAAAGTAAGCAAACAAAATACATTCTGGCATAATAAAAAATAAAATACACATTTACACTGATATATTACACTTATAAGTGTATCAGTGTGCTACATAATGTATTTTATAATTAATTTAAAAATACTAAGTTAAGAACAAGTTTATTAATTATCAGTGACCCCATGGGGGTTGTCATATATAATTAAAACAAAAATTAACACTTTTCTCTTGATAATTTTATACAGTTTATAATTAATCCCTTAAATGCCGATTAAAAGTTACGTGATTCCCTTCCCAATACCAACCGTTTACACGTAGGAGCGCTTATTTGATGTACTGAGGGGGGGGGGGGTCGGGAAAGCCCCCGTATGCGACGCCACGCCCGCGGGCGGAATAAAAAAAGCAAAATAAATAAATAATCTGAAATAAGTAAATCCTTTGCAAACATTGTCAAGGTCCGTTTATTGCATTTCAAACCCTCAAGAATAATTTTATGGACAGCAGTACACGGAAAAGATCGTACTTCGGAAAGACGTATATATATGTCCTGGGAAATAAATGCTTTGGCTTAGCGAGACATTTATATGCACCAGGGGCGCTTAAGGTATCCGACTACGTTCGGAACCGTGATTTTAAAAAAGCGCATAAAAGGATAATTTTCATAATATTTAGTGTCACTTAGATTAGAGAATACATGTATAAAACTGTTTAAAGGACATTTTGACAAAATAAATTTATTCAAATACAATATTTTGGCAAAAAATTAACTTAGAATAATCTTTTTTTCAAAATGTTCTCCTTTTATAAAAAAATGCTAATAAAATAATAATATTTTGCTTATATAAAGTAAAGACTTCTTCACATTATTTTCAGTATTACCACCAATTGAAATAATTATCGGCGTTTTTTTCTTAAACTTTCTCCCTTCTGTTATCGTAAAACTTGGATAAACCCTTTTCTAAGTTATATATTTCAAAAATTCTAGTTTAGCCTCTGTACAGAGGTCTCAGCTATATACAGGCAAAATATTATTCTAATAGAAGCATTTTTCGCAGAAGGAGAATATTTTAAAAATGGGTCATTCTATGTTAATTTTTTGTCAAAATATTGTACTTAAATAATTTTTTATTGTAATACTATTCTTAAAACAATTTTATATACATTTTCTAATCTAAGTGACACTAATTATTATAAATATTATCCATTTATACGCTTTTGCAAAATCACGGTTCCGAACGTAGTCGAATACCTTAAGAGGTTAAAGTCGTATCGCAGTTTTAGCATTAAAGTATAGTATTATTGAGTTCAATACATTATCATTGTATGAGGGGGGGGGGGGGGATGTTATGATTGAATATTGGGCCGCGAATATTGCAACTTTGAGAAGCACTGATCTATATATTGAAGAAACGTAACACTCTTACTCATCACGAGATCCCTGAGACTCTTAGACATACAGACTTCAAATTTAGCAGGCATATTTGTTTTGTAGAGTTGAATTGAGTTAAAATCGAATTTTATAGAGAAACTGACTCCCTAGAGTTGCGGAGGCGTTATAGATAAAGAAAAAAAAATTCTTTTGTTTGAACTATTAAAACTGATGAGTAAATTTTGTAGACATGTTTCTTTATTTAGTGAAGAGATGCACTAATAATTGGTTTTATAGAAATCTACTCCCGAAAGGAGTGGGGAGAGATTGGCTGTGAATGAAATTCCTATTATTTAGTTATTGAACCTATAGGCTTTTAATTTGGCAAGCATATTTCTGTTCTTGAGTAGAGATCTCGAAGGGGGAGAGATTAAGGTGGCTTAGAGGATAAATGTAATTTTCTTTTAGAAATTAAATTACTGTTTTTTTTTTTTTTTAAATCAAGGGGTGAGGGCTCCAATAACATTTCTGAACACAGTCAAAAGCTTAATGCTCAGAATTAGATATCAATAATTAAAAATAATCTATGGCAACGGTTATTTCAAATCCTGTCCGTGGACTACCTGGATGTCCCTTGCGACTTTCTACGGCGTCTGCGAAGATCTCTCATTTAATTATAAGATTTCTTTCTTTTGCACACTCTCATTTAAAGATGTTCCATTCTAGACGATTATTGAATTACTCCCAATAAAAAAAAACTCTACTAGAACATGTATTTTGATCAAGATTATTAAATGTTAGCTTTAAATTAGTATTTTGCGATAATTTTAAGTAGATGTTTACTGTTTTCTTAAAAGAAAAATAGAAGTATTAAAAAAATCTGTTTAAGAAGCAAAGGTAGTCTTATACTATTGAGAAACATTTTAATCACTTGTGAGTCAGGCAAGGGTGTACACTTGAGGGGCCGTGATTTCAGGCTAATGTATAATGGGGGAGAGGAGTCGAGGTGAACAAAAGCTTACGAATTGCTGATTTATAGTAAAAAAATATCACGAACTAAACATCTTTAAAATTCACAATTGGCTTAACGGGTAAAAAAGGACGCTATGAAAGTCCCTTTCTATAAATATAACTGAACGTAACCTTACATCGGCGAATTCAGTGGAAACCATTCAGAAATATTATACAACTAGTCGTTACCCACCCGCTTCACTGGGTATTTCCTAATGTTGTACAAATATATACTGTTTATATATATATATATATATATATATATATTAGGAGGGGATTTATAGCGACTTCCACTAATTGTCCTCTTGGGATTTCTTTCGCGGCCAGAAAGGCAATTCTTTCCAACCAACTCAAGAAGAGAACGAGTTATGCAAATTAGGAATTATATATATTGGAAATGTTAGCATTCGCGTTGATCGCTAAGTGGAGAAGTAATGCTAGAAGTAATCGCTAAGTGAAGCTCTAAGCGCTAAGTAAACTAAGTGAAGTGAGATAAGGTTCTAGAAGAAAAATCTTAATTCGATTGTCTAGTAGTACCAGTCTAGTTGAATTACAAGTGGATCTGAGACAAGAAGAACATTGCTTTAGCCAGAGCGTCAGATTGTTAGCTTGAGGAATTACGGACCGTATCTGTGCGTGCAAGGAATTAGTGGTAAGCTTATTCAATTAAACTTTAAGGATAGAGTGGTTACTATTAGGATAGGAATTAATCTATAAAGATAGATTCAGTGTTAATTGCGCTAATTATCAGTAATACGTGTTGCGTCTACTCACTCTTGATCAGCATCCTCTTAGACTAGTATTGTTGTTGTACTGTATATAAACTAAGATAATAATAAACTGATTTTTGTATGGCAGAATTTAGTAGTTCTTCTTTCCTTCCCTCAGACATAGGTCACGTGAATAGTGGAGAAAGGGTATTCCCATCGGTGGGGATACCACAGTATATATATATGAGTTATTGATATCTAAATCCTAGCATTAACTGTTTGATTGTAATAAAAAAACATCATTATAACTCTAGCCTCTTGATTTAAAAAAAATGACAGGACTTCTAAATAATAATATCTAAAACTGAAGTAGAATTACCTTTTATGCTACCGTAATCCCTCCCTATTACCATCACCAAGTCGATTTTCGCGAAACCCATTTTTAATGGATCTCTATTAAAAAAATAAACATGTTTGCCAAATTTAAAGTCTAAACCTAATATTTCAAAAACAGAATTTTTATTTATTAATACACTCCGTAACTTCCTTTGCCAGTCGATTTCCGCGTTTTTACCTTTAATACCTCTAATAATATTAAAATGAATATAATTATATATATATATCTTTAACACCTCTTAAACCCCCGTAACGGCACTTGGGAGTCGATTTTCGTAAAAATTGTTTTGTAGTTGATCTCTTCTTCATGAAGAAATCTGCTTACTAAATTTCAAGACTGCTCGTCTATTAGTGTAAAAATGGAAATAAATATCTGTAACACCCCTTAATCCCCCTCTACACTCCTTGGGAGTCGATTTTCACAAAATCTGTTCTTAGCTAATCTCTACTCCATTAAAGGAACATGCCTACCAAGTTTCAAGTATGTAGGTTTAATTGTGACATATCGTGATGAATGGGTGAGAAAGTAACCTTTCTCCTTTATACAGGGTGTATCTAAACTCTGCGGCAAAACCATAAGGGGTGATAGTACACATCAAGACAAACAATAGTAAAGAGGAAACTTAGGGTCCCAAACGTCTTCCGAAGGAGATAGGTGCCATTAAAGTTTAGGGTCCGAAATTTCAAATGATTATAAAAAACGGAAAAATGGGTCGATTCGTAAGCGGTTTTCTCTAAAATTATTCTTTTTGTCAGTATTTTCTGGAAAAATAAAATTTAAAGATAAAGCTAAAAAAATATCGATAGAGAGTGTTTTAGACTTTGGAGTAACGAACAACTATTTTTTACTGTTATTTTTTGTATCACATAATATGCTTTCAACAGCTTAGACTTAAACTTAAATTTTGAGCTCAAAATTTGAATACATAGATATACATAGTACATATACATAGACATACATAGACATACATACTGTATACATAGATATAAGCAGCGCCCCGCGGTTTCATCCACGTAGTTCCTTTTTCCGTAGAAATATGGGGATAAAATATTCCCTATGTTACTCGCTGATAATGTAACTTTCCATTGGTGAAAGAATTTTCAAAATGGGTCTAGCCGCTTCAGAGATTAGCCAGGACAAACAGATAGACAGACAAATATTTTAAAAATTAATTTTTTGATATAAGTACCGTCTATACTTTTGAATGTATTTTGTAAAAAGCTGTTAATTTGAAATTACAAACAAACACTTCAATTTTATTTATCTGTATAGATAGAATAGCAGATCTTTTTCTTTCATGTACATAAAAGTAATTAGTTTAATCATAGAAGAAAATTTTAATGCCTCATATACAAAAACAAATTAAGGCTTGCTATTTGGGGCATAATAACATTTTATTGATTTGATTTCAATTATAAGTTTAAAGTAAACTCCAAAGAAATGAAAGTTGTACACATTTTTACAAGCTTTACATTAGGAAATGAGACGTATAAAATTATAACTTTTGATAAAAAAAGAAAATATGAGTTTTTTTTTAATTCTCATGGCAATTTAATCATGAAATTGTGCATAACACATCATTTTTCATATAAGAATAGTTAAATTTTCTATTTCCTTCCTGTTAGAACAAAAACGCCAGTAACAAATTACACAACGGTTTTCATAAACCAGTTATCTCTAACTGACACATGCTAATAATTCATTAGGAGGAAAAATTATTTTTATTCGCTATCTCCACACATCATTTTATTCCTTTGTTATAATTACACGATTGTTTATCGAATGTAAACACTTTGTTTAAAATCAAAAATATATTACTACCAATGTTTAAAGGCTTCCTTAAATCATTAAATCAAATTGTATGTGACACTGTGTTCGAAAATCGCTGTTGTTCTTTTACAGTTATCTGTGTGATTATGTTATACAATTCTTAAAAATTATTAATGCTCTTATATGCTAATTATTATGCAATAACAATTTGGAAAAGATACATAGATAGTTCTTGATATTCTTTTTATGTTGTAATCTATAAATCTCCATAAAAGAAAGTTGTTTTTTTCTTTTTGCCTATAAAAGTTTCATTTGAACTATAGAATAGATTATTAACAACGAATTCCATAATTTCAAATTCAGCTGATGAAAACTATAACTTGTACAACATATCACTAGGTTCTCTGCACCATATTTTACGGATTCAGAGACCAATAGTGTTCATATACTATATCACAATTTCATAGCTTTCACATTTAAGAAATGTTGTTGAGAAAAAAAAAATGCTCTATTCATTTTAAATTGTTTCTCTTTATTAATGATTTAATTCAAGCAATCATATCTGAATCGCTTTGTTAGTCTTAAAAATGAGTATAATTTTTTGAAAGCATTATATATTAAGTTTAAAATCACAGGAATCAACTTCAATATGAATGAAACAAATAAAGAAAAGCTTTTTATTGCAGAAAAGAAATTAAATTTCATAAGTAACATATATAAGACACAAAGTAATGCACTGAGTTTCATTAAAATCGAATAGAATTTGGAGGTTTTGAGATTGTTGAGTCAACAACTCATTGGTCTTCTAATATCGAAGAATAACAGTTAAAGAGAAATTTGTATTACGACCGAAAATTTGATGTTTAGAATTATATTTGTTGGGGATAGATCTTGCTTTAAGACAGCGATGAGCAAAATTTTATGTAGAGGGGAACACACACACACACACATACACACACACACAAATTTTGATGTGACGGAACAAAATGCGATAAAGCAAAGCAAGTAGTATACTTTTCCCATTTCTTTAATACTGATGGAGCCCTGTTCCTCTGTAATTCTTGTTTTTCCGTTTTGAAACGTAATTTTAAAAGCAAAAATAAGCATTACTTAATACTTGTATACTTTTTTATTAGGATATATTCCATTTTTTGCTCATGCAAATGGTTTCAAATTAATTTCTATATAAATTCGTACAAATAAATTTTTACCAAGAAAGATAAATATTCAAATTTCTAGGAATTTTTTTTTGTTTTTTTTTTGCAGTATTAAAATAAATAAATAAATATTTTGAATGATTACTTTCCAAAACATTTAAATATAAAATTTCTATACAATTATTTCAAAACTTGTAATGGATCATCTCTAGACGAGATGTAACTTACCTTTACATTAAGTTACATTCAAAAGAGTAAATTTTCTCAAAATACACTCTATAACAAAAAAAAACCGATGCATTTAGAAGGAGTTGCCCGATTGTAATGAAATTTCGTATGCAAAGACATTTGTACCGAACGTGCAAATGATTCAAATTTGATGTCCAATGAATGAATAGCGGGAGCTACAGCGCATCGGAACAGCACACTAAGCAGTGGTTTTATAAGTAATTCTCAGGCGGATGTGATCAAAATTTCTTTTGCATTGCGATTTAGTATACCTTTCAACGACTGAATAAGTGCCTCGCCGCAGTATTTGAGTTCATTACGAGCAATTGTCAGAGTTTGAAAGAGGTTGTTCATTGCTTTGAAAGAGGCAGGTTGGACAAATCGGAGAATCGCTCGTCATATGGGTCGAAGCAATGAGGCCATTAGAAGATACTGGCAAGAATGGGTGGATAATAGCAGATTTCAGCGTCATGATGGTAGCTGTCGATCTAGGGCTACAGCAGATAGGGAGGACCGATTGATTGTGAAATCATCTGTCACAGCACCTGATTCATAGTTTTCAACCATCAGACGTGAGATCCGCACACTAGTGTCCACCATGACCATTCGCAGATGGTTGATAGAGTGAAATTTACACGCATACCGACCGCTACGCCACCTACCATTTGCGCGTGTACACTGTCGAGCTAGATTACAGCGGTGCCTGGATCTATCAGGTTGGAATCATGCTGACTGGGCACATACTGTGTTTAGCGACAAATCCCGCTTCCAACTGTGTATTGACGATCATCGAAGACGTGTTTGGAAACGTCCATCACATTTTGCTGTTCCTGCTTTCACAATTGCACTCCACATAGGCTCTCAACCAGAAGTTATAGTCTGGAGAGTCATTTCTTTTGACATCCGAGTAGGTTTGGTCGTCATTAAAGGCAACTTGCAGCCCAGGCATACGTCGATGACATTCTGAGAACTGTTTTGTTGCTGTACCTTTAGCAGCACCCTGACCTTATTTTTCAGCAAGATAGTGCCAGACCACATACGGCACATGTTGCTATGAACTGTCTTACAGCCTGTCAAGCACTTATTTGGCCAGCCAGATCACCAAATCTCTCTCAAATCGAGCATGACTAGGATATGATGGGAAGGCGACTGTATCTACCAGGGAATGTTGATGACCTAGCCGGACAATTGGGACAAATTTGACGAGAAATTCCGCAGGAGACCATCAGGGTGCTTTATCACTCTATGCCACGTCGTGTGGCAGCTTGAATCCAGGCTAGAACTGGGTCAACACCTTATTGAGCTCGTTACTTTGTAACTATGTAATTCTGAAATAAAACATTCAATTTTTCTGAAACTTCAATTATTTTCTATTATATGCATAATCTTTCTACCTATCAATTTTTGTTTCTATCAGACAACTCGTTCTTGGTTAGTTTTTTTTCTTTCTTGTAATAGAGTGTATAAAATATTTGTGCGACAGTCTTATTAAAGTACTTTAAATCTTTGGAGGTCTCGCTTTATACTGACCACCTGATAGGGTCATTTTCTCATGCACCTCAGCGCCCAATGGCCACGTATACTGGGATGGGCACTGTAGGCCCTTATGGGCCGTTGCTCCACTGAGTTTGAGTTTTGTGTTAAATCTTATTTTCTTTAATCTGCCTTTATTTCCACCTGCGATTAATACTGAATAATTCCAAGCATTTTTTTCGGGAAATACCTATATTTAAGAATAAATAATACTTTAAAATACATTTTCTGTTGCATTAGATACTTTGGAAAAATTTAAATTAATCCACAATTCAAATTCCTGTTTCTGAAATTTTATAAAAGCTAACACACACAATTGTTTTTGCTGTGTTTGGGGCTTTAAAATCTATATTATTTTAAGATTTCATCATTTTCAAAGCTATCAATAGCATTAAATTTGATGAAATCCGTATTATTTTTCATTTGCATTAACTTTACGAACAATTTGTAAAACCTTATTCAAACTTTCAATGGAGATCATCCGATACATAGTTACCGAATTAATTATCATATATTTATTAAATTAGATATAAGAGTTATTTTTTTGGAAAGTACCTTGATAAATGTCAAATGAAATTAGTGATTTACATGCCACTTTTCAAAATGTTGAAAATAAACGCATCCAGAATGGATATTATAAACGTATTCAGGACAAAGTATTTATTTTTAGAAAGTTATTTATATTAAATAAGAATATATTATGATTTCATACATTGTTTTGCATTGTGGTTATTTTTTACATATATGTATATATTGTAATAAAATAAAAATTATCATTTTTGAGTATTTTTTTCAATTTCTACTATTAGTTCACTCTCTCCCTATATATATATATATATATATAT
>BMAV01020570.1:372127-383324 GCA_019973955.1 Trichonephila inaurata madagascariensis | reverse complement strand
ATATATATATATATATATATATATATATATATATCTTGTTCCAATTTTCAATCGTTAATAAAATACTTTATATTCATCCATTCAATTTCAAATACATTTTTTAAAACTTGTAGTGGATGACAATTCATGTTAATACATTTGTTTCAAATATTAATTCATTAATTAAATTAAAAAATGAATAAATAGTAAAAAAACAAAACAAATTGTCCAACAGCATATGTAGAAAGAAAACGCGTTCGTTGTGTCCCTCTAGCGCAATGGCTAGCGCGTTGGACTTTTCCCCCAAAGGTTGTGCGTTCGAGTCCCACCTGGGTTGGCCTGAATTCTAAGAATGTGATTTCATTTTTACTATGGTACTTTATTAGAATAATTAAATTTAATTAATGAATAAGTAATAAACAAACAAAAAATAGTCTAACACCTTATATAGAAAGGAAAATGGAAAATTGCAAGGAAAATCGCTTACTCTATTTTGTCTCTTAATATGTTGATTCTGTCATATGCATATACTTATTTATATTAATTGTAACTATTTAATAAAAAGTAACTAAAATAAAAGTTTTCTTTGCTGACCTAAGTAGGAATTGATTTATTTTTTTAAATTACTTGTTCTTAGTTAATTAGATACTTTACATGATCAAATTTTTTAAGTATTATTTTCGAATTCGAGATGTTGCATTTTGATTACTCACGATACTGTATTCGAATTTAAAAGCAAATAGTGAGATTGTGTGAATTAAAATACAAATATTGAAATATGTGAAAAATATTTTTCTTTAAATAAATTGTGATTATGCTCGAAACATGAGCCATTTTTTCTCTTTGTAACTTAAGCAAACAGAAAATGGTAAAAAATGTATGTTTTTGTAAAGAATCAGGAATATACACAACCATTGTGCGCTAATTTAAAAATAGTTATAGTTTTATTTTTACTTGTGAAAAATTCCATTTAAATCTATGAAAGGATTATACGTTCCTATTCAATTTCTATTTCATTATTAGTATGAGTAGAGTAAAAATTCTTATTTGTTTTTGCTTAAAATTTCTTTTTTTGACTTAGAATATTTGATTTGAAAATGACCAATATTTCCAATCCATTTATTTAGATTTCCAAAGAAGTAAGGAAATATTTCGATTTAAAAAAATACCTATTTCGAGGAAAATAAAGACAATCTTATCGGTTTTCCAACAATTGAACAGATTTAAGCAATTGAATAACTGGGTTGTTTCTTTAGGGTCCCACAACAATGGGAGATATGAAAAATAAAAGGATTGCAAAATGTACTGTTTGTTGTTGATCAATAGTTATGAAACAATGGTCATAGCACCTATTTGTTTTGAAAATTCGATTTTAGCGTTTATTATTTTCCCTTTGCTGGTCTATAGCCAAACATAAACTGTAATTTGGAAGAAAATATTAAGGATGGCCATACAAAAGTTACGAGATGGCTATAGAGATGGTGTTTCTGCAGAATCGTTTGTATTTTATTTATTTTATGTTGTTTATTTATTTGCATGTTAGCAAATTTAAAACTCTATACCAATTGGTATTGCCTATGAATATTGAAAACAGGAAAATAGATAGCATACAGTATATACATATACACAAAAGGAAGAACTTAAAGGCCTGTGATGTAACACAAAAACGGAAAGATCCCAATATGTTGCACCCCTAAAAAGCTTTTTCGAAAGTCTTAAAAATTTATATTTTAACCCTTTATCTACCGCATTATGATTTACTGCAGTTTTTATCGTACAATATTCTTTTTAATTACTTCATTGAAAATTAAGGGATGTACATAAACAAAATACTCAACTTTGGGAAATTTAATCCTTTAGAGCTAATTAATTAATTAAAGATATTAAACTAGAATTAATTATATATACTGTTCACTTAAAATAAATAGTCAAATCGTTTTCTAAAGTCTTCCTTAACATACAAAAAAAAAGACACTTAAATTTTGACATTAACTATTTTTTCGGGACAAAAATGATAATCTTCGCAATCCGCTGAAAACGCCGTCAGCTGAAAACGCAAATGCTACTATAAAACTATTCGCCTTCCCCGCTAAAATATTCACCATAGAGCCTGTGCTGCCATACATCTTGGAAGAGTGGATTTAAAAGAATATTCCTGCTAAGTATAGTCAGAGTATTTGTAAAAATTGTTATTCTACGTAACTTTAAAGTAAGTGGTACTTATAATTACCGTCAGAAGATAAAGGGTTGAAGATCATTTAATAATTAAACATATGCTTTAATAATTTAAAATGTATTTTTTATTCTACTAAAATATATTTAATAACTTGAATAACAATTTCATACTTCATTTATAACCTAAGAAGTATTTAAATTCAAAATACTTAATCAGGTAATTTAGAATTCAGAGCGTTCTAATTTATATTCATACAAATGCATGCGTGGAATTTATTTAACCATTTGCATCATGTTAAAAATTAGCAAATAATTCTAACTTACATTAAACCAAATGACTACACAACATGAACTCGCAAAACAAGCATTAACCGAACTTGAAATCACCTTAAGTATCTTCAGAATTTTTTTAAAAATGGTTATTCTATGTAATTTTAAAGTGAGTGTGTTACTTATAAGTACTGTCGGTAGATAAAGGTTAAAAAATTCAATTTTTAAACGATTCTTCATTACTCTGGCGAGATGGCGTCATCAGGTCTATTTCTGGATGCTACAAATAATGAATGCTATTATTAAAAGTGCAGCGAAAAAAATTGTCAATGCCAGTAGTAATTAATTGTTGTAAATCTACCTCAGAATTCACGAGTTTGAGTGCTCATGACCCGTGAGCGGAAAAACAACTTTCGGAGAGTGTATAGGCAACAGTATTCCACGCTAATGCGAAACATGCTGTTGGTTTTTATAAAAATTTATTCCGTTTATTAACATTTTTTTTCATTTATGAGATACTGAAAGAAACAACTGAAAGAAAAATCGTCAGAATATTACCACAAAATATTAAAATGTTTCTGTCAGATAAAAATGCTTTCTTTTTGGATTTTTTTTTCTTATATAGTGATTGTAAGTAAGGAGGACTCCAAATCCATTTTATTATTCGAAACTCTAAGAAATTATTTATTACTTTATGTATAAAATAATGAATGTGAGCTTAATTTTTTATAATACATCACAACTGATATATTTCTTTATTCCTAGAAAATGTTTTACTGAAAACCTTAAAAATATAAGAAAATGCTGAAAAATATTTCGATTTAACAGTGTTATTTTCTTTCAGAATATTTTTATACAGTGAATAAAAACAAACACTTTTAGGCGTTCCCCCCCCCCCATAGTTCTTTTTTATAGTTACATATTTTTAATAGAATAATAAGTATAACCAGTCTTTTCAATAAATTAATGTAAGAATTTTTTGATTTATTATTTAAAGAAAATAGATATACATGTAATATAAAAATAGATATATTATTTATAAGTTTTAACCTAGACCTTGGATGATGCAAGATCATGTAATATTTCGTCAGCTTTTTCCCTCCAGACACTAATCCTTCCCTATAGACTTGGTACCACCTCTGTCTAGGGGGACAGAACCAATATAATCCTAGGGAGCCCAATAAAGCATGTCTTTTGGGGAATTTCACTCTTCGCTATCTCTTCCGATTTTCCCCCATATAAATACCTTTGTTCCCCTAAGTCGGGGTTCTTTAGCCTTGTAAAAAGTATTGTAATACGTGGCTTCAGTGCTCTTCCAATGAAGTAAACCCCGTACACTCAATAAAGATTTTAAAGTCCATAGCTGTCGTTACTGGGTCGTTAAAATGTGTCATACATTAATATTTTTAGAAAAACCAAGCAGTATTGTTTTTTGTAATTCATTACTAAATTATTTATTTAATAATAAAATCATACAATAGCTATTTTCGTATGGATAAAATTAGATTGATTTTGTAAATTATTTATCGAAATTAGAAATTTGATCTTAATCTTAAGGAGAAAAGGAGGGAGAAAGAGTTTTGTATTTGAAAAAAACCAGTGCAACTGTGAACTAATCGAAGGGAAAAGTAACCTTCTTGACAAAGAAAAGAGGTGGAAGACATTTCGAAAAAAGATAATTTTAATTATATATTAATGTGGAAGTCACACACGCCAGGAAGTGCTGACACCGAGAAGGGAAGGAGAAAATTCTTTGTGGAAAAATTTGTGTGTGTGCTTATGACCAAACGATAGAAGTGGAAACTCCTGATTTATTTTGGGATTGAGAATCCAATTGTTCTAATGTTATTCATTTTATTTTACGTTATTTAGGAATCTATTCAAAAGTTATACTCTCGAAGAAGCCCGTGCTAGCCAGTGCAAGCATGCGGGCCCTGTAGCTAGTTATATTTATTCATCGTCATTTTTGTTAATTCATTTGAGCCTCATGGAGAAATCAATGTTTTTTGTGAATAAGTAATTGTACCTCAATAATCTGATAACAACACTTACTCAAAGGGTCTGAACTTTTTGTTAAAGAATAATTTGTGTTAAACTTGTAAAATAATTTACCAATATTCATACATTTTTATAAATATTAAACAAAAGCGTATGAATAATACATTTATTTCTTAAATTTTTAAATCGTTCTATCAGAGACCCACCGATCCAAACGGAACAGACTTTATATGGTGTGTAGAACAATCATTTGACTTCTGATTTAAAATTTTGCTTTCGGAACTATTCAGAATACTATTAAAAAGTTAGTTCAAAGTAAAAAGCAAATTTCATTAGAAAAATCGTTTTAAATTTTTTGATATATCATCTTTGACTGGATTCGATGCGAGTCCTTATATAATAATAAACTTAAAAGCAATAAACATATAATTCATTATTAAAACTAAATAACTTTAGAAGAGTTTTCTCGTTTAAAATTAAATGCTTTTAAATGGCACACGACGAAACCCTTATTGACGTGTTGGCTTTGTTATCCTATAAAAGCCTTTATGAATTTGAATAATGGTTTGTTTAGGGCTGGAAGGCAATATATCTAAAAATTTCCATTAATTTCAAAAGGTTTAAAAGCTTACGCAAATTATGAATTGTCTTAGAAACCGATTTAAAATTTTTTTTGAAAATGATAATTTTGAATTGTTATATTGTTTAGTTTGAACACGATCAAAAGCAATGAACTTCACTTTATAGACCAGTCATGTTTCAATCTCCACACCTGAAAAAAAATAAACCTTATTCAAAATATGAGCTATGTAAAGGAATTAAGTAAAAAAGTAGGAATGTGCAATACATTATGAAAACTATTTCCTAGCAAAATGTAT
Organism: Trichonephila inaurata madagascariensis; assembly: GCA_019973955.1. Lineage (NCBI taxonomy): Eukaryota > Metazoa > Arthropoda > Arachnida > Araneae > Nephilidae > Trichonephila > Trichonephila inaurata. The sequence continues at coordinate 378,024 of BMAV01020570.1, read as the reverse complement.
AAAGCTACAAAATAATTAATTACAGAGGTTCTAAAATCGAGGTGCGCATACTTATAGGAATGTATAAGGTGGTATGCGAGCCTAATTCAAACGATGTTAAAGGTATCCGACTAAGTTCGGAACCATGGTTTTGCAAAAGCGTATAAATGGATAATATTTATGATATGTATAGTGTCACTTAGATTAGAAAACGTAAATAAAAGTATTTTAAGAATAGTATTACAATAAGAAATTATTTAAGTACAATATTTTGACAAAAAATGAGCATAGAAGAACCCATTTTTAAAATATTCTCCTATTGTGAAAAATGCTTCTATTCTAATAGTATTTTGCCTGTATATAGCTCAGACCTCTGTACAGAGGCTCAACTAGAATTTTTGAAATATATAACTCAGAAGTGGGATTATCCATGTTTTACGGCAACAGAGGGGAGAAATTTTAAGAAAAAAACGCCGATAATTATTTCAATGGGTTGTAACTCTGAAAATAATGTGAAGTTTTCAAAAATCATAGTTGAGCTTCTGTACAGAGGTCTGAGCTATATACAGGCAAAATATTATTATAATAAAAGAATTTTTCACAAAAAGAGAACGTTTTGAATAAAGGTTATTCTAAGTTTATTTTTTACCGAAATATTGTATTTAAATACTCTTTTTTGTCAAAATGTCCTTAAAACAATTTTATACATGTATTCTAATCTAAGTGACACTAAATAACATGAAAATTATCCATTTATGCGCTTTTTTTAAATCACGGTTCCGAACGTAGTCGGATACCTTAAAATAGGCTTCGTAAGAAGACTATACAAAAATAATACATTACTTTAAAAATAACTTGGAAGGAGTGGTCGTTACAAAATTCGTTCCTATAATCCAGTGATTCCCAAAGTAGTGTATATCCACCCCTCAAGGGTCTGTGACTACCTGGAAGGAGTCCCCGTCAGTGAAAAAATGATTTGAGGGTTAATGGGGTGAAACTGCGGATGTACGCGACATTGCCTCTCATTAAACCAGATCGTGACTTTAATTATAAAAGAAATTTAATCAAATGGAACCTAGAATTTATCTCTATTTAACAGATTTATTTACTTAATTTAATGAGGTTAATTTACATTTACAGGTGACAGTATAAGTTTTATTAAAACAAGAGCAATGATTTTAGTGTTCTCTCCAGAATTAAGCTAAATTAGTATGATATTAGAAGTTGCGAATTTCCCCAGTTTTTCAATTGACCGCAGGTAAACTGCTAGGAAAATGAAGTTTTAACCAATACTTAATATTTAAATGTTCTTTATTCAGATTTTGAAACTAAGTTTGAGAATGCTTTGACTATGGACCTCAGTTGGCTATGAATTTTTATAATCACATTAAAAAAAGAAGAAAAAAATTTCATATTACAAGAGGAACTGATTGGAATAGGCACCAGTAGAGTAAAAAGTTGAAAATAGGGTTTAGAAACGGGTGTCAGCAATTTTGGCTTTAAAAATATATACCTGTTATTTATCCCGAATTATAGAGTATTGAATGGAAGTGTTTGTAATTGCTTTTCTTAGAGAGAAGAAGTTTCAGAGCAATTGCCAGTCTCCAAAACAAAGAAAGAAAAGGACTGGACATTACTAACCGAAAAGATTTAGGGTTAAACCTAACACAAAAGATTGATGCCAAATATTGAAACATTTTTACTGAAGTATCCGATTCATCCCTCTTGTTAAAAACATTCGTTTGTTGTTCAGTTATTTTATGTAACAGTCATTTTACGTATTAATTAAATTTTAATTTAATGAATTAACTGTGTTTAAGTTTTATATAAACACTATACTGCACTACAGTTAGAAACTTAAGTATTTTAAAGTAAGTAGCTGTATACCAGTTGTATAAAAGACATTTAAGTTGCTAAATTTACGAAAATTCGATATTAGGTAAGCAGGAGTCTACCTAAAATCAAAAACATGGAAAAGGCTCAGAGACAAAAAGCTTGGGAACCTCTACTATAAGCAATGTTAAAAAACTTTCATAAAAGTTATGCAAAAGGCCTAGATAAAGTAATTTAACGAGTATCTAAAACCATTTAAGGTATCCGACTAAGTGATTTTAAAAAAGCGCATAAATGGATAATTTTCATGATATTTAGTGTCACTTAGATTGGAATACATGTATAAAATTATTTTAAGGACAGTTTGACAAAAAAATTATTTAAATACAATATTTTGACAAAAAATTAACTTAGAATAATCTTTTTTCAAAATGTTCTCCTTTTGTGGAAAATGCTTCCATTATAATAATATTTTGCCTGTATATAGCTCAGACCTCTCTACAGAGGCTCAACTAGAAAGTTTGAAAATCTCACATTATTTTCAGAGTTAGCATCAATTGAAATAATTATCGGCGTTTTTTTCTTAAAATTGCTCCCCTCTGTTGTCGTAAAATATGGATAAACCCACTTCTAAGTTATATACTTCAAAAATTCTAGTTAAACCTCTGTAGAGAGGTTTGAGCTATGTACAGGCAAAATATTATTATATAATAGAAGCATTTTTCACAGAAGGAGAACATTTCGAAAAAAGATTATTCTAAGTTACTTTTTTGCCTAGATATTGTATTTAAATAATTTTTTTTGTTAAAATGTCCTTAAAACACTTTTATACATGTATTCTAATCTAAGTGACATTAAATATCATGAAAATTATCCATTTATGCACTTTTGCAAAACCACGGTTCTGAACGTAGTCGGATACCTTAATATAAAAAAATACATAGTGATTTACAAAATAAACTATTCTCACGGTAAAGGTGTGATCTATATTAAAATCATAATTTCATTTTTAATTAAGAGATTCAAAAGTTGCTGACTTTTGTTATTTCTTATGTGTATTATTTTTAGCAAATAAAGTATGAGATTTGATACTATAAAAATATATTTTCTAAATCAAAGGATGGAAACAGTTTCAACAACACACACTAGATACATTATCCCTTTAAGACCCAGGTAGCACAATCGTGAGGGCTAGATATTTTTATCTCTTTAAGACCCAAAATATTTTTGTCTTATATATTACATTCTTCTGGTTATTAACACTATACTGACCCCAATTACGCTGGAAAAAATAATTAAAAAAAAACTCTGCTATCCCTTTGGAACACAATATATTCCAGCCCGAAGTTGCGGGCTTTATTATAAAGGGTTAGGCAATGCTTAGCTCTTAAAGCTGTCCTCACTTAATAAACGATAAAAACCTTGACTGAAAATCCAAACGCATTCAGAAACATAAAAAAAAAGTGTCAACTTTTTTCATAGTGACACTTAACACATATATCTGAGTGTGTATGTCATAAAATTTCTCTTTTAGAGGTAGAAACATTCTCTACAATTTCATTTATAAAATGAATATACAATTTAAAAGATCATTAAACTTACATATAGGAAGTGATATAATATAGAAAACACTTCAGGTAAAAAAATTAGAATCACTCAGAAATGAGCAATAATATGAAACTTTTAAATGGCTACGGTAGCCTAGTGGTTGGGGTCATGAACTGGAGGCCGGTGTGTCATGAGTTCAAGCCCTATTACAACTGAAAACCAGTTGTGTGGAAGAGCTGATGCGCGTTAAATCTTTCAAGGCTCAAAGTTTTCCCGTTGGGGTGATGTGGTAATTTGGAAGAGGGTGCCAGCTCGTGTGTTGTCTTCATCTTTTGATCAAGGTCCATCCCGAATGGCTCTTCGGTGTGTATGAAAGATAGTATATTAATGGGTTATACATTGAGAATATAAAGTTTATAAGAATTATTGATGTACATACAATGAAACAAAGTAATAGGAAATAACTTGTGCTAACTTATGAAGACATCACCTTAAATAGTCCTCTCCGTACTTTTACATTAATAAACGACTTTTCGGATCCCTTAATTTTCTTGTACGTCACAACTTCAACAGGTAATGTAGATCAACTATTTTTAGTTTTATCTAAAAGAATTTCTGCTTCCATTCCTCAATTATACCGCTATATTTTAGTTTTTTATGTAATACAATGGAAGAGAATCCAACACTGTATTGAGTCAATGTTTTGGTTAGAAAAACAAAGAAGTTATCATTCATTTTACTATCTTCTTTTACTGTATTTTAAAAGCTAAAATGTTTTAATACTACTAATCATATTACAAGACATTAAAAGAAGACATTATGTTAGCAGCTCAGAGTGGAATACATTAAATATAAAACTTAGCCAGTTTTAAATACTACTTTTAAAGATACAGCTACATAACATTTAAAAAGTACTTTATGAAGACCAAACTTCGACTTTCGTCAATTAAGTATTTTGAATTAAGAAAAAAGTAATAAATTTTAAGGAATTTCGTATTATTTTCTCGCGTATATTCTATAATATGTATCAAAACGCAGTGCAGTTATTCCGAAGGAGAAATAAAATAAGGCAGGCTTCTGTCATTCAACCTCAGGCATGAAAAAAAGAAATATTTTTAGAAGTCTGAAAACTCATTGACAAATAAAAGAGAAAATGGCAAAAAAAGTATGACCGGCCAGATGATTTAGTTATTTTGTATTCTTCTAAATGTATTTTATTACATTCCTGAATAAAGTTGCTTGCACATAATGGAAATTACTTTAAAATAAATTTTCCCTTTGATTTGGTCGTTTTTTTTTTTTTTTTTTTGAAAATATATTTAAAAAGAATCGCTTCATATTTTTTAATTACAAGACATAATTGGTACTTATTGAACTCTTTTTACATTTAACATGCGAAAGTTTGAGAGTTAATTAATATCAATAAACGAGATTAGGTATTAATAAACAACAATGCTTGAGAAATAATTTGGCGCGTGAAACTTACAATGAAAATGGATTGCAAAAACCTTGTTTAGTGTACAAACTACTTGTGATTTCCCTGAAACAACGTTTTTCTTTAATGATCATTGATTGCAGTTTTGGTTAATGTTTGAGCCTGAGTTAAAAAATTCGAAAAGAAAAAATACGAATTTTTACATAAAAGATTGGCCCTATAATTGCTGGATGATTTGAGTGTTACGTAAGTACACCTTACGAGGAATACATCTTAACAAATTATAGATTCTGAAAAAATTGCTTTTTTTTCAACAAAGTTATTCTTTATAAAGCGAACTGTAAAGAAAACAATATTTTATAGTGTTTTAATAAGGAAGAAAAACCCAGAAGAGAGAATGTCTTTTATTTTCTAAAAATATTTGAAATCCAAATATCATTAAGAATATCAAATCACAATTTTTTTTAAAAAAAACCCCATCTATAAATAACATAAAACACAAAGAAAAAATGCAATAGAATAGAAAATGTTATCTCAAGCTGTAAATAAATTTCCCGTAGGAAGATTTAAAGCAATGTTTAAAACTAACGTTAATAATTTTTGTCTCAATAAATTAAAGATAGAACGGCTAAATGCAGACACTTGAAAGAAAATAAGCTATATAGCTGAAGATGGAAAGCAGTTAATCGTTGTAATTGATAAAATATGGCATATTTTAAATGATTTCATTCAAAAGAGAGCAAATTTCGACATTTCTATGGAAGAAAATACTAGCTTAAAAAAAGGTGGCTATATCTAAAGAAGAAATCTAAATCGCTATTATTACTGGAAAGACCTATCATATCCTATATACTAGAATTTAATGATAAAAATTTTACCGTAATGACGATTTCAGATGAGGAGTTTTCGAGTATGTTCTATGTTTGTATCAGTATTTAAGTACCAAGTATGTACCAAGTTTAAAACTTTTAAAAGTTAACTAGCAGTTAACTGACATGTTGGTGAAATGCGCGAATTTGAATGAGGTGCAGCGTCACATTTGACAGAAGTTGAAGAGGTCCAGTAAGGCCGTAGTGCTGCCTCAGTGAGTGAGTGAGTGAAT
>BMAV01020570.1:332771-370703 GCA_019973955.1 Trichonephila inaurata madagascariensis | reverse complement strand
GGGGGCATATTCCAGTATGGGTGACTTTCGGCCCCGGGCAACCCCCCCCCCCTTGAAAATTTCCTGTGTGCGCTACTGTATGCCGTGTATACTTCCTACCAGCCTTCGTGTCCCTGTTTGGTGGCTCGGTTAAAGCTGCAATTTTTCTGACATAATAGTATATCTCCACTTTTCATTCTGTCAACCCTTATAGATATGGATGTATTTAAGTGTAATAAAAGGTTTGCAATGAAAATAATATATTTATACCATTGTATACCATATAAATTCATAATTCTAAACCTTAAGCAACAGTGACATTTGAAAAAATAAACAAGTATATAACTCTTCAGTTTTGGATGATCAAATAGAACTTGCCTTTTTTTTTTAATTATGCACTCTATTTAACACGTATTTTTGCTAAGCTAACCTGAGCCTCATAGTTGTAAAAAATGCACCTTCTAAAACTGCGCAATTTAATAAAGGACATTCCTTGGAGGCTAATTAGTTATAAAACGTTTTATTTTCAAATTATAAATGTAACGTTATGCTTCTTATTTTAATATTGGGTAACAAAGCTTATAATAAATAGGTTTTTTTTTTGCATCTAAGCCGATACAATAATGGACAATCATAAAGAGAAATCTTGCGTAGAAATAATGGTCCTTTTACGTATAAATATTTGTCTTTCAAACTATATCTTTTTACAAAAACAGAAAACATTTTAAATAAACTATACTAACGTTTCATTATGAGTTTAACGATCCATAACCTAGAATGCTATTTCTCTTCTGTGGAAATTGCGCATTTGAAATATTTAATAATTTTCTTATTAAAATATATAAAAAAAAATACATACTTGACATTCTCTGAATCAAAATGTTGAAATTTAAACGACTTTTAAAAAGCTGTTGAGAAAATAGGTGAAAAACTTCTCTTGGAAAATTTTCTAAAGAATGCGAAAAAAAAAAACGAGTTTCAAAATATGATCGATTATTAGTAGATTTCCTGAGAAATGAAGTAATGAAAATAATAAGAACTTAAGCTATGTTAATACATTAACTTAAACTAAAAATTTTTTTCGCTATTTATCTTTAATGTAAAAATTTAAATACGCCAAATTAAAAAAATGGAAATTTTAAAATGTCATAAAATTTTAAAATCCATTTAACGATAATAATTTCAAAAAGATTATTTTGAAAAATTAGAATAAGAACTTATATGTCTTATTTTAGCAATTCAAAATTATTAAGACAGGATGAGGAGTAAATCTAGTAATTTTTTCAAATAACTGATTACGAAGTTATAGGTTTTCATCTTGTTAGAGAATCAATTATTGAAATTATTTAACGATTCACCTACCGAAGAAAAACTCTTTGTGAGTTATTTTATTATCGTTAAAATAGTTTAATTTTTCAAGGTAAAAAAATATGATGTACTTGTTACCTAGCTTCCAGAATTTTTGGAGCCCAATCTTTTACAAACCATTCAAATAATTTTATTATTTTAAACGCATTGAACATTCTTTTAGATATGTACTGTCTTATGTAAGTAATTAAATTCAATTGTTGTACAACAATGAAATGCAAAGAAACCAGTGATTTCAAATTAAAATGAAATTATAATTAAACTAAATTAGTTAAAGGAATAATGTACGTAAATGCAAACGATTTTTTACTTAACTAATTTGTTTGGTGGAATTAAAAAACGTTACATCCGACAAAATAACTAAATAGAGCTTAATTAATTTAAAAAATGAAACAAATAGAATTAAATATAAAAAAGACAATTAATTAAAAAAGGAAAATAAGTTGAAAAATAAATGAAATCGAAATCGAATTAAATTAGGAAAAAGGGAATAAATTACACTGAATAAGATAAATTTAAAAATAAGATTCTGAATTTAACACAATAAATGTTACTTTCTAAAGAAAATTTTCTTAAATAGGTTAAAAGTAGTTTTTATACAGTTATGGAAATAGAGCGCATTGTACATAAACAGTTTAAAATGCAACACCAAATATAAATTAAAAATACATAATTTATTTGTTATTGAAATACATTGTAAAAGAAGTGAAATGCTTAAAGAAAAAAAGTAATATTCGTTTTACATATTGTGATGCAAAATATATCTTTTTCAAAAATAGCATATTTTTAAAATATTTATTTTAATTCGCGCGAGTGAGTTTTGCAAATAGCTTCTTTTATTATATATGATCATATTAATAATAAGTGTAGTTAGTGTAATAATGATAAATCTCAGGCATTTGCGCGAATCACCATTTTTTTCCATGTTGGTTAAACATCATAAAGAAATATTGTAAAAAAAAACCTTTAGAGTAAAAAAAATTTACTATTTTTCAGATATTATTGATAAAAATGAATTCAGAGTTCTAATATTCTATAAACTTATTGTCTTCTCATATAGTTAAAAACTTATATAAAGTGCTGGATACTCAATTATTCTGGTAACTTCAGCAACCGAGTACCAGTCGTGAAATTACGGCCGGCATTGTTTTCCTCGAGTCATGAGTTCGAATCCTGGTACTATTGAAGGCCCGTCGTATATAGGTTACTTCTGTCAAATCTCAAATTCTTCTCTTTTGATATGGAGGGGAAGTTAGGTGAATAAGTGCAAGAGATCACAGGCGTCATTCTAACCTCTTCGTCATGGATGAAGATTATATAAATCCGTTTTTTTTTTATATTTCTTTATCAGTGAGCCAGAAAACATTTGGTGACCCGAATATCTGATTTTTTACTTGAATGAGATGCTTATACATTTTCTACCCGTATTTTACTGAAGAAACTGTTCATTTAAATTGTTTTAACAGTTATTTTCCAGTGATTCATCAGGAACCATCTGCGAAACACAACAGTTATTTGTCAACCACCAATGCGTTCTGTAAGTTTGCGAGCTGAAAGAAATCAATTGACTTTTCACAATACTGTCTCAATCTCAAGCATTCTTAGCAAGCATCGAAAACCTGATAGAGGGTATTGAACAGTTCTTTTGGTGTTAAAACGTGTGTATATATTTGAGAGCCAAATCGTTAGCGAATGGTTCGACTCGCATGCCATTCAGACTTTTTTGTATTTTTATTACCGTATACTTCTGAATATAAGTTGATCCCTGTATAAGCTGAGAGTTAATTATTCCTTAAAAAATGTAACCGAAAGTCCTAATTTTTTAAAAAAGCTAAATTGAAAAAATATTTTGAATATAAGAGGGAAAAAAAGGGGGAAATAAACCGATAAGAGGAATTAGTATACGGCACATGATCTTCAACCTATGTCTCAAGTCTTGGGGGGAGGAACTTGCTATATAATGAACATGTGCATTCAGACATGAAAATGAGTAAATGTGAATTTTATTAACTTATCTGAAACTCGGATTCAGACATTTACTTTGAAGAATCTATGTGACTTTTGTTATCTTTTAGAGTAACAGTAAAATTTAAAAGACCTAAAAAGTAAAATCTAAATTCTCTTGCGAAGGACTAATGAAAAATATTAAAATTGAGGAAAAAAACCCATTTTTTTTCTGACGTTTTTTCCGCAATTAGTGAATCGTATTTAAGACTACCCCTTATATTAATCCTAAGAAAAATTTCAAGCTTTCTCGGCTTATGCACAGAAATGTGCAGTTTTATCAGAAAATTCAGACAATATACACATCTACAAACTTTTTTTTTAAAAAAAATTATTTTGCACTTCCACGTGTATATTCAATAATACTGCATAAAAGGCTCATTTTCTTTTCTGTTTTGAAACAAAAATATATCCCGCAAAGCCAACTTCCACCAGTTTTTCTTCATTCTCCCAAAATTATCCATTAATTTTACTTATTTATCTCCCTATCGACAGCATCACAAAGCTCAAACAAACGAGTTTTAAATTTTTCCAAAAACCCATTACTCAAAACTAAAGAACAATGAATACATTAAAGAAACCGCTCGAGCGTAAAAATAAGTAGATAAATGAAGAAAACGAATAAGTAAATAAGAAAAAAACCCCGGAAAAGAGACATTCCTCTACACCCATCTAAAACCATCCTCATTCCTTACAAAGTGAAGAGAAAAAAAAAAAAAAAACGCAATAACATACGCAACATTGGCTTCCTGTCTGCTTTCATTTTACAGTCACCGAGGTAATCGAATCACAGTATGGCTAATTGAACTTCACAGAAGATGAAACAACTTCAATTCAGATCACCACCCTTGTTTTTTCCCCTGTGCGAGCGCGATTCTTCAGAACGAGAGGTGATTCTTAATTAAAATACCTTAAGGGCAAAGAATCATACCGACAATATTTAAGGTATTAAGTGTGTATGACTTGAAATTATGATAATTTACTCATATATATATTAATGTGGATTGTGGTTATATGGAGAAAATTATCATTAATGGAACCCTACCTACATGGAAAAAATATTCTTTTGTGTGGGGATTAAGACTACACGGTACCCTTTTTCAAAAAAAAAAAATTTGGAGACAGTTACAGTAGAAATAATTGATGCTTTATATTTAGATTATATTATTAAGCTGATTATGTAAGAGTAAAAAGTCAGTTTGACCAGCCATTATTTTACAATTTTTAAAATAGTCAGGTTTGCTCATAAAATTTAATTTTTTTCAGTTTTAAATTGGGGCAGTTTAAGAAGTTTTAGCTCTTGTCGTGTGACTTTAAAATACTAAAATATAGTACTACAATATGTTTAGTATAATGTACTTTGGTACATCAAAGAAATATTCAGTAATATCAGCAACATTTGACTTCAGAATACTTGTATTCGGATGTCTAATTGCAGAATCAGCAGAGGACAGATTTTTAGATACATCATTTTCAGTAGTATTCCATCTCTTCGAAATATTGTTTCTCACAAAAACCTGAGAATGCATTTTCCAAGGCATTTTCTCCACAGGAAAAAAATTAATAATAAAGCTTTTAAGTTATATAAACTATTTTTAAGCAAAAATTGGCCTTGAAATTAATCTTAATTAATTAATTATGAGAACTCCAAAAACTCAGAACTTAATCAAGCAGAAATGATTTTAGTAATGAAAATTGGAATTAATAACCATTTCAAACTAAAAGCCCAAAAATATTTTTAATTAATTCAATTTAAGAGTGGAAAAATGCTTTAAAATGAAACCGAAACCAAAACCATAGCTCATAAAACTTCAAATATCTTAAAAACTAATTTTCCAACACACATGAAATTTCGTGGCAAGTTTCTCAATAATATGGGCCACCAGAAAATGCAAAAAAAAAACAAAAAATCGGTAAAAATGAAATTTTTAGGGTACTGTGTAGCCTTAAATGAAAAATAATTTTAATTAATTCATTAGATGGTATTAGACCCAAATAAATTATTTTTCTACAATACAAATAACCAAAAGCGATGATAAGTAAGTACAGAGTACTCTTAAGCTCTTCACAGCCTAAATTCTCTCTCTTCCTACACCTTTGACTCATTCGGAACTTTTTTCCGTCTTCCACTGACATTTCTCTATCTCTCTCGACGGAAGGTTTTTAAAAATTCCACTAGGGGGGGGGCTCGCCCTGTCTGCATAGTGGCGGAACAACCCCATTTTTCAATTTGTACAATTTAGTGCTTCTTCAAAAATAATCTTCCTAATCACTATTCCTCTAAATTGTACTAACTTCTAACGACCTGTTTTTACTAACTATACCTTACGGCTAATAAATTTGTTGCAGCAGTTATTGACGCTGTTTTTCAACGGTTTTTAAATACTTTCAAATCACAAGTATATGTGTCATATTTTACTTATCATTAGTCTCTTGTATCCATTCTTCTCCAAATTGTACAAGAATAAATACTTTTGATTAAAAATTGCGTTACTCCTAAATAAAATTTTCATTAAAGATATAATTATTCGATAGAAAATTATTTGATTTCTGATTCATTCTTTCCAGGATTTAAGTTACTATTGCGTATTTACCACGATAACATGTCAGATGTTACACATCATATGCAACTACTGTAAGGCTCGTTTCTTTTTTTTAGCTTCCTTTCGTTGCAATAAATGTTAAAAAACATTAAAAAAATTTGATTTTTTGCTACAAAAAAAAATCAAATATACCAAAACTTTTTCCCCTTGTAGTAGTACTTAGCTTCCAAAATTAATTTTCATTTAATTTTTCTTTCGTTTATGTAGCAGAAAACCTCTTTTCCGCATAGGTGGGTTTTTAAATTTGGAAAAACACTTTTTTCAACCTACCCTAATATACGTAGAAGTGAATTTATTATGCGATCTATTTTTAGTAGTCGAGACATTTCCAGTAAAGTAACTGATATTTAAAAGAATTTATACTATTATTACCTCAACATTGATTAACACTTTTGATATTTTTGTGTTTGTGGAATGTATCATTTACTTTAATATAATTGACAGAATTTCATTTACTTTAAAGAGTTCTAATTTAATTTATAGCTTTTCGATTCAGATCATCATGCAATTTTCCTATTATACTGCACTTATTAAGTTTAAAATAAGGTACTATTTGTCAGTTGAAGAATAATTTAAAACAAAATATTGGATTAACAAAACCAAAAATATTTTCCCCATTCTTTTAAAATCCTTTCCTGATATAAATAAGAACGAATTTCTTCTATTTAATAAAATATCTGAAATGTTTTTAATAAGAAATCGCGAAAGCTTAAATTATCATGCTGAAAAGATGTTACGACAGAAGTTTAAAAAGGTGGTATACATGTTTCCTTCGTAAAACACGGTACTTATAAGTAAAATATGGTTCGATACTACACGGTACAAAATTGGTGATTATAATAGCACGAATTCAATATTACTCAGCACAAAACTCATAGAAGTTTTTAACTGGATGAAATGAAAATATTTTTATCAAAAAAGATTCTTCAGTAGTACTTAAAGGAGAATTTAAAAGCCAATTGCGAGGTTCTTTAGTTTCTTTAAGAGAAATTCTGAAAGAATAGCAACATCGAAACAGAAAGGTAACTGCAACTACGTCAGATAATTCTAGTAATGATGGAAAAATAATTAGTAAAGAAAAGTTTCAGCCAACTTTGTGAAAAAAAAAATTAATAAGCTGAGAGTTATGATGAGAATTGATTTTGTGATCCTAATAAGTTGTTTCTATTTATTTTATTATAATAATAATTATTTTTAAACATATATGTTTTGTTTTATTCTTGATTTTTGTATTTCATGTTTATTTATTTGATTAAAAACTTGAAATTAACTGACTTCTTCATTTGTATGTTTTATTGGAACGAAATTTCAGCTATCATAAAAATTTACACCTTAAGACTTGATTCCAATATAACAAGGTGCACATTGGCTTGATTTATATTATTACAAAGTTTCATATAACACTGTATCAATACAACACGGTACATATTGCGCTAATTTATATTATATGCATACATAATTAATTTAATAAATAAATAAAATAACAAATAAAATAGTTAAACAAAAAAGATTCTTTGACTACGGTTTTGATATAACACGGTAAAAATTAACCGTGTAATACGAGGAATGCTTGCATTTTTATTTGAATTGCAATTAAATTATATAGTCCCATGCTATCACCTGCTTTTCGTCCGTTAGAATCTGTTTTATGATTTAATGTAATGTTAGATATACAGAATTTCCAATTAATTTTTTGAATCTGATATTTATTAATAAATTTCGAGTCTGATATTTGAGTTTTAAAAATTCAATTTAAAAGTGTAAAAGAGATGGAAGGCTTATGTCAGATAGAATTTCCTCCAAAACTTAGAAAGTATTATTTAAAATTTGAGAAGTTTGTAAGATTGCAAACGTACCTGAAATATGTATAGTAATAGTTTAAAAAAAACAGAAGAAATTAAAAATATAGAAAACATCTAATTTTGCTTAATTTTTCCCGAAGCATTTAATTGCAAGCTATAAGAAAGAACATAGTGCAAGCCGAAATTCGTTGGAATTCCCATAGAATTAATGTTATATCAACGGATTCAATATAATTAGGAGATGAAAGCTTTATTTTTTTTATTCAATTCAAGAATGATAACAAATCCTGCATCGAGTAGTTGTTTATTTGTGCCATTTAACTTGTGAAAAATTGATCAAATAAACTAAAAATTAACACCATATCAAAGTTACGTTAAAAACTATCGGTGAAAAACTTTCTAATTATGATTCACAATCAGATGACAAAAACAAAAACTTAATTTTTAAATTTCTCGGTCATAATACCATCCACTGTTCGAGAAAGTTGAATTCAATAAATATTACAAATCTGGATTTGACTAAAAATTCTTTTATTATTCACAATTTCAACCTTTGTGGAAAAATGTGTATCAGTTTTACTAACTAATAATCAAGGAGTTGTAAGTCTACCTCTATGCTACCATGGTAACTAAAGATAAATATGTAATTATTTACTTCTATTTGCTATAATAAGGAAAGTGTGTTGAGAATTACTAATGTAAATATTTTTAAGAAACATAAGAACTGAATTTTCTGTTTATTAATCACTGTGTTTATCGTCCTTCATAATTATTGATGAATGACGAGATTAGAATAGATTATCAACCGGCACTTGTTGTTTTAATCGATATTTTAATCATTATCTTAATGAATAATAGGACTGTGTATTTTCAATTTATACTGATTTAAAATTCTCGAACAAATTAATGAAATAATTTTAAAATGTCGAAAGTGTTATAATCTTGTGAATAATTCGACAGAGTGTACTTAAATCACAGAATTTTTTTTAATGATGCATATCATTTAATATGCATAAAACGATATGTTTTAAATCCTTCAATACATGTCTTAACATTTAATTCTCGTCAGTACAATTAAGAATTCAAAACCACTTTTAAGCTGCTAATAATTTCATCTAAAAAAAGGAGAATTATTTTTAAAAAAACGAAAAATGAAAAAAATAGGTTGCATAAAGCTACTTGTGCTAATTAAAGAAAATAGAACTAGAAGTATGTAAAATAAAACACACAATACTTTAAGACAAGTAGCATAAATTAGGGGAAGAAATTATTATCCGAAATTGTTTCAAAGTATAACAAAAATAGAACTCCTTTAATAGTTCCATTACTTTTATTTTGCAAGCGCTAACGCAACAAAATACAGATCACACATAATTCTACAAATCCTAAAATCCAAATTGTGTAGAAGTATTCTTTTCCATAAATTTGTTTTCAAATCGGTTACTGCGAGAGTTATCAGCTAAATATTGCAGCAAACGATTGGCATAATCAAATAAATCTGTTATTACATTTAAGACAATATATCTGCCAAACGATTTCTATAATTAATCTGTCAAGCGAAATTAAATCAGTAAATTATTTTCAATGTTTGTTCATTTAAAGCTGCAAGAGTAAATGTATTATTTTTTTAAAATTAGACAATGTTTAAAATAATACAAGAATCATTTCAAGTGTAATTGTTGTCCAGTGTATTATATACTGTCATTTTTAAATAAAGGAATAACTGATTTTATACAAAAACAATTCTCAGTCGTATATAGTCGCATAATATATTTTGAATTTTGTAAAACGTAAATAGAAAAGTAAAATTCAATAAACACATGTCATTTTTTCGAAGATTTTAATAACTTCTTTGTTAAGAGACAAATTACAGAAAAGTTTAAGGGAAAGATCATCTTAATTACATGTATATATAAAATCCTCACTCATACAAAAAAAATTTCGTCTTATTTATTAAAATATATTAACATTCGTTTATAAGAACATAACATATATCCCAAGAATTTATTTCATTAATTTCTTCATATTATAAAAGACAATCTCATCATTAGAAATATGTAATGAAAATTAATTCAATAATAAACAGACTAATTGAATTAAAAAAATTATATTACGAATATATTACTTTAGGGATACTGTCAAAAATATTAAAAAATCTTGATTTTTTTGAACAAATGATATTTTCAAGTTTATGAAATAATCTGTACAATTATAAAAAAAAATATTGTCATCTTTATTGCTAATTAGAAATTTAAAATGTATAAACAAAGTGTTAACTTTTTTGTTCAAGAACTTTGAATTATTCGCATATAAAGCCCAACTCCTAATCAGCTTGCTATTAATGAACTGACATAGCTGCAAAATGCATTTAATTGGTGCCTAGATGAAGTCAGCAAGAATTTTCTGAATCTTTATGTGAAATTAGCAAACTTTTCTCTTACACACACTGCAGTAGCTTTATCACATATTTTAAGATTAAATATTTCCATATTCAATTTTACACATGTTTCTGGGGAATGTTAATACATGAAATACTTAATGTTTAAATTTAGAAAAGTGAAATTAGAGTTTTAAATTGAAATCTTATGTTATTATTTAACTGTAAGTGGAACTATTTATCGGATTCGGAAATTTAAGATCATGATATATATGTTACCGTTAAAGTGTGAAATCCGTTATTTCACAGAATAACTAGTTATTTCATGAAATAACTAGACTAGCCAGTTAAGGTATATAAAATTATTGAATTCTGCGATTTAACTAGGTATTCTAGAGAATAAACGGTTATTTGATCGCTAAAGTATCAAACATGGCCCTCAAAAGTTCTCTGAACTGGTTCTAGTTGCTTTTAGTCAATGTTTCTTTGAAGCAACAGTTTTTCTTCCCAGCATGTATTTTTGTTGATAACGTTTAAATTAACTATTTCTGCAACACATTCCATTTTTCCCTTTTCTGTTTAACTAATGTTAGCAATATGAGCCATAATAAATTGTATCATCTGCCTTTCCTTATTATTTAAGAACTAATCATCTGCAATAGGGATAAAATGTATTTTTCGAGAGACTTTAGCTATTTATGATCAACTATTTATAAAATAACTTAAGAATTTTTTATTTTTCACTTTAACGATCTATCATTAGGTTTTTTTGTAGAATAACTAGGTAAAGTATGAAATTTCTCATCCGTTATATATACTTTAACTGACTTGTCTAGTTATTTCATGAAATACCTAGTTATTCTAAGAAATAACTGAATTCTATACTCTAGCGTTAACATGTATATTCTGACTCAGGTATGTAGATTTATTTTTCCTTGGTATTTTTTATTTGATATTTGGCACTGGTAAATTAGTTTTATAGTATTTTTTATGTTCTTCTCTCTTCTATGTTTTATGATTATTATTTTTAATGTTAATGGAATCTTATTCTTAATTTTTTTTCAGTTTTGCATCCCACAGTGTTATTTCAAATGTAGGGGAAGGTTGGCTGTTCTTGAAACTATGTCTAACCGTACAATTTTTTAGTTCCTAAAGCTATTATATTGTTACAGATAAGGCTTCTAATGTAGTTTGTTATTATACTTTTCATATAGGCTGTCTAATTGTTGACCAATTTTTTTTCTTGTTATATTTCTGTTTAATGCTTTGTTTTATAAGATTCATGGCAATTTAATAGTTATATATATTAAATAGTTATACGCGTATTTTTATTCAGATGCATCTCTATTTTAATGAATAGCTTTTATCTCTCTCTTACATACACGAATTTGAACAATTGCTTATTTTCATATAAATAAAATATAGTTTCTTTACTGAATGAAATAGCATTTGTATAAAACTATTTAAAAGGCAGCCCTAAACATACTGTGGAATGAACAAATTTTTTACGCTATATTGCCCTACTAATCACTTCATCGTTCCATTCTTTACCTGAGCTATTTCTAAGAACCTATTTAGTCAATTTTGGAGTCACCTCACTGCTATCAGCATATAACAACATACGAGGATTATAACACTTTTTTGTGATCTACCCAAATCTTGACCTACGCTAAAAGAACATTCTACGTACCATTTAGCAAAATTTTTTAGCCACCTACTTCACAATCAGACCATTCAATTAAATTACTACTCCATTTTGGAATTTGTCTCTAACTAAGAAAGTGAAAGGAAGCGGAACCGATATCAATTAACCGATCACTTTTTAATGACGCTTTCTTCAAGGCAGGAGTCTGCTTTTCAAGATTACTGTGTCACTTTCGCTTCGCCACGCTCTGATGGCTGCTGCCTTTTCTCTAAACGGATACAGAAGATAGCGGCACACAAAAAAACCAGATCAAGCGTGATAGACAGAACATTCTAGACATTTTATTTTTCCCATTCTTTCTTCCCTCTCTTTCTTATTTTTTTTAAATCTCTGGGACGATTCCACTTTCTCCAGTTCTTAAAAAAAAGAACGAAACGTGACGGCGTGTCACGTGGGGAAATGATAAAGTTGAAATACAATATTTGACGAATATGGCATGTCATCGCCTGTCTTTTTTTCCGAAACTCTTGGAGAGAAGAAAATCTATTGTACTTTTCCACGAGTAGAGATTTTTTGTGAAGGTTTTGAAGGCTGGATTATCGGATTGAGCCCCATATTATCCACTACAGCAGTGGTACTTAAACTGTGGTCCACGGACCCCCATGAATCAGCGGCACTTTCTTAGTAAGTCCATGAAAGTCCCTAATCTAATGTTAAGATTTCAATATTTTACAGACTCTGAAAGGCCTCGTGGAAAAACAGGAAGAGTCATCCTAGACAAGAGTAATTAATTTTCCCAATAAAAATATATTTTAGAACACCTATTTTGATCAAAAATATTAATTCAATTTCTTTATTGTTTGCAACTGCATAAAACCTATACTAAAACGTCATATTTTAAAAAAATATTTACAACAGTTAAAATACATATATGCAAAGATTATGAATTGAACTCACACAGCTCGTCAAAACGATAACAATTGCATCCATCTTGATTTCCAATTGCAATTGTACCTTCATTATTTGCTTATTTGAAACTAGAATTTTGTTACATTTTTATATGCATGTTTCATTTCATCTTCACTGTTTTCTTAAAGGAAAAAGAATGTGTTAAAAAAAAGTCTGTATAAATAGCCGAGACAGCCTTAGGACTGTAGTAGAACCTTTAGATCACTCAGTAATACGTTGAGAGTCGGTACTAAAGTTTGGGGGTCCACGATGTCAAGCTGATGAATAAAGGGGAAGGGGTCACGACCATCGAAAGTTTAAGAAATGCTGCACTACAGGATCAGAATATAGATAAACCGCAAAAATGTTAACATATGAACTTTAATAACCTTCACCTCGATTATAATTAGATAAATCTCCATTCCTATCAGCGACATTAGGATAGGGTTTGCAATTGATATTTGTCCTATTATAAAATGGAATAAATTTAAAAATTTGATTAATTCTGATATCGTAGAATTATACATGTGATTGTGATTTAAGATGAGTTTTGGGCTGCCCAAACGGTATAACTGTTAGTGAGGCTGACTGTCCGGCAGTAGGGCCTTGGTTTAAAAACCGAAGAAGGTATTGATACTTGAAAATGTTTAGTGTGTGTGTTCTTTAAATACTCACTGAGCCGTGATTCCTCTCTAGAGTTTGATAGAAAGGGAAGAAAGATGGAGCCCACTCATTTCCGCCCCCTCCCAAAGATGTTCACTTTCGAAACTGGGGTGAAAAAGAGTCAGAACATAGTCCTCTGTGTAGTGCTCTAACCTGCGGCAAACAACAGACGCAATCTTGGCAAAATTATTTTGTGAGCCTCTATCGGACACTGTCGATATGTGGGGGTAACATTAAAAACAATAACACACACAACAGGATGAATTTACGTTTCGACTTCCTCCTATTGTAAAAAATCACGCAATATTACTACTCTTTGTTATAGAAGAAAAAAATTATAAGCTTAAAATTCACCATTTTCCCTAGTGTTGATTCGAAATTAAAAAATAATAAGACAATCAGTGTTTAAAATGATTTATTAATGATTTACCATCTTCGATTGAACAAAGGTTTGTACTCCTGGTATACAAACCTTTATTTTTATAAATTAAATTCTATTATGAAGGATAATTTTAATAGATTTTCTCTAAGTGTTAGAGTATACGTATATATATTGTAGAACATTTCTTTAAGACTCACTGTATAAGAAAATGGAAGTATGGTTCATATTTGTAAAATCTGTTAGTAAAAGTAACTTCTGTAAATATCACACACACATACTTAATACTCCATAACCACATAACAATATAAGCAATCTAATTACGATATTAAGTATTAGAATTTCCTAGTACAATTTGTGTTTAACAGAAGTAATTATCAGTATTAGTTAGTAATAAAATTTTTTTATTTATTTATTTTTTTTTTTGTAAAAAATGATTTATACTTAAAGGAAATCATCTTTTTAATATAAAAGGGAAATATTTATTAAAAACTAACAACTTAGAAGGAAATATGGAAGACTTAAGCTGAATTTGACACTTTAATCAATTTATTTTAGTATCAGTGTTTAAGCAAAATTATATATTCTTTTTATATTAACAAATACTCTTTTCACTTGGAAACTGATACAGTAATTAATATCAGTTCCTTGCATATCAATAATTATATGAAATGTTTTAAACATAAAAATTCTCAAAATGTCACTTAAAAACACTTTTTTTTAATATTTTTTTATTTGGTATTTTATCTCTATTTCTTTATTTTGACGTATCTCATTTGACGTTTTCGACAGTAGTTTTAAAATGCAATAAAAAAGTCTCAATTCAATCATTTTCTTACTGACTGAATTATAGAACCATCTCAATTGGCTTTTGTAATGTTGAAGTGTCTATTCGCGGAACGCTAACCAGGACTGCTGTAAAATTTTAATGAATCTTTTTTCATTAGTTTGGTAACGATAATCAATAACCTAACATTTTTACTTTGAATTTGCTTGTACATATGTTATAGCATAAATTTGGCGAGAAGTAATTAAAAGACATTAAACAGGGAATAAATTATGATATACATAATGGTATTCTTCCTCCTTTTCCATCTTCTGCTGTCTTAAGAACAGAAACGAATTAGATGAATATTGAAGACAATTTTTAATCGATCACTTAACAAATTAAATTTTGATTTTTATTTTGAATTAGCTGATCTGCTACAGCATCAGTAATTTGCTATACTGAGTGATGATTTATAATTCGATGGCATTAATCGCGCGAGAATAGGATTTTACCTAATATCATAGTGTTAAATAATGATGGATTATGTATCTATAGACTATATATAGGATGATCTCAAAGTAATCACATCCCATATTTGATAGTTATGTAATGAGGTACTTTCTTAGGTGTTTTACTCTCTATAAAACAGTGTTAAACAACCTCAAGATTTATAATAATGGGCTATCCGCTAGGTCAGTTCTCAAACTTTCAATATTTGCGACCCAATTTTCAATCACAATTTTCATAGATCCCGCTTCATACGATAGTTATACGTTAAACGCAACAAAAAATAACAATGTACTTTGATGCTAAAGCTACAATACGACTTCGATGATAAGCCGTACAAATTAGAAGGATAAGTATTTTTTATAAATAATTTTATTATATTTATATATTATATATAAATTTTGTATATAATTTTGAATACGATAAATCCATGGGAGTCACTAGTATGTGTATTAAACTTATTCTTAATTTAATATTAATAAATTTGTTGTGACATATATTGAGCAGTATTCATACAGTTATATTCCATTAGTGTAAATAGGTATTTATTATTATTATTATTATGTGTATTTTATATTTTTATTTTGTTGTGCGTCCTTTCAGTAAGTCCCACAGTTTGAGAAACGCTGCTCTAGGTCTATCCTCTCTAACTCGGATTTTCTTCCATCCAGTTAAATTGGCCCTTTAAGTTAGAACAGGTGTCGGCAACCTTTAAGCTGTGTTGTGCCAAATAAATCTACCAATATGATTCAGCGGGCCACACAGCTGGGCATTTTCGAATCAATTTGATTCTCGCGATAATGTATGCAGAGTTGGAGAATAGATGTCAATAATATAAGATAAATTTATAATTTCATTATAATAATTTGGTATCATTTAAAGATATTTCTTAACTAAAAATAAACAGAATAAAATATAACTATTTCTTCAACAAAAATTTAAAAAAATTAATATTGTGCAAATATTATGTATTTTCAAACATATTTATTAAAATAAGAAATGGATAACATAAAATATAAGTATTTACCTCCATTATAGTTAAATGAAAAGATAAATAAAAATTTTAAAGTGAACCTTGTGCTTCCATCGCACCACTTTCATGTCTTTCACTTTGACTCTATTCTGGACATTCAGTTGTTAAACAATGCCTTTGCAGACTCGAAATATTTTTCATATGAGGAAACATTTTTTGACTTAGATATGTAGAACCAAAAGAAGAAAGAAGAGTACATGCAATTTTCTCTCTTCAAACAGTTAAATGACTCCATCAATGACATTCAATAATTTATAAAAAAAAAAGCTGTAAATTTATAATTACAGTTATCATTCAGATTTGTGTTTAAAATTCTGTAAATGTATATAATTTTGAAGATATTTGTTAAATAAGGTCCTTTACAAGCTAATCAACTTCCATACACTCGAAAATTGACAAATATGTAGAGTAGTGCAAAGTGCCACTGAGAATTGTACAGCATGCCATATGTGGCACGCGTGTTATAGGTTGCCAACTCTTGAACTGGAACAACGTCAATACAATTAAACGTCGATGCCAAATATTATGTAGTCAGCTAGATACAAGAGGTAGAGAGGAATGTAGAAGATTGCAAGTGATTGCGGACGATATTGCCACATAGTGGTATTAATTTGCGATATTTAAGATAACGAATGGTTTTTGGATTTTCAAGGGTTGCATTTCGTTGAGATAAAAACAAAATTTATTCATACCCTTTAGTTTGTCTTGTCAGCATATTGCATAGTTATTTCTGATGTTAACTGAATCTAGTCATTTCTAGTCTTTTGTGTAGTCATTTCTAGTCACTCTAATGTTAACTTAATCTTTACTTTTTTGCTGATCATCATTTCGAGTTTGATCCAATGGTTTCTCCAAGCATGCTACGTTCGAATCGCCCGAGGAATTTTAATACTGAGCCTGATCTTCATCTCAACCAACTAAAGGAAAGGTATTTTGACAGATCTATTGTCAATGCAATTGCAAAAGAGTACAGGAATACGAGCTTGGAGTTATTAGGCTCATGTGCCTAAGCGTGGGTAAGACGATGTTTTAAAAAAGGGAATTGGTGATGCTTATTTTTTTTTTACAAAAGGTGTCCTTTAAGAGTAATTTTTGCATATAAACCATTCGATTAGGAAAGAGTTAAGCTCTTTAAAATTTTATTTTTAATCATATACTTTCAAAAAATTAACATTTTATTATTATTATTATTATTATTTTTGCTTTTTTAATATTTAAACAAAGTGCTGATCTTCTAAGGAATGTACACAAAAACGCACGCGCACGCATTCCTTTTCAGTTTTGCCCCACTTCTTTTTTTTTAAATAAATGACTAGATATTTACAAATTTATACACTTTAATGAGCTTTACTTTCTTACAGAAATAAAATTAAAATACTAAGCAGAGGCACAATTCTGTGTAAAAATAGCGCTAGCAATAACAGACACAGCTGAAAGCTTAATTTTCTTGTAAAATTTTTATACATATTATTTTCAACATTAAGCAAAAAGAAACTTTATGTAGCATTTTCGAACTCAAAAAAATATTGTGGTTATTATTCTTATTCATGAACAACACATATTGATGCATCATTTGTTGCAGTCTAAATTCTGCAAATTATTAAAGATATTTTTTTTTCAGAAACTGCATCCATTAATTAGCTTTTATATGAGAAGATTTCCTCCTTACATCGATAGGAAAATTTTCTTACATTTTACGTTTTGACGTTTTGACAACACACAAGTTTTATTAAACATATCTTCAGTATATTTCTAAACTGAGAGTTTATACACTTGACCACATACATTCTTGAACGTCAACTTGTTATTAATTTTAAAAAACAATTTAATTTTAGTTCTTTTGTTGTAATTGACTTTATTATACATGTTGCAAGAAAGATACCGCCTTAAAAACCATTGTAAGATCCGAGATATGAAAATGGGTAAAATCAGATCACAACTTTATTTAGGTTACATTGTTCAATAGATCACGAAATTGTTTTAAAATGTTTAATCAAATTGTTCATTTAAACATAACACGAGAACCTTCAAGAACCTTAAAAAAACTTAAAAATTAAAATGTGTTTAAATATTTAAATCAATTGATGACTCGTGAAAATCTCTGTCATTCAACTGGAAATTTGTTTGAATGTTATTATTTCCAGATACAATAAACTGATATCAAAAGTAAGTAAATATATAAATATTTTTTTATTAATATTTAATTTTAAATAAATAATAATGCAAAATGTTTTGAGAAATAAAAGTTACCTTATTTGATTAAAATATTTATTTGAAAAAAACTTGTTTATGAATTGAAAATTATTTTTTAATTACCTAAATATATATAAAATTACGCCATTTTATCAAGACGTTTATTTTAATTCATATGCATTCTGCTTTTTTGCAATTTTGTACTTCATATAAATTCTTAATATACCGAAAAGATAAATACTTATCGATATAAATTTGCAGAATTAGAAGTTTTAAGACTTAATTAATCAAAAAATAAGCAATACCTTCATGTATCTGACAAAATTTATCCAGAATAGGACAATGCGATTTCATTGAAGAGCTTGCATGTGTTTGTCATGTGAGAAATACATAGAGGCAGTAACCAGCAGCATGTTATAAAGCTTTTTAGCAAGTATGATTCGACAATATTTTGGTCAATTAATAAAGAAAACACCAAATAATAATCAGAATTTTTTTTTTATTTACGCATGAACACTTCTTCATAAAATAAGTTTATAAAAGTATTTATGATGTTGTTTTACAATGCAATACCTTCATATATATCAGCAATCTATATGGATATACTTGACAGATAGTCGTGAACAAAAATATATTTCTAGAAGAACCTTTGAAAAAATTATAATAGTAACGTAAGATTAAAAAGACCTTCTCCAATGCAATTTGATAGTGAAATCAGAATACCCCTTGATCTTGAACACAAAAAATTTTCTATTTATCAGGTACATCTTTTCTCTGCTGGGCTTCCTAAAAATACCACAATTGTAATAACTCGATTACAGTCATGTACTAAAAGTGACTCAATTAGTATCATCAAAGAAAAAGGTCTCAATATTACTATTAAATATCCACAACATGATTTTGTGTTTGCCTATACAGACGGTTCTTCTGATGAAACATTCTTGAATGGAGGTTCAGGAGTATTTACGACCACTCCAAGTGATGCAAACTACCAAAGAGTAGTCGGTGCTGGTGACATTGCTTCTTGCTTCACTTATGAACTCCGGGGGATAATTGAGGCTCTTGATATATATGAGACTTTCTCTGTTCTGGAACCGGCTAGAGATCTCATCATATTTGTGACTCAAGGGCAACCTTCCAGGTAATTCTAAATGGAGGTTCAAGGGTTACTGAAGAGATTTGCTTTCGCCTGTTTAGACTGCTGGAGTTGGATAAAGTCTACTTCCTCCAATGGTTACATGCACATGTTGACATTGCCGGCAATGAAAGCTCAGATAGACTGGCGAAAGAAGCTAGAAATCTTAAGGTATCCGACTGCGTTCGGAACCATGCTTTTAAAAAAGCGCATAAGTGGATAATTTTCCTGATATTTAATGTCACTTATATTAGAATACATGTATAAAATTGTTTTAATGTCATTTTGACAAAAAAAGTTATTTAAATGCTATACTTCGGCAAAAAATTAACTTAGAATAACCATTTTTCAAAATTTTCTCCTTTTGTGAAAAATGCTTCTAATATAATAATATTTTGCCCGTATATAACTTAGACCTCTGTACAGAGGCTCAACTATGATGTTTAAAAAATTCACATTATTTTCAGAGTTACAACCAATTAAAATAATTATCGGCCTTTTTTCTTAAAATTTCTCCCCTCTGTTATCCTAAAACACGGATAAACCCACTTTTAAGTTTTATATTTCAAAAATTCTAGTTGAGCCTCTGTACAGAGATCTGAGCTATATACAGGCAAAACATTATTATAATAGAAGCCTTTTTCCCAAGAGGAGAATATTTTGAAAATGGGTCATTCTATGTTCATTTTTTGTCAAAATATTGTACAATTCCGCAAGAGGATTAGTGTGAAAATGCGATTAAGCCCCGTCATAAGTTAACTCACAAACTTTAAATATTCAGAAAGAATTTTTCGAAACTTGAAATAGGAATAACAGCTTAAGTAGCTTATGAGAATAAACTTATAATAACAAAACAATATTACTAAAATTATCTCTTAATGTATACCAAAAAAGAGAGATAGAAAAATTTAAAAGGAACATCTTTTGCAATGACTTAATATGATAATTCAGAAAATTGATTCATGACTGATGATTCAGAAAAGAAAAATCAAAATTTGCTATAAACATCAGACAAATGAGGGTGTGTGGGAGTCACAAATCTTTTTTGTTACTACTGGGGATAGCAATGAATGTTGCGCAATGTCTCGTTTCGGAAGTGGAAACTCCCAATATAAATTTTCTGAGAATTAAATTCTTAGCAAATTTTAATGGGGGAAAAAAATTCAAAACACAATCCAACAAAAATTAAATCCCAAGATTTCGGGATTAGAGGAAACACCGGGTAAGATGTTAGGGTTTGCAGGATCCCGGGGCTGCAAACCCTAACTATTACGCAATATTTTATGCTCGGAAAATATTTCGTAATCCATAATACTATTCTATATTAAAATAAAGCAAACGTTTCCTGCATTTATTGAAACATACATGTATTATTGTACAGAGCTAGTTTCAAACACAAGTAAACCATCTACAATAGACAAAGACTAAATATCAATGTTCGTTTTACACATTATTTTGCTGTTTTGAAGAAAAAAAATATATTGTTATTTAAGGTATCCGACTACGTTCGGAACCGTGATTTTGCAAAAGTGTATAAATGGATAATATTTACGATATTTAGTGTCGTTTAGATTAGAAAATGTATATAAAATTGTTTTAAGAATGTTATTACAATAAAAAAATATTTAAGTACAATATTTTGACAAAAAATGAACATAGAGTTACCCATTTCAAAATATTCTCCTTTTTAGAGAAATGCTTCTATTATAATAATGTTTTGCCTGTATATAGCTCAGAACTCTCTCTACAGAGGCTCAACTAGAATTTTTGAAATATGTAACTTAGAATTGGGTTTATCCATGTTTTACGACAACAGAGGAGATAAATTTTAGAAAAAAACGCCGATAATTATTTTAATTGTTTGTAACTCTGAAAATAATGTGAATTTTTCAAAAAAAGAAAAAAAAGTTCAGACTTTCTGGAGAAGTCTTTACTTTATATCACAAAATATTATTATTTTAAAAGAATTTCTTATAAAAGGAGAATATTTTGAAAATAGGTTATCCTAAGTTAATTTTTTGCCAAAATATTGTATTTAAATAAATTTTTTTTGTCAAAATGTCCTTAAAACAATTTTATACATGTATTCTAATCTACGTGACACTAAATATCCCGAAAATTATCCATTAATGCACTTTTTTAAAATCACGGTTCCGAACGTAGTCGGATACCTTAAAGATAATTTAAAAATGAAAAATATGCTTTAATAATTTAAAATGTATTTTTTATTCTACAAAAATATACTTTATAACTTAAATAAAACAATTCCATACTTTAGTTATAATCTAAGACGCATTTAAATTCAAAATATTTAATCAGGTAATTTAGAATTCGGAACGCTCTAATTTATATTCATGCAAATGCATGCGTGGAATTTATTTAACCATTTGCATCATGTTAAAAATTAGCAAATAATTCTAACTTACATTAAACTAAACGACTACACAACACGAACTCGCAAAGCACGCATTAACCCAACTTAAAATCACCTTAACCCCATCTCGAATACATCGTAACTACTGTATTAATAAGATCTGATAATTAACTTAGGGAGCATAGCTCGATTTTAATCAACACAATTAATTGGATTAGAAAATAAAGGAATCAATCCACAAGCAGAAATTCATTTTTAATGAGTTTCTCTATTTACTTCACATCAGTTCCAAATACGTGTTATTTTTGCCTTTGCTTTTCATTACTTACAGAGGCTGCAAGATCATTGCAAATCGATTCTTTCTGAAATAATTAAAAGGAGTCATTATCACTTCGAGGGAAAAGATCAGAAGAGCAAATTTAACGTACAACATGTGGTAGAGTGATAAGAAAGCGATAATGAATTATCAATAGCGATTAGCGAGAAGCCATTAAATGGCTCATTTAAAAATTACACTATTTTTCTCTACTCTGATAAGAAATTAAAGTAATCGTTCTAAAAACTGATATTAGATTTTAATTTCGGAGTTTGGGGTAATCCGCTGGTTGTTCATGCATTTTAATAAAGTTATAGTAGGGTTAACAGATTAGTATAATGGTTAAATTATTTAAGACATGTATACAAAATGTGAGACGTATAAGTTTAATTTTAAATAAATTTACTTAATATTACAAAATTTTTCGGTTTTATTTTATCTGATAAAAGTTTTTATTTTCTCTTACAAATACATAAAAATCTTACATTTTCAAATATACACGAATCTCTCTTTTTATTTTTTTAAAAAATTTATCCTAACACTAAAATAGTTTTATGTGTGATGGATCCTTAATTTCTTAAACATAAAACATAATAACATATAAATAACATAAATATTTAATAACATAAAAAAAATTAATTTAAGAATACTGGGGGGGGGGGGGGGCCCTGTTCGCTTTGCGGTGGACCAAAACCCATTGTACAAATTATACAATTATTCAAACTCACTTAAATAAATTTATTACAGCATCCACGAAACTTTATATATATATCTTTTTGCGTAATTATTGTTTCATCTTAGAGTGTAAGTAATTTATCTAGATGTTTAATATGTTAATATTACTTTCTGTTGTATTTATTTTATGTTAAAAATTGTAATATTCACAAGTAATGCGTAATATAATGGTGATTCTGTGGAAACTTGGCAAAATATTGGTGATACAGCCAAGATGGCCTCATTTTTTACTACCAAATTTGGAGACTTGGTGATAATTTGGATGCTTCTGGAAGTTATTGGAGAAAACTGTAACATCACGATCTATGACGTAAGCGTAATTTTCGAGAAAGCACTAGAAGGTGTGAGAGGGGAAGGGCCTAGGCAAATCATTATTGGCACTCCTCTTCAGTTAAGTTCACCTTTTTACGACTCATTTTTACTAACTATACATTATGTATAAATACACTTATAACAGTATCACGAAAAACTTATGTATATATATATATATATATATAAAGAGAGAGATTTATAAAAGTGTGCTGTAAAGTATAAATCTGTATTAAAAACGTTAGTTTTTTACACTTATCTAAAGAAACTCATTTTATTCTATCAAAAACGTCTAAAAGCTTTAAGCTTTTATGTGAAATATTAAGTAATTCAGTAAAAAAAAAACAACTAGATTTTAAAATATATTTTTTAAGATTAAAGTCTGAGTGTAATCAAATATATTTGAATATATATATATATATTGATGATAGAATAATTTTATAGAATTCATTGTTTGTATATTAATATACAAGGTAAACAAAAAAGTTCTTGCCGTTTTTAATGACCCCCCAAAAACATGACATGCAAACAGCGCAGCCTATTGTTAGTCCTCAAAGTAATCACCATCAGCACCTTCTGCCTACGTGTCTCCAGTTGTTCAATTCCCTTGCGGTAAAACTCGGGGGTGTGGGACGCAAAGAAGTCCGTGAGAGCTTGGCGCACGTCTGCTTCATTGGTGAAGGATTTACCTGGAAAATGATTGTCCAGGGAATGGAACAGGTGGTCATCTAATGGTGCAAGGTCAGGTGAGTAAGGAGGATGTCACAAAGTCTCCCAATCAAGTCGCTGTATCTCATTCCTGGCCACCCGCGTGACATGTGGCCTCGCGTTATCATGCAATAACAGTACACCCTTTCGATTAACCAGTGATGGCTCCTTCTGATTCAGTACCTGTTGTATACGTTCCAATTACTGCGAATACTAGTACGCAGTGACCATCTGGCTCGTTGGTAGCAACTCATAGTGAATCACTTGACTACAAGTCTACCAAACACAAAGCATAATCTTGCGTGGGTGCATAGGTGGTGTTGTGCTATGCGGGACAGTATCCTGGGTGACAACAAATATTTGGAACGCTTCGGTGTGTCATACAGGTACCACTTCTCGTCACTGGCAAGCACCCGATTGAATATGGATGCGCTACGGTGGCGAGAAAACAACATAAACGAGCTGCCACTCGTTGTTGCTTATGAACTTCCAACAGCTTGTGAGAAACCCACTTTCTCAGCCTGTACGTCTTGCCTAAGCGGTGCAGATGAAGTCTAACTGTTTCACTAGAAGTGTTAAATTGTCTAGCAAGTTCACCACACGTTTGACTGCAATCCTCCTCAATGGCCACTTGCAGGGCTTCGACATCCAAGGCCTGTTCGAGCTTTATCACTGTTACGTACTTGTTACGTCATCCCTGGTCACCGCGCCCCTCTGGCAGGGGAGAAATAGAACAATCCCCCTTTCGTGTATTTTTTTTTTCTTCTGTGCGTGTTGTTTGTTTTCGTTTTTCGTTCGAATAAAGAAGTCGCTTTGGAAAAAATGGCAAATTCATTATTTCGCATCTAAATTAAATCATAAGAGCTATCGGCACGTGTACAAAACATGTACAAACAAAATAGTACGTCTTGCGGAGTTCTAGTAAATTACCAGGATTTGTGGATTTAAAAGATATTATTTGAAAAATCTTTTTTATTTGTTTTCATCGCTTTGAAGGTGTAATGGCGAAAGAAAAAGCTCTCGAAAGGAAGTTCTCGGACATTGAAAAATAGATCAGTGGATTCATTACGTTTGTGGGGGGATACTTTAGATGAAGAC
This sequence comes from Trichonephila inaurata madagascariensis, assembly GCA_019973955.1. NCBI lineage: Eukaryota > Metazoa > Arthropoda > Arachnida > Araneae > Nephilidae > Trichonephila > Trichonephila inaurata. Next base: position 345,758 of record BMAV01020570.1, on the reverse strand, counting down.
GAGAAAGAAGTATTAACGATAAAATTAAGTCAGCTTGAAATACTTAATACAAAATTTGAAGAAGTGAAAGAAGAAATTTTCACGTCTCTAATAGATGCAGAGTTTGATAAATTTGATGCGAAAATTACCACCTGCAATAAGCATGTTGAGAAACTCGAGGTAAGTCTTAAATCTTTGAATTTAAAATATAATAAAAGTAGTAATGAATAGTTCACAAATGTTGTGTCTAATGCTATCAAAGCTTTCCCTAGACTACCAGAATTATCGCTTCCACAGTTTAATGACATTGAAACATGGTTTGTTTTTAAAAAGAAATTTAAAGAAATAATTGAAAATTGTGTGCTAATTTGATATATATATTATATATATTATAGGGGGTAGTACTGCCAAGTTGTTGTTTATGTTCGCCAAGATGGGCGATAATATTACAATATGGTAACCTTAATATTTTTATCGTCTGTCGATGTGGTTGCCATGGGGATAACGTATATTAGAAATAACTTTTATTCGTTTTTTCCCGCTGTAACCATATTAATTTCAGACGATTTTTTAAAAAATTTCACCATTTTCAGTGCAATTTTTCTATTATTTGCGTGTTCTGTTTAATTCTGGGCTATTTTCGAATATGGATATTTCAAAAATGAGTGAGTACTAGAATATATTTTTTTCTTAAAAGAATAAGTGTTGTGCTTCTAATTATCGCTATAAATCGTTTATTTTCGTTTTAAAAATGTTTTTTTTTAATTTCTTTGTTCAATGAAATTCGTTGAAGGAATTTGCAGTGCAAGTTTCATATTGCAAGCTTTCACTACTTTATAATTGATGTTCTTAATTAATTTTAACATACATTATGTAATTATTTTATTCATAATGAAAAAAACAATTTTTACTATGTGTAATAATCATATAATATTCGTTATTTATAATTGTTTCCTTAGCATATATTTATAAATATTATTACATATTTCGTTATTTATTTATAATTATTATTGTTTTTTATTTATAATAATAATTATTATTTATTTATAGTGGTTATTGTTATTTATTTATAATTATTTCTGTTGTTTATTTATAGCTATTCTTATGTTTATTTATAGTTATGTAATACGAGTTCTCTTATGCATTATTTTTATTTTTATTACAATTCAACGATTATTCATTTTTATAATTACTCTATTTAATTGTATTATATGATTATCATTTGTAATAACTCTTATAAAATCGTACTATATGAATATTATATATAATTACGATAAAATAATATTATAAGATTATTATATGCTCCTTATATAATATTGTTATTAGCACATGTTACTTTTTATCACATAATATTATTATTCATTATTTATTGATTGATCTAGGTTATTCTCAATCTCTTCCTATATTCTTTATTTGAAATACATTTCAATGTATTTCAAAACAATTCTTTAAAATTATTGTGCATCATTAAATTACCGCTAGGCCGCCATATTGGATTTCATTCCAGCAACAAGAAGCGCTGCTTGGCGCTATTACCCCCGATATCAATTTAGTTCCTGTGGTTTAAATGATAAACAGAAATTGCAGTATTGACAATCGTGTTTAATGGAGATTGCAAAAAATGTCCAAACTGTGGATGACACATACGATTCGTTGTTTCTGGCTCTAGAGCAGAGGTTTGAGAACAAAAGATTAATTATAAGCAAACATATAAATGCTTTGTTGATGTTAAAATATGAAAAAATTAGGGTTGATTCACATGGTGATTTAAGAAGTTTGGTTGACACTTGTATTAAACATTTGAGAGCATTAAAGTTACTAAAAATTGAACATAATACATTCTCAGAATTGTTAATGCAATTGGTTATGCTGGTTTTGGATACAGAGACAAAAAGCGTCTTTTCGAAATGACCTTGGAGAGTACAGACATTTCTAAGTGGGATGATTTTTTGGATTTTTTGCATAAGCGTTGTTTATTTTTAGAAAACCTGCCACCCGTAGGGACAAAAGAGTAAACAAAATTTTAAAGACTCTTTACGTCACAAAAACTTCCTGTTGCATACAGATGCAAATACTGATAAAAAATGTAAGCTTTGTATCTTGAACCATGACCTGTATAACTGTGATAAATTGAAAAACATGCTTGTTAGAGAGAGGTATGATAATGTAAAATTTTTGAATTTGTGTTTAAAATGCTTGAAACCAAACCATAGGGTATCACAATGCAAATCTAAGCATATTTGTTTTTGCAAAATAGAACCACAATCAGTTGCTACATTTTGTTAATGAAAAAATTCAGGAAAGGCGACAATTTGAGTCATCCCAATCAGACACCAGGCGCCAAGATGACGGGTTCGAATAGACTTGTTTTCAAAATTCTGGCATAACAAATAAGCAAACTAAAACTGATCTGAATTATTTTAATTTTCCGAGTGCTCAAAACAACAGTGTTCAAGGTCAGGTTTCGGGAGTGAACATGAATGTTTCCGCTTCCCAGAAACATAAAAATGATATTATTTTATCGACTTGTATTATTTATGTTGAAAATTCTGTTGGGGAAAAAGTTCCCTTACGCGTTCTCGCAGACAGTAGGTCACAAGTTGCGCTATTGAGGTCGAGCATGGCAGATTTCTTGAATTTGTGCAAATTAAAAACTGATATGTCGATCTCTGGTTTGAGTGGTTCGAATGTTAATATAAAATCACAAAGGTCAAAGGGATAATTTCAAATGGTTCTGGATCATATACCCGTGTCGTAGATTTTCATGTTGTACCCAAAATTACAAATATGATACCTGTTAATTCCTTTGATATTTCACATATTGTGTTTCCAAAGGATGTGCATCTAGCAGACCCCACTTTTAATATAGGTAATTCTATCGAAGTCTTATTATCAGCAGATATTTTCTTTGATATTTTGAAAGATGGCAAATACAAATAAGATAATGGTAACTTGATTTTACAAAATACTGAATTTGGCTGTATAATTAGTGGTAACACCTCGGGGTTCTCAAGTGGTTCATTGCATTGTAGTTTGATCACAAGAGACTTTGAAAGTCTAAACGATACTTTAAAATCGTTCTGGGAAGTAGAAGAAATTGTACCCACTAAGTTTCTTAGTGACGAACTTAAGAAATGCGATGAACATTTTTTGAAAACTATGATTAAGGACACTAACGGGCGTTTTTGCGTCGAGATGCCCATGAAAGACAATGACATTGAACTGGGACAGTCTAAGTCTACAGCTAGTCGAAGATTAAAAATGTTGGAAAGGCGATTTGTTAGAGAACCGATACAAAAGATAAATATGTCGAATTTCTACAAGAATACGAGGATCTTGATCGCATGCAGAGAGTTAAATATGAGGAGTCAGCATTACATTATTACATTCCTCCCCATGCTGTGGTTCGCCCTGAGAGCAAAACGATTAAGCTATAAGAGTCGTGTTTGATGCGTCATACAAAAGTAGCAATGGAAACTCTTTGAATGACATTTTGCTTAAAAAGGAAGCACTGTGTTCAACCTGATTTGTTTGATATTCTTTTAAGATTTAGAAAATATGTCGTGGCCTTCTCGAGTGACATAAAGATGTTTCGACAAATAAAGTTACAGGAGCATCAACAAGATTTTCTCAGAATTTTATGGAGATCATCACCTGAAGTAGATATCGTGTCTTATCGCTTGAAAACGGTTACGTATGGGGCCAAACCTGCTCCATATTTAGCTACTAGATGTCTTCTACAACTAGCCCATGAAGGAAGCCCAAGTACTCACTTGCCGCTCTAGTTATCCCAAATAGCACCTACATGAATAACATTTTGTCAGGAGCAGACGATATCACTACTGCTAAAAAGATGCAGCGACAGCTTGATGAAAGAGGGTAGTTTTCATCTTTACAAGTGGAGAGCCAACAGTGAGGAATTGTTGAAAGACGTGCCCACTGAAAACAAAAAGAGTTCCTATTCAATGAAAACGATAAATTAGTAGACATTGGGATTGTCGTGGAGACCTAGAGAGGACATCTTCATATATCAGATGAATTTGCAGGAGGTTCCAGTGACTATTACAAAAAGAACCGCCTTGTCATTTATTTCGAAACTGTACAATCCACTAGGACTGCTTCAACCGATAATTATTAAAGCCAAAATGATGATTCAAAAAATTTGGTTACAAAATATTGACTGGGATCAAACCTTGCCTCATCAAGAAATTGAAACTTTCCAGAGATACGTGGCCGAACTGCATCAATTGAAGGACTTGAAAATACCTCGGTGCATTTTACTGAAGGATTCTGTTGTAGTTCAACTTATCGGATTTGTGCAGATGCATCATCCCAAGCTTATGGAGCATGCCTATACGTAAAATCTGAGAACGCAAACGAAACTCAGATAAGATTACTTTGCAGTAAGACTCGCGTTGTCCCACTCAAGATTTTATCAATACCTAGGCTCGAACTGCTTGCTACGACATTGTTGTCAAAATTGGCCACAAAGATCATTAAAGTTATCGATTTAGAATTTGACGAAGTTCATCTCTTTTCGGACTCGAAAATTGTTTTGGATTGGATCCAAACTCAGCCACACCTTTTGAAAGTCTTTGTAGCAAATCGGGTGTCTTTAATTCAAGAATTGACTCAAACCTTTTCCTGGCACCATGTAAAAACAAAGGACAACCCGGCTGATTTAATTTCAAGAGCTGCAACTAAATTGCAGCTTCAAGATGAACTTTGGTGGGCAGGTCCTTCCTTTTTGAAGGACAAAACTTTGAACTCAGACTCAGTCGTTTCACAGAAAGACGACAACTTTTTCGATCGGATTGTAAGTTATATTTTCAGGTTCTACTTTAATTGTAAGTATCCTGCCTCTATAAACAGTTTGGTGTTTTTAACTGGAAGGAGCTACAAATGCTTTAGTTAAAACAGTACAATAGGAGAGTTTTTATGAAGAAATTAAATGTTTGGCTGCAGGTAAGGAAATTCCTTAAGGCGATATGGTACCCTAAAAATCATCAAACTATCGATTTTTTTTTATTGGCTTATATGATGATTTTAATCCTTCTTAATGTGTCTGCAAAATTTCAGAGTTGTATCTATATTTTTTATTCAGTTATTTATCCATTTTTGCTGCATGTCAGTAGACTAAACAAAGCTGCCACGCCCACTTTTCAGATCGTCTGCTAGAAAAGAGCCTGATAAATAAGGAACTAATTTTTTTTTACTCCACGCTGATAAGTGTTTAAACTGAAATGAAATAATTGTTTTGTTTTGATTATATGAGAGTTATTCTACTGCGTTTTCTTTGAAGTTCTGTTCCTACAAATTTAACTATATTTTTGTACTCTGTGTTCTGAAGAGTAAGAAAAGTTGCTTTACGACAAGGAATTTGGTGATTTCTCCAAAAAGTTTAAAAGTTAACATGCCTAGGCCTAAAAAATGTACTAAATCTTCCACAACGAAAGCTTTGAAGAGGTGGTTTTCAGATGCTAAGACAAATTCAGTAGTTTCTCAAAACACTAACTTGAGGTGTGCAAAACTTGAAGAAGAATGCAATACTTTTTCTCGTTTGGATGAAAAATATACTGGTATAGCCAGATCTCCAACATACATCATTATTGCTAAAAATGCATTAAAAATCTTTTTAAAAATACTCTATGTAATACTTGCAAAAATGCTTCTTTGCGAGTAAATTTTGGAAGAGCCTATGGATTTTGTGAATATATTAAGGCTTTTAAAATTATGGAAATAAGAGTATGAATATTTGTGTACGTGTTGTTTATTATAGTAGTATAAAACTGTGCATGAAATAAACTCTAAAATGTGTGTGTAATTTTTTTTAAAATTGTTAAGATAATAATTTATGAAATATTGACCTTTTTGTTTATATATTCATTATACAAGTATATTCTTTTATTCTTGTAAATTTTAAAAAAAAATTGTGGTAAGCCGTTTGAAACAAACTAATTAACATTACATAAAAGTTTCAGATTATTGGAGGAATTTTTTTATCATGCTATTTAAGAAATGAAAACTTTAAACTCATTTTTCTCCATGTTGAATTTTTGTACATTCACTGTTATTCAAAACCCTAAGGCTTTTTTGATAATTGAAGTAAGGGTTTGAAACTTTTTATACATGTTCTGAAATGTATGTTTTGTAAAACTGTGCATTGAATTAGCTCTAACATGTTTTGTACTTTTTCTAAAAAATTTCAAAATCAAAATTAATGTTTTTTCGAGAATTTTTGTAAGTTTAACTATAAAAAAATTAATAAAAAATTAAAGAGCAGTAGCAGAAAAAAACCCATGCACAGTTTTATGTAGTATATTATAAGGTACTTGGAAAAAAATTTTTGAAAGAAAAGAAACATATTTAAAAAAGCCTTAGGGATTTAAAAAATGTTTAAAAAAATTTAAAAACTTTCAAACGTTTTGCAACAAATTAAAAAAAATTTGTATGGAATTATTATTAAATATTAACCTTTATAAAATACAATTAAAACCAAATATCAAATATTAAAAATAAAAAAAATTTTAAAGATGGTACCATATCGCCTTAAACAAGCAAGTTAAAATTTTTAAATGTTTTCTTGGATGAAAAAGGTCTTCTCAGAGTTGGGGGAAGATTGGTAAAGCGAGATATGTCATTTAACTTGAAATTTCCAATTGTTCTACCTCATACTCATAAATTTTCGAAACTAATTATGTTGTACTATCACATAAAAAACTTGCATGTGTGGGCCCTCAGGCATTTTTATCCTTTGTTCGGCAGAAATTCTGGATTCTAAATGGCAGATCTCTAGTTCGTAAAATTTCTCATGACTGCGTTACCTGTTTCACATCCAAACCTAAACTTTGGGAGCAATTGATGGGTTCACTTCCAAGTGAACGTGTAAACCAGGAATTTGTATTTAATTGCTGTGGGATCGATTTTCTAGGGCCATTCTATATTAAATATAAGGGGCAGCGAAAAGGTGTGTGTCATAAAATCTATGTAACCATTTTTGTTTGTTTTGTTACCAGAGCCACTCATTTGAAATCATTACAGATTTAACGCGACTGGCTCCTTTATAACCACGTTAAAAAATTCTTTGCTCGGCGTGGAATTAGTAAAATACTTTTCACAGACAATGTTAAAACGTTTGTTGGGGCTCAAAGAGAGCTAAAAAGCTTGTACCAGATAGTATGTAATCCAAATGTAGAGTTGGTGGCATATTATGCATCAGAGAGTATTAATTGTAACTTTTCTCCTCCCACAGCACCTAACTTTGGAGGGCTCTGGGAAGCGGGAGTCAAATCCTTTAAATATCATTTTAAAAGAGTTGTTGGAGATGCCAAGCTAACATTTGAGGAATTTAGTACTGTCATATGAACCAAGTAGAGGCAATTTTAAACTCGCGCCCTATCTGTCCATTGTCTAATGACCCGGATGACTGTGAAGTCCTCACACCGGGCCATTTCTTAATTGGAAGACCTTTAAATGCTATTCCCAAGCCTAGTTTGATTGATTTAGATATAAATAGATTGGATAAGTGGCAAAGGTTGACAAAAATGGTACAAATTATTTGGGTCAAATGGCATCGAGATTATCTTTCTAATCTACAACAAAGGACTAAATGGTTGTTTGAACAAAATAATGTTAAATTAGGAATTTTAGTGTTAATAAAGGAAGATAATGTGCCAACATGCAAATGGAGCTTAGGCAGAATCACAAAAGTTATACCTGGTTCTGAGGGTCTGGTACGTGTGGTTAAAGTAAAAATAAAGGATACAATTTTTGAAAAGTCAATCAATAGCATCGCCATTCTGCCAGTAGCAAGTTTAAAATCCTCTGCATAATTGTATTTTTTTCTTTCATGTTATTTATATTATATTATTGCTTTATATTTGTATTTGTCCTTATTATTTTGATATTTGTTATATTTGTATTTGTTATTCTGATATGTGCATAATTTGGAGCATTTAGCATTGAATATTGTAACAATTTGTGTTTTTTGATAATTTGTAACAGTCCACTTTTATATTGATGTATAGTTGAAATTTGTTATTTCTACGTGGGGCGGGATGTTACGTACTTATTACGTCCTCCCTGGTCACCACGCCCTTCTGGCAGGGGATAAATGGAACAATCCCCCTTTCGTGCATTTTTTTTCTGTGTGTGTTGTTTGTTTTCGTTTTTCGTTCGAATAAAGATGTCGCTTTGGAAAAAATGGCAAATTCGTTATTTCGTATCTGAATTAAATCATAAGAGCTATCGACACGTGTACAAACAATCAGAGAAGGACAAATCTCCCAACCTGAGTTTTTGAAACCAATACCTTGCCGTACGTTCATTGACAGCACTATCCCCAAACGCTTGACATATTCGGCGACTTGATGCAGTGTCTGATAAGCCTACTTTGAAGTCGTAAAGTAAACAACCCCGAACGAGCTCCTTCGATACGTCCATTTCGCTTGGTTACTGTACGAGTTCCGGTTGATGAATATGAGCAGTGGACCTACGTTTATAACAACTGATATTCCTACTTTTGACTGACGGCTTCTCAATCACGTCACATACACGAATTTTCATACTTATTCTCACTTTTTTCAATAAAAACGTGCAAACGGCGAGAACTTTTTTGTTTACCTTGTATTAAAAATCAATGTCAAATGAACGAATGAAATTAACTTTTTATTTAACCTAAAAGGTACACATTTAATAAAAAAATAATAGATATATGTATAAATCTTTCAATTTTAAATTTAAAGTCATAAATGATCAAGAATTAAAATTATGAAGAAAATTAAAAAGTAATTGATCATTACTTATTTAAGATAAAATTGTATTGAAATTTACTCAAAAATGCAGTCATACTTCAAGCTTAAGAGGAAATATATTTGAAAAATAAGCAATTCTATAATTTAATTAAAGTGGAGAGAATAATTAATTTTATTTATTCGCTAGGAATTAATTCATTTTAAGAAATATTTTAAAAGGGCATGTTCAAGAAAAAGCATAACTACATCACTGATAGCGTACTTAATGATTTAACATTCCTAAAATTAAAAGCAAAAATAAAATTTCAAAAGCGAAGTACAAAAAATATTTCATCTATTACATATAATATATTATACAAACAAACTTATAAATTAACTTTTATTATCTTTCGAGTAGCATGCTTAATAACTTATTATTTACAAGAAAGCCAGACTCTTCTAAATGAGTTTTATTTTAATATTTCAGTAAAAACACCTTAAAAACTCTTATAAATGATTATTTAAAATATTCTAAGCATCGATACCGAAATAACATCAAATGGGTGCAAATAGCAGTTTATTTTTTACAAATTATTAAGTGAAATATACTTTAAGTAAATAATTATACTCTCTAGATAAATGTAAAAAAATATTTATTTAAGCATGTTTTTAAAAATATATCAATTATATTCTTGAATTTAAACAAAGATAAGTGAGACCAAGACTTTAAAAATAAATATCTTTTAATTTCTCAAAAATTAATACTTTATGCTTGAATGGTTTCTGACTAATGATAACAAATATCATATTTTCTATTACAATTTACATTCTAAAAGAATTAACTAAATTTGATATATTTGTATAAAAAAACAAACTAAATTTAACTTTCAAAAATATTTTAAAAAACATTTATTTAAATATATTACAATTGCTTTTGTAATATACAATTACATTTAAAATTCAACTTATGATTTCAATTAAAATATGTATGCAATTCTGCAGTAGTTTCCTTTTATTTATTATTAAACCTGATGCTAAAAATTACACTTGAATATCGTGTTATATATGTCTACATTATGAAAAATATAACATTATAACTTACGCGCATAAATATTTAAAAATTATTTGAAATTTTTCAGAAAATCTGATACAGAGACATGGAATTGAATATGATTTTTTCTTTTCTCCAATTATACGAGTAGACTCAGTAAAATTTTATGCAAAATGTTATTTTATTTTTTAATAAATTTTATGTTATAAAATTTTTATTTATCAAACAAAAAAATCGTTCAAGTATAACAGTGTTTCATCCATAAATTACGTGTTAACTTTTTTTATATGACAGAAAACACAAGTTCTTGTTCATATGGTCAAAACTGCAAATCCGGAGCAATATGTTTTGTGTAAAACAGAAATTTTAGAGCTTACACTGATGGATAAAACATTTTTAATAACATTTAACTTTTAAACATATAAATATAGATCTTTATCTGAGATGTAAATACTGTTATTAAGCTCTCATCAAATGTGATAGTTAATTTAGAGTTGGAAGTAATTTTTTTTAAATCTGATTTCCTCGGCCTTTAACAGAAAACGACAGTTATGATATCTAAGTTAGAAAAACAGGAATACTAATTAAAATATCTACCATACTGGTATATATTACCAGCGTTTCAATAGCTATCTCTAAAGTTATGCCATTCATTTTTAATTAATGTTGTCGTAAAACACACGAGAATGCGTCAATGTGTAAAAAGGAAGGATTTGTTTCTAAACAAGGAATGGAAATCTGTTTTAATTTTGCAGTTTTGTAAAAGATTGAGACTGAATTTAATTATATGCTTAAGAAGGAAATATATTTTAGTTTAGTATCGATTATTAGGAGGATTTGTAACGGTCAATAAAGCACAGTTTGGGGAAGATTTTAGAACACTTTTAAAAGAGAAAATAATCTTTCAATTAGGATAAGTCATAAATACACATGTAAGATTTTTCAGTTATCTAGAATAGTTAAAATGTTTATGTTATTGTCAAAAACGCGCGACATTATAGATATATACAATTATTGCTAAATATTGGAATGTATTGTTACGTAGCTCCGGGTTCGTGGATTTTATGCAAAACAATTGCTAATAACTATGCTAACCGCTAGTCAAAACAAACCTCGCTGGTTTAATCAAGACTGACTGGTTGCGGCTGGTACTCCTATTTATAGGCGCGGCAGAAACTTTCACAAATATAACCCCTCTTATCATCAACCTTTACGTTAATGGAGAGATCTACCACTTTCTAGAAGAATCCAGAGGGTTCTGAACTCGCCAACATGGTCACCAAAGTCACCAACTTGGTCGCCAAAAATGATGCCAATTTGGCTCTACCGCCAAGAATTCGCCAAGTTCTCATTGAATCGCCATTATAACGTAAGGGGCAGTATTGCTTGTGAATAGTACAATTTTAACATGAAATAAATATAACATAGAGTAATATAAATGCATTAGACACCGAAATACAAATTATTTACACTATTTACGCTAAATTCGTAACAGTATGTATTGTATGTACTACTAGCCATTGCCCACTCCCTTCACTGGGTATTTCATGATGCTGTATTACTATAACATCAGCGCAGGTTTATCCATTTGGATCTTGGAGTGGGCACCCAGGGGTTCAGGATACAAGGACCCAGATAAACTGAACTTGACCGGATACAAGACCCCTTTCCTGGATCCGACAGTGCGAAGGGGGCCCGTAGAGGTTCTGCACCCAGGGCCCGAAATAAGCTTAAACCGGCACTGTATAACCTACTATTTTTAAGTTATTGATATCATCCATGTCGACCATTGTATTGAAAACATTTTTATGGCCCTCCCTTCCAGATTTAAAAAGGGCAGATCTTACATTTCTAAAAAGGATGTATAATTATCTTTTACGCCCTTGTAACCCTCACAGTGATGATTTCCATTTAACTAATTTTTAGTAGATCTCTACTCACTAAAATAGAAGTGCTTGCCAAATTTAAAGTCTGTGTGTCCAATAGAGCACAAAAGAGGGAATTGCTTACTATAATACCTCCGTACTCCGAAACCTCCTTTGGGAATTAGTTTCCATTAAACCCATTTTAAGCTGATTTGTAACCAACAATATATATATACATATATATGCTTACCGAATTTCAAGTTTATGTGTCTTATAGATGAAAAGCGGATTTTTTTAAACTAAATACCCTTGTAAAACACCGCGAACCTCCTTGGGAGTCAAATCCTATATAGGTCTGTTCTTAGCAGATATATATTTTTAAAAAACATGCATACATCCGATTATGCATTAAAAAACATACATCAAGTCAGAAAGGACAATTTTTTATAACACCGCACAACTGTGATTTCCAAAAAAAATTTTTTAGTGGATCTCTACTCATAAAAAACATGCTTAACAAATTTCAAGTCTGTAGGCCTTATAGTTCTGAAATTTCATGTATATATATATATATATATATATGTCAGGCCCCAGGCCTGCTGGTAAAATGAGGAAGGTATCATCTCTTTAATAACTTTTTTATTTCGCTTCAATCACATAAAATCCAACATGGCGGCCCTTTGGCGCGCAACCGAGTAGAACATTAACAATACTTCGGACAAGAGTCACCAGCTAAGCCTTTTTGAATATGCGTTCTTCGTCAGCGCTCGCTCCACCTTTATATAGGCTTATTTATCCACAAATCCTTACGCGATGGTAAGGAGTTCGCTCTATTTTTATTTATTACTTACTTAATTTTGAACCTAAACTTTTCAAACCTGATATATATATATATATAAAATATATATATATATGTAAGGGTAATTAAATTAGATAAAAAATTAAATTCCCTATCAAGCACTTTTATTTTTTATCATTACCTCTTCAAATATCAAACTAATCGCCCATTTATTTCTTCCGAAAATATGGCCTAGCCAATAAACATGTCTAATTCCTGATCGTTATATTTAATAGCCCTATATGACAGCATTAACTTTCAAATGCACTCATGAAATCCGCGATCGGCGTCTTTAACCCATTTAAGATTTTCGGTGGCATTCGTTTCTCTCTCTGTCTCTTAGCGTCAGAATATGTCTAACTTTCATCAAATAAAGATCCTTTTTAAAAACTAAGTCTGCTTCTGACTTCAAATCATATCAGAAATAAAGCCGGCAAGATTTACCTGATAATGGATTTCAAATTTTAACATAAAGTTATTCTTAGTAGTAAAATAATTTTAAAATAAAAACGAACTTCCAAT
>BMAV01020570.1:318392-332447 GCA_019973955.1 Trichonephila inaurata madagascariensis | reverse complement strand
ATGTATCACATGTTTTAGTGTCGAGCAATTACAATCCTTGTACATGCATAGAATGATTACTACTATTTTACAATAAATAATTCTGTTCTTTTTTGCATAACTACTGTTTTCTGTCAATCGCCTGATCTATACACGCTCTAAATCGAGTTAATAGGGAGAGAGAGTGATAGTCGACTATTATCAGACGTAGAAAGAAACACGTGTTGTAACTGTGTGCTTCAAGTAATACGTTTGCAATGGGTTTTCTATCAGTAATTGAGGTTCTTGGATGTGGTTCGTTAAATATAAATTACTCTTAACACACAATGACATTCTATTACGGCTTCAATTTATAATGGTATAACACCTTTTAGCTACACTTCCTTGCTCACAATGAAAGTAGTTTTCCTTTTATTATTGATGTATAGAGCTGGAATTGAGGTAAAGTGGTTTAAAGCAATCATAAAAGGCAAATAAAAAAAAGAAAACTAAAATATTAAAAGAATATTATCGCTTGAAGATTCAGTTTTTGTGTTTTCTTTCCTCTTTTTTTTTCAAATGGCTTATGCGTTGTAAATCAGAAGGCCTTGTTTCAAATTTTGTCTGATATGTTTTAATTTTTTTCAAAACTAAATACTAATGCTTTGGTTTCAAAAAAAAAAAAAAAAAAATTCGAGGGGTCATATTTGCTTTTTTTCCTTCAAAACTGGTATAAGTCTTTAGTAATAATTAAGTCGAAAAATAATTTTTTTCCTCATTTTTAGTTTTGTTTAATAATTTTTCTATTTAGTTTTTTCTTTTTTTCTTTTATTTACAGTTTTAATAGTTATATTCTTAAGGTAATTCTTCGAAAATCAATTAGAATTTAATCGAAGGATCTTAGCACACACACACCACTCACACACGCACGCGTGAGCCCACACATACACACATTTATATATGTAACTGAAAATTATTATAACGCGTATAAGTCAAAAAAGATCCGTCAATGAAAGTGTTTTGTTTTTATCTCTAGTATTATAAGTTGTATAAGAAATCTAAAAAATATAAAGTATATTATTTTTAAATAAAGATTTTAGCCTGGCAATGATTTTTATTCCTGGTCTCCAATCTTTACCACATTGTTACACATTTATATTTTTATAGTAATGTTACGTTAAAATATTTTTGGTATTGAGATTTATTTACAAAAGAGAAATTCATTTAGCTTATAACCTAAAATTAATTTGATTTTTAAGATCATTTTTTGGTGGGAAGTATATTTCTCAAACTCCATCAGGAACTATTCACAGGTAAGACAAATAATGTTTCAGGTATATCCTTAAGTCGCATTTTATAGGCTCTATTTAAAAATAATAGTTTTATAAATAACTAAATTCCACAAAAAGATATATTAGATATATTTTTGTTAACTTTAGATAGAATTTGTTATATATATTTAGAGATATAATTTGATATATATTTAGATAAAATTAGTTATATTTTGAAATATATTTAGATAAAATTACACGTATTTTTTTATTTAGAAATTTAAAGAATTATATATGTTACTTTCCATGATGTCTTAGAAAAAAAAAGGGTCAACACATAAAGAGACATTAGTTGTACAAACGTATCTTGTCCACTTCTCATGCGCTTCAGTGGAGCCCAAATGCAACTATATAATTTTCTCAAGTTGGCATATAGGCACCAAATTTATTAAATCATAATTCATCTGGAATAGTTTTCTTTCTGCTCTCGAAACTTGTATGTCGTCTTTCGCACTTGTGACATCAAAATCCTGAAATCATTTAACGTACTAGATTAAGGTATCCGACTACGTTCGGAACCGTGATTTTAAAAAAGCCCATAAATGGATAATTTTCATGATATTTAGTGTCACTTAGATTAGAATACATGTATAAAATGATTTTAAGGACATTTTGACAAAAAAAAAATTATTGAAATACAATATTTCGGCAAAAAATTAACTTAGAATAACCTTTTTTTTCAAAATGTTTTCCTTTTGTGAAAAATGCTTCTATTATAATAATATTTTGCCTGTATATAGCTCAGATCTCTGTACAGAGCCTCAACTATGATGTTTGAAAAATTCACATTATTTTCAGAGTTACAACCTATTGAAATAATTATCGGCGTTTTTTTCTTAAAATTTCTCCCCCCTGTTGTCGTAAAACATGGATAAACACACTTCTAAGTTATATATTTCAAAAATTGTAGGTGAGTCTCTGTAGTCTGAGCTATATACAGGCAAAATATTATTATAGTAGAACCATTTTTCACAAAAGGAGACTATTTTGAAAGTAGATCATTCTATGTTCATTTTTTGTCAAATTATTGTACTTAAATATTTTTTTATTGTAATACTATTCTTAAAATAATTTTATATACATTTTCTAATTTAAGTGTGACACTAAATATCATAAATGTTATCAATTTATATGCTTATGCAAAATCACGGGTCCGAACGGATACCTCAAGTGCACTGCTAGCATCACAAATCATAGATTGGAAAATAGTTTCTCATCGACATTTAAAAATATATGAAGTTTGTGGGAAGTATTTTTAAAACGGCCTTATAATGAGAAATCGCAATGTGATTCTCACCTTTTTTTTTTTTTTTTTTTTTTTTTGGCTTTTGCGGTACACTTATAACTATTTCAAAGTTTGACGGCACACTAACAATAAATTAAGTTTATAATAATTTTACTTTTTTATTATATATTTTTTGCAAAATAGTTTAGGATAATAATTTTCAATGTTAAATAAAATATGTACGAAAAAGACAGCAAACTGTTTATCCGGTTACCTATTCTTACGTGTTCTTATAATTACAAATTAATTATAAGAATACATTTAATTTCGAAATCTGAACTTGAGGAAATTTGATAATTTTGTTTTCGATTGGTCGCAAATATGATAATGTCACTTGTATTTCGTCATCTAGATTCAATAGTTTATATATATATATATATATATATATATATATATATATATATAGATCCTTTTTTCATATTTTTATTTTTGTTAATTCTCTAAAAATCTGAATTCACATGAATAAGATATAGGAAACTCTGTAAGTATATTTATTTTAAAGATTTTTTTGGATATTATGGGATTATCGCCTCTAATTTTAAACCAAAATGGATTCATGGACTCTTTAGATTGTTTAAAAATTAAATTCGGATTATTACGGAAGGAAATTAGTTCTTCCTCGTATGCAAAGTTAATTCATATACAAATGTATCAGTTATCTCAAACGGATTGTGAACTCAATCAATTTTTGTTATATCTAAATTTGGGAAGTAAAAAATAACTGTCTCCTCTAGTGCTGTCAAACAGTCAATAACAATTTTATGAATTGTGTATTCCTGTAAAACGGCCGAATGGTATGGTTATGGATTTTTTTTCTCAGAGTATAATTAATGATTTGAAAAAAAATTTGGCCACCCATTTCAAGAATTTGGTGGTACACAAAACTGCAGCGGCAAGTGGTTGAGAATTACTGGATTAAAGAATGTAGTAGTACTTAATAAATGTATTATATTGAAATAATATATTATACAAAAAACAATTTTGGGGGGAAACTAATTTTTTTTTTTGTAATTTATATTTAACGGTATTCAGTGTTATTATTTATTTAAAAAAAAGAATTAAAGCTTAATTTTTATTTTTAAAAGACCTATAGAAAAATGAGAATACGAAAATAAGTAAGCATTGAAAATGAATATAGTTAAAATTCATTAATCCCGTATGTGGTGTATCATTCGGTTTCATATATTTGAGTACTTTAAAAATTTAATGTATATTCCAAACATTCCAAGATTATTTTATTTGGGTAGTAAAAAATTAACTTTTCCTGAATTTTCCGTTTAAAGTATGTAAAAAAAAGTTTTAATACATTTGCTAGGTACTGCGAGTAAATCATGCTCCCAATGTACAAGATCTTCCAAGTTCTCTTACGAATGAAATTCTCACAATCAAAGCTTAAACACAAAATTGCATACATTCCTAGAACCCAATTCACATGATTTTTACATATAGCACAATTTGAATTTCACATTTTCTCACATGCTTGATCTTTTCTTTTCACTGTGGACATGTAATTTATGAACAATTCAGAACTTCACGTTTTCTAACAATAGAACAACCTGTACAATTTTGTTCGAGTGCAAGCACTTTAAAAATCTGAACAATTCTGCTATTCAGTGTCACGTAAAAGCAATCTCCAAGGATATTTCAAGAATCACGTAGACTTGTAATTTTGCATTCCTCGCAGAACTTTTTTTCTTTCCTTGGTGGTGGAGCAATGCGGATATTATCTGCCTTAAGTTTTGCTTTCTAAAGAGAAAAAGTGTTATACTCACAATTTTCAGATTACTGCTATTTCCTGGAAAAAAATATTGGAGAAAATGAATATACAATGGCAGCATATGAGATGAAAATTTTAAATTTTCACTCTCACAAAGAAATTTTTTTTAACTTGATTGAATACTTTTCCCTAATGTGAGTTAATATTAATTCCAGTAGTATAACAAATGAATTTTTTTTATATTTGAATGATAGAAGGAAAAAAAACAATGTTTACAATATTATTGCAGTTCGTTGGTAAACATACCGATACTTTTTCCTCCAGGTAAATAAAAGTTAAAGAAATCTATTTTACCGAATTACAGCAAATAAAATTCAAAGTTATCCAACAACGTTTGGAACTGTGATTTTCCAAAAGCGTATAAATGTATACATATTTTAATACTTAGTATAATAAATTCTAATCGTTTCTCAAAGATAACTATTTATGCTATTTATATAACATTTGTATTGGCTTAATTTCGCGAGAATATTGCATTCTGTGTTGAGAATACTTTTTGTGAAAGTAATTCAAATCATCCGTACGTTTTTAAAGCCTTATTTGTTCATTATCTCAAAAAGATTGCATTCCAATAGATAAAACTGTTTTAGGAATTTATTAACTGTATTAATCATGTTAATTAATTAATGTATTAGACATTAATGGTCTCATTATTTCCCCAATAGACCGTGATATGCCAAATGGTCATCGTCGTCAACTTGCAATTAATTGTAGTTTGAGCCGACTCCTGGTGCCATTTAAGTTAT
This sequence comes from Trichonephila inaurata madagascariensis, assembly GCA_019973955.1. Classification (NCBI taxonomy): domain Eukaryota; kingdom Metazoa; phylum Arthropoda; class Arachnida; order Araneae; family Nephilidae; genus Trichonephila; species Trichonephila inaurata. The sequence goes on along the minus strand of BMAV01020570.1, from coordinate 327,350 downwards.
CCGACTGTATTCCAAATCGTGATTTTCCAAAAACGTATAAATGAATATTTTTTAGAGATTTAGTGTCCTTTGAATCAGAGTATACATATAAAACTGTTATAAGAATATTATTACAATAAAAATGATTTAAACACATTTTTTTTTGTTAAAGTTGAAAAGCAAAATAAAAAAATTTTCAGAATGATCTACTTTTATGTAAACTGCTTTTATAATAATAATATTTTGCCATGTATATAACTGAGGATAGACTGTATTCTGTACAGAGTCCAAACTTGGATTTTTGAAATATCTTATCTGTATATGTAACTAAGATCTTTGTACATATTTTAATATATTAGAGAGAGTAAAGAATTTTTTTTTTAAAAAAAAAAGGATATTATATATATTTTTATTGATAGTAACTCTTAAGGCAATGAGAATTTTTTATATATAAAAACTCTAGTTCAGACTCTGTAGAGGTCTTTACTATATATAGGAAAAATATTACTATTTGAGAAACATTTCCATAAAAGGAGAATGTTTTGAAAATATGACCTTTCTTTCTTAATTATTTTTGCCAAACAATTGCATTTAAATCATTTTTACTGTAATTATATCCTTAAAACTATTCTAATTCAAACGATCCTAAGTGTATGAAAAAAATTATTTATTTATACTCTTTTTTGCAAAATCATGATTCCGAAAAGTAATCAGTAGCTTTAAATTCAGTAATTTTAAAAAAAAATAATTAAATAAATGATTGAAGAGAGACGTAACAAATTAAAAATTAGAATATTTCTGTTCAATGAAAATCCTGTTAAGATAAAATTTAAAAACTTGGACGTTCAAGAGGAAAAATAGATTTTGAAGCTGTATAATTGCATATTCTTATTTTGTACTTTTAGTGGGTTTCAAACTGTATACTTCATTTATATGAAATTGGGAATTAAATTGAATTACAAATCAAATGTAAGTTATCTCTTAGTGTTAGCCACACTTATTTCTCCATTCTAACGGACATTTTGAATTCATGAATGTAAAATAAATCTTACCGAAAGTCTACTTTCCCCTTCAAAAATATACTAGTGCATTAATTGAAACTTACTAGTGAAAATATACTAGTGCATCAAGGGAAAAAATTAAGGAAACTTCCCTTAAAGTTATATTTTCCTTCTATTTTTGAAAATATTGCTAAGTATTCCTTAAGAATCCAAAAACTCGCAAAAAATTATTGAAGTATTTGTAAAAAATAATTCAGATAGATATTAAAGGAAAAAGAGTTAATTCCAGGTAAGCTTTTCTAATGTTTTGCTCCTTCAGATGTACTTTAATGGATTCAAATGGATGCAGTAGTTTAAATTGTACGAGAAAACCAAAAATTACGTAGGATTAACATTTCGTCCATGAATTCAAAATAATTATTAGATGTATCAATTTTGCAAGAATAATAACATAATGTTATGAAAAACTTTTGATTTTTTTTATTGTCTATTAATGTAACTAGATTAAGAAATATGACGTCATTAGTAAAATTCCAAAGAGGACCGAGTTCACCCTAAAGAAATTAGAGCTTAAAACCGACCCCTCCCTCAGAAAACAAACATACTTGAAAAGACTGAACATCCATGATTAAGCTTCTTTTTTTGACGTGAGAAAACAATTTTTAACAGAGCTTGTTTAAACATTTAGACATATATTGAAAGGTTTAAAAGTACAAATGCTTGTAAACGACTCAAAGAAAATGCCGAACAAGAAAAAATACAAGGCGAGGAAAATAACATTCAAATTTGCTTGCAAAGATAAAATGCGTAACAGATATATCTGAGAAAGAAATTTACTTTGGTTATGTATACACATATAAAGAAAAAACACCAAAAAAGTGGAAAGAATAGAAACAACAAAATTTGTATAAAAAATATAAATTAAGATCAATCATTTACTTGAATGATAATATTGGTAACTACCACGTAATTGAGAATCAAGGTCAAATGACGTGTTTGACTACGTCAGTATGTCAAAGCGAAGACTTTCACCTTAGTTTTAACATTAATTATGTTAAACTTGGCAGCTATGGCAGTTTTAATGTGGGGATCCCCCCTCTTCTCAATTAAACGATCATCTTGATTAGAATAATTTTTAATTGGGAGCATGCCGCTTTGGTAATAACGATAGATTACACTTTAGCTTAGAAATTAAATAAATACACACAACAAAATAAAAGTTTGTAATTAAATTTTAACGCATAAAAACGGCACGAAGAAAACTTATAAGGGATGCATATTTTTCAATGTTGAAACAGTAGAACTAAAATTACAACAATTTACCGAACTTCAATTTTTGAAATAAATTTTCCGCTGTAATCAGAACATTTAAGTTTTCCTCCTTTTTAATTTTCCTTCAAGAATTAGATTCTGTACGGTTTTACAAGTTACGTAATTTATGATGTATGTGTTGCAAATACTCAATACTATATAGAAGCCAAAACTATTAAACGAATACTTCTGTTTTTATACAAGAAAATATGTAGGGAAATATTCAATTATATATATATAAGCAACTTCAATTATATCAAAACAAATATAATCATCTTTCATTATTTACTCTATGGCATCTTCAAATTTAAATTTTCATTCTTTAGAACTCATAAAAATTCATTTAACTTAAATGATTAAAAATTTGTATCAATTTCATGACTGCTTATAACATAAGACTGAATAATATAATAAAGTAGTGATTTAATCATACATTTTTAGAGTGAATAAAAAAATATATTACCGAAAGTAGAGTTATTATTATGGAAATTCAAACTCTTTTAAAATTTGCAAGTAAACCAGATTTTTTCACAATGAATAAATATTTACTTTAGGTAATTTACTATGGAATTATCAGCTTGAAAAGAGTATCTATGTAATCAGTTAGTATATTAAAAGATGCCGTATTGATATTAATGTAGAAATATTATTACTCATCAGTTATTTAAGCTGTGTTTCTCTTCCAGTTATCTGTTCAAGTATATTATGAAACAATAACTTTTCATATCTGAAAGAATTAATATTTTATTTATTTACAAAATACACGTAGAAAAATTGAAAATATTTAATTGAAAATACACACACACATAGCTATGCTTAAATTACTCGAGGTATGAACGTTTTTGATCTATAAATAAACACAAATTTATTAGGTTTTTAACAAAATTTCTTCATTATATTTTAACGATATATTTAATTTTGAAGAAATGAATTTCTTCATACAAGTGATTAAGTTTTTTACAAAACTAAATTTTAGTCTAGACGTTCTATGACGTTAACTCTTGGAAAATTATTAGAATTACGTAAACTTTTTAATTTGCTTTTTAAGTACTGACTTTAAGTTATTAACTTATCTATTTATTCCACTACTTCACATCTCACGTGATAGAATTTCCTATCGATATGTACACTGAAAATCAGTTATTTTGATGTATCAACTGGCGCTATTGATTATGGAGTCATTTTTTTAAAAATATTTCAAAATTTGAAACTTTTCAACACTAAAATAGATTTTTCAACATTTTTCCAAGTCATTATGCATTTTGTAGATGTTTCTATCCTTATTTTCTGCCAAGCAAGTCACAAGAGGGAAATGTTGCTTATTTAAATTTAGTTTAACCCCAGATTTTGGTCATCAGAACATAATAAAATATGTCTGGTTTCCGATATTTGAGATTTTTATTTCTTTTGTTATGCATCTAAATTTTACAATTTGATTTACTGATTGTCTATAAGCTTTGAATTTAAAGGATACACAAGGGTTATTGGCTACTTAGGACAGTTTTCGTTTTTTTTAATCATGGTAAAGTGACGAGAATTATATCTGTGCAGATAACCCACTCTTCAAACTTCCACCATCGCCATCCAGAGGACATCGAACCTGGGTATATTATGGTGTATCAAATCCTCCTTACTGAAGACTTTCAGTGACTCTAGAAATTAAGGTATCCGACTACGTTCAGAACCATGATTTTGCAAAAGCGTGTAAGTGGATAATTTTCATGATATTTCGTGTCACTTAGATTAGAATACATGTGTAAAATTGTTTTAAGGGTATTTTGACAAAAAAAATTATTTAAATACAATATTTTGACAAAAAATGAACATAGAATGACCCATTTTCAAAACATTCTCCTTTTGTGAAAAATGCTTCTATTATAATAATATTTTGCCTGTATATAGCTGTAAAATTCTAGTTCAGACCTCTGCACAGAGACTCAACTAGAATTTTTGAAATATGTAACTTAGAAGTGGGTTTATCCATGTCTTACAACAACAGAGAGGAGAAATTTTAAGAAAAAAACGCCGATAATTATTTCAGTGGGTTGTAACTCTGAAAATAATGTGAATTTTTCAAAACTTCTAGTTCAAACTGTCTGGAGAAGTCTTTATTTTATATAAGCAAAATATTATTATTTTAGAAGCATTTTTTATAAAAGAAGAACGTTTTGAAAAAAGGTTATTTTAAGTTAATTTTGCCTAAATATTGTATTTAAATATTTTTTTTATCATAATATCTTTAAAACAATTTTATGCATGTATTCTAATCTAAATGACACTAAATATAATGAAAATTATCCATTTATGCGCTTTTTTAAAATCACGGTACTGAACGTAGTTGGATACCTTAAGCTCACGCCTCGACAGGATCAACATCGATCATACTTCACCACTGTGACCACTCAGCTGCTTACTTTTACTCAGTGGCGCAACTGCCAATGAGAGCCAAAGCCTACTGGCCCATATCAGTATACGTGACCTTGGGCCTTGAGGTGCATGAGCAGATGTTCCGATCAAGTGGTCAGTATGATGCGAAGCCTCTAGTGTTAAGTTCCCAAACAAGCTTGGTACTCATTCAGCGACCAATTGTAAGGATGAAAAAGTGAGTCGACCTTGCCCGACCCGAGATTTGAACCCCGGAACCTGGGATCTGTGATGTGAAAGCGCAATGCATTACCTTCTGGGCTGCTACTGGGCTTCTACTCAGCTAATACAATCGCATGTTTTCCAACGTCTGTACTGTAATGCTTTTATATACACACACGTGCGCACGCACACACTACATACATATACTGGGAGTCTAGAAAATTCGACACTCGATAGCCCGGCAGTCTGGATCACTCGGCGACATCTTTAGTCCGAAGAAAAAACAACGAAAAGATCCGTTCAAAAGTGAATTACGGAAGACAACAGTTCATTACATAGTCCTTTAAAAAATGTGGCCAGTTTTTGCAAAGTTGGCTACTTAATTTTCATTATAAAAAGCTTTGTTTTCGTAAAGCATTTTTCTGAGGTGTGTGATCAGTTAAACTACTGTGTATTCATTAATTTTCATTTTCATGTAATATTCTTTCTTTAATATGCTTTCATAAAGTATGTACTTTTAATTTGTTTAAGAGTATTTGGGTAGTTTATTTTCTGTTGTATTCTCAAGCAAACAATACACACAAGTGAAGTACAATATTTTCTGAGAAAACACTCGTACTTATTTGTTTTTTAATCCCATTCTCGATAACCTGGTTTTTGAGAATCTCGATCACCCTTCAGCCAATATAAGACCAAGCTTTTGGGACTCTAATAATTTAAATCATGAAATAAATATTAGTAAGGTTGTACATAGAAAGGCAAGATGACAATTAATAAATTATTAGGGTAAGGACTAATATTACAATGTTTAACAAGGTATTAAGAAGCAAACTTTCTTCTTTACATGCATATATCATTAGACTGAAATGAGATTTTAAAAAGAAAATATGTCTAGAAAGAACTAAAGAAATTTAAATCAACTTCTACCAAGACTATCATCAAATAACCTACTTAAATGCTGCATTGAAAAGAAGCAACACAAATACAATTTCAATAATGCATTTCCGGAAATAATTGTCTATTAATATATTTTTAATGTAATAAATAATGTATTATACGTAGAAAGTGCAAAAACAATGTATAGAATTTAAATACATTTTTTTAAAAAGAGAAAGTCTAAAATCAAAATAAATAATGATAACAAAAATAACAAAATCAAATAATTATCAAATCAAGCTACATTTTACAATAATTTTATTCAACTTACCATAATGTAACTCGAATATAACCGAGAGGTTTGCTACCTAAGAGTCCATTGATTTTTATAAAAAATCTTAATTTATAATCATGTAATTTCTATGAAATTCGGTATTATTCCTTGTCTTTTCCACAAAATGAATCCTTTTGAATAATCGGCAGGTGTTAATTTTTAAATACATTTTTTACCCTAGGATTATTAAGGGATCGCATGACTTAATATCGCGGTTTAAAATTTAGCTTTATTTTTGTTATTCTTAAAAAATGTTAATGTTTTGCTTATAAATATGTTAATAATTGACAGTGTGTGTTTTCGTATTTCATGCACTGTTACCTTTTATAACAAGAAACATGTCAATTAATGAATTTCTGTAAAAATATGTATTAAAAGTAATATTAGCTACATAAATGTTGATATATTTATAAAAGCAATTTGTAAGCAATAAAAAAAGAGAAATAAGTGAAATAGGTAAATAACAAGTAGTAATAATTTAATACTTATATGGCAGTTACTTGTTAAAATTGTGTTTGAGCAGTATTTTGTTTTGAAACTTTTTCAAAGATCAAAGGAATCTAGATTCAAATCTATAACCTGGTACCTGTTCATTAAAAAATAATTTTTTTAGAAGTGTCTCTAATTTCTCTAATATTATTTATTGAATTCATTGAAAAAAAAAGAATCGAATTACGAAATATTTACTTCATTAATCTAAATGTAAGTATTTATATAAAAAAGTTATAAATATACGTAAACATATTTAATTTTTTATATCATTTTGTAAAGTTTCCCAAAAGCAATGGCATATAATGGCTAAAAATTTATAAATATTAAATATAATTAAATTTGTGTAATACTTGTTTACTAATTGTTTATTTCGTGATATTGGTGTTGTAAAAATAGAGTAGTCCGCGTAAACAATTTCTAGTTATTTTATAAAACGGAAATATATCTTTCCCGGAGAAAAAGTTTACATATAAAACTACACAGAAGTTTGGCATGTGATAATTTTTATATAGTGATGATACTGACATAAAGGAAAATAAAGCTATTTTTACTCTCAAATTCAGAATATATTTATATATTTGAGAATAATCCTCATAAAGATTGCTTCGGCTGAGGTCTTAGAGGTAGCTTTCCCGCTTCGTTAGCTCAAGGTTGCGGGTTCGATTCCGGCTGGAGTTGATAGATTTTCTGGATGCAAATATCGTAGGCACGCATATCATATGATTATGTGTTATAAAGCATCCATTGAGTATCAATTTCTCTATGATACTCTCAGCAAAATTGAATCACGGGAATATTTAGAATCTGACTGGAACTTAAATTAAAATTAATTCATGCTTCAAATTTTGGTAGAGGCGCCATTAGATGGTGCCCCCATAAAATGGGTCTCACATTTTGGAAACTTGCTATAGCATTAGAAAAAAAGAAAAAAAAACACATACGCACATTATGTTTGATTGATTGATTGAATATTAAAGTCGCACTGTTCAGCTACACGAGGGCTTTTAGCGACGGACCACGTAATTTTGAACCATGGTCAAGTGACGTGGACGACACCTGAGCTGGCACCCCCCCTCTCCTAACTACCACACCAACGGGAGGATGTTTCAGCTCTCTACAGATTTAACGTGTATCCCTGCCCTACACTGCGGGTCTTTAGCGGTACTGGGCTCGAACTCGTGACAAGACGCACATTATGCACTTAAATCACTTTAGAAGCTATCTTTCCCCTACTCTTGAGGAAAATAAAATTATCCATCGTTTGATTGAAATATGTAAGAATTATAGGATGGAGAAGATTAAGTAGAGAAAATTTCAGTGCTATTTAATTAAAAATAATTTTGTGCTTAAAAGAAATTTAAAATTCTCTGATTAATGACATTTACACAGTATAGCTCTAATATAATAATTAGAAAAGAGAGAGGACCCTACACAAAATGCCATTTTTACAGCTTTGAATATCTTCTCAAAATCCATATCCAACTTTTAATGATATGTGCTTTTTTTAAGAACTTCAGACACACGCAAAGATATATATATATTCGTTGCTGACTGTGATTGAAAAAGAATTTTACTGAAAATTTAAGAACTACCAAATTTTACATTTCAAAATATATATAACGTCAAAGATTTTTTTCTTCTAAAGCAGATGACAAATTCGCGAGTGAAGTGAGCCCTGACTTCCTATAATCATTTATTTAAAGGTTCATATATCGCTCAAACCTATCAATTTGTATCATTATTAACCCATTTAACCGGTTTGTCCGTATACTGTCAGGCTACCGAAAGTTGATCGCAACTGCTTTGCTTATACGTTGCAAGGGGATTGATATATATATTTTCTGTTTTTGATTTGCTCAGATTTTTAATTTATATAGTAAAATTATTTGTGCTCGTGTTTTTAAGAGTTGCTGTTTGTCCATGGTACAGAAATGCATCAGAATTTTTTGTTTGTGAGGAAGGTGGGAATTTTTCTTTGGAGGCAGGAATTTAGATTCTTGAAAATATTCAGTAAAGAGCTTTGTTGCTTGAGAAGAAATGAAACGTGAAATATAATATCCCCCTCGCCCCCCCCCCAAACAAATCTATATATTTTTTGTTCCGATTGCAATGTAAGACTTTGTGTACACCATATACTTTAAATTGTGAGTGCATAAATATAAGCCCACTCAAAATCCTCCAACATAGAATTTTTTTTGTTATTATAAGAGAGATTCTTTTGAGGTATATGAAACACTAGCTGGTATACCCGTTCTTCGCACGGGTGAACTGAAAAATTAAACTGCACAGATTGAAGGATAAAGAAGTTTTTAATGAGTTCATTTTACGTGAATTGCAAATTAAACGAAAAAAGCTTTTTGCATATCTCAGCTGAACAAA
>BMAV01020570.1:303562-318292 GCA_019973955.1 Trichonephila inaurata madagascariensis | reverse complement strand
AAAAAAAAAAAAGAAAGAAAAAAACACCTTTGTTAAATTTTAAGTATAAATCTAATAGCAGATAAAAAGGATTTTTTTTATTTATAACTCCCTGTAACACTCTTGAGGGTCGATTTTTGAAAATACCTCCTAAGCTGATCTCTGCTCAGCAAAAGTAACACATTGTTAAAAGTTTTGTGTAATGAGCGCTTAAAATAGTGTAAATAATTTACATATCTGAAAGTGTAATACATTAATATTACTTTATGTTGTATTTATTTTATGTTAAAATTGTAATATTCGCAAGCAAGTCCGTTTCTTAAATTATAATGGCGATTCAACGATAGAGTCAAGTTGGCAAATGTCTAGCTACTTTCATATAGCTCGAGCTTTATTACAGCTTTGTAAGACCCACCGTGTAGGGGCGCAATGCACGTTAATACTTTATATACCGCATAATGATTTACTGCAATTTTTTCATACAATAATTTTTTTTTTTTTGGATCACTACATTAAAAATTAAGGGATATACATAAACAAAAATATACATACAAAACTTTGGGAAATTTAATCCGTTAGAACGAATAAATTAATTAAAAATATTCCACTGTAAAATTAATTATATACACCGTTCACTTAAAATAAATAGTCAAATCGTTTTCTAATGTCTTCATTAACATACAAAAATATAAGACACATAAATTTTGACATAAACTATTTTTTCGGGACAAAAATAATAATCTTTGCAATGCGCTGAAAACGCCGTCAGCTGAAAATGCAATATCTGCTACAAAACTATTCGCCTTCCCCGCTAAAATACTCATCATAGAACCCGTGCTGCCGTATATCTTGGAAGAGTGGATTTCAAAGAATATTCCTGCTAAGTATTGGTAGGATATTCCTTCTAAGTTGGTGTGGTGTGGTAGTTAGGAGAAGGGTTTCCAGCTCAGGTGTCTTCCACGTCACTTGACCATGGTTCAAAATTACGTGGTCCGATGCCAAAAGCCCTCATGTAGCTGAACAGTGCGATGTTAATATTAACTCACTCCAAAAAATGCAGTAACATAGTTATAACTATTTTTATACTTAAAAATGCAATATCTGCCTATTCAATTAAAATTATAGCGTTATAATATTAACTACTAACCACAAACAAATTTTGAAAATTTGCCTCAAATGACGTAGTGTGAAAGAGAAAGTTTATTTACTTTAAGTATCAGAACCGATAAAAGCATTTATTTTGAAAAAAGATCAATTTCTTACTACCAAATATGCATATTAAAATCATAAAAAAAACATTCAAATAAAGAGAGATTTATAACAACCCCTCCCTTCAAAACCTAGTTTTATTCTGAAATAAAAAAAACATTAGGGATTATGCTGATCACAGGAATTAACTAGAAGCGAGCGCCTTGCGTAGCCAAAACAAAAAGTGTTTCTTCACAAATAAAATATAGATATATACTGTCGTGAGCTTTTTTTGCAGCGCACGCCAGAAATGCTTGCAGATGGCAGAATTTTTTCCCACTTACTTGACAAATATCGTTATATTTTGGGCACTTCACACAAATTCTTTATAAATTATAGCCTATGCTATAAATTATAACCTATGTGTTATTCTGATGTATAAGCTATATTACTGTAAAGTTTCATTAAAATCCATTCAGTTGTTTTTGCGTGAAAGACGGACAAACATCCTCACAAACTTTCGCATTTATAATATATATCTAGATTCTTCATAGCATGAAGAATGTACTTATAAAAAGGAAACACTGAGGGTTTTTTTATGTTCCACAATTATAACATAAAAAATAGAGTGAAAACTTTAAAATTGAAAATTAAAAAAATTATTATATGTTCTCATTCTATTAAGTGTTATTCTTAGTTATATGCAATAAAATAATATGCCTTTTTTTTAAAAAAAAAATATTTTGAGTAACAAGTTGACTACTGAAAGGATTAAAATATTCGTATTGTTACTGATTTCTGAAAATTTCCCTGAAAGATTGATTGATTCCGGATTATTCAAGGATCCTTTCTGGAACTTGAATCATTGGATTGCATACTATTAGTTATGCACAAATTCATAAAAGTCTTTACTGAGGAAAGTATTTAACAAACTTACTTTTGAAAGACCTCTTAAACTCATGCGCTGAAACAATAGTTCTATTTTCATGTTATATAGCATGACATGTCAAGAATATTAGCATTGGTTTGATATTAATTAATGATAATTAGTTAATCAATTGACCTTTATGAAAATTCTTTGTGTAATGAATTAATTAAAAGTAGGAAACAGTTAATGAAACTTTAAAATTCTTGATAGCGTTTTTCAAATGCTTTTAAAGAACTAAATTATGATTGTTTGAAAATGTTTTGTTTATTAGATTATTGAATAACAACAGAATTTTAGAGTATTGTAAATAATACTTAATAATTTAACAGTTCAGTCAACTTCAGAATACACATTTTAATATAATGTAATGAAGATGAGAAATACATGTATTCAATTATTATACTTATTTACTGATTCATACATTTTAAAAATATTTTTGTTTAAATTTAAAACTTTGGAGACACTATTGACGAAACTGTACAGAAAATCATTTATCATATACTAATTTTAATGAAAGTGTTCAAAATAAAACAATGGGAATTAAATTATACTAGTTTTTTTCTAAAAAGTTTTCCAGACATAGTTTTTGATGTTATGTAACACATGAGGGCATTACTCTCTGACTCATAACATTAGAATTTGGTCAAAATAAATGTTAAATAAATACAACGAGTTATAATGCTTTGATAATATTTATTATTTATAATCAGTAAGTATTACAATTACATTGTGAATTTTTCTCCCATTCGAAATCCGATTAAGAGTCAAAATACAAGTATATCGTTATAGATATAAGTGAACAAAAAATAACTTTAACATAACTTGTTTTACGCGTTAAACCTAGTTTAACCCGCGGTCACTCGCGCCTGTTTTTGCTACCGTCGTTACTCGCGGGGTGTAGAGAACACCCGAAACTTTTAACACGTGTTTTTAATAATTAAAATAAAATTAAGTCATTATAATACATATTTATAAAGTACAAGATGTTTTTTGTATTATGCAAATAAAACTATTAAATTTATTTCATACAAATGAGACTAACATTAATTTAAACTAAACATACAAAATTTTCATTTTAAAACACATAATTTTATATTTTTTCATAAACCATTATATATATAAAACGTATATACCAGTAACAAAAATACTTCATATTTAATGAGATAATGATTGTAGAAAGTATAGAAAAATAATATTTTAATCATTTTCAAAAATTCAGAGCAGACTGAATACATATGCTCAACTTCTCGTGGGAGTTCTCAGGCCCCCAGATAAACTTTTGAAGGTCATTACATTCCAATCGTTCGAGAAAGAAGGACTGAATTAGGCCTGAAGGTTCAATGACCTAAAATGTGCAGCTACAGAAAAAATTGTGGTTCTGCGCATTCTTTTTAGAATCCTGGGAGGATTTTCTTGTTACTGGGGTGTACAGAACACCCCGCGCGGGTGATCGCGGGTTAACAAAAAGAGAACACTTTTAAGTTGTTTCTTGTTGTTTATATTAAGTACAACTACAATGTTTGTACAGCAATTCAAATTTAATCTGCTTTTTTTAATAAAACTTGCATTACATGTATAAATAAAATATTGCGACGGTTGTTCGAAAATATTGTAGTTTCAAAAGGACAAATATAAATCTGTTCTTCCAAATATTTTTCTTAAAATGAAAGTAAATCAAGTATAATTGGAAAATTCAGAATACATAAAAACTTATTGAATAGAAAACAGTACTGAATTTACGAGTATATGAAGAATAATAAATTACGTCTTCTTGACACATATTTTGGGAAAATGAATTTCTATTATAATTTGGAAGCTTATATATCGCCACTTTTAAATAAAGTGTAAATTAAATTTCATTCAAAAAATTTTATTTTTTTCCTCTATCAAATTTCGGCATTTTAACAAATTTTTAAGAAGTTGAACAAAAAATTAGCTACTTTATAATATTTTTCATTTGAAGTTGTAAGCCATGAATTGGAAAAAGTTACTTAGAGCAAATACACATTTTTCAAACAACTTCACCGTATATTTAGTTTTTTAAGGCAATAAAATTTTCATAAAAATTATTCTTAATCCAAATAAGTTTTCAAGAGTCTTAAGCTTATCCTAAAATATACTTAGGAATACTAAATAACGGTAAGTCTGACGAATCTATACCATTTAAATTTATTTATACTGAAATTTTGTTTGAGAGTCATAATTGATTACAACGTAATTTCTCTTCAGTTTTTATTTTTTCTAACTGGTTAAAGTAAAGTATTGTTTCTTTTGTCACAACTCTGCAATTTTTTTCTTTTTTTTTTTTGCCGTATAAAATATCAATATATTCGGTAAATATTTAACTTTACTTTACATTAATAGCTTATATAGCTTATTTATATACTTTACATTAATAGCTTACAAAAAAGGATATTTTTACGAATAAATCTTTAAAGAAATCTATCTGATAATTAATCAAAATAACTTATCCTGTTACTTTTCAATTTAATTTGATTGTGCACGCATACGCATATATATTTAAGCTATTTCACACACAGTTTTCCCACCATTTATCGACTAAAAAATAAAAGGATTGAAACACGATACTTTTGCTCCCATTCATTGATCACTTTCGTTACATTTTCTAATCATTTAAATATATTTCCTTCCAATCATGATAAACATTTAATGAAGTGTCATTGAAAAAACAAAATATATCCAAATAAATATAATTTTCTTTAAAAAAATTTTCAATACTTAAAAATACAAAGGTTCAAATATACATTAATAAAAATGCATTTACATAGAAATTTGAATTAATTAAAAGCCTTGATAATTAAAACCATACATAACTGATAATGTTAATTAAAATATTAAAATAATTAAAAAACCCGATTAAGTATCTTTAACTTTTGCGGTGATTCGGTTTAAAATGTTTGAACAACGGAAATAGTTTTATGTATGCCTATTTTCAATTAGATTTTTATTATCACATAAATACAAATCAATTGATTTTATATCCATTTCTTGTTTTCAAGATAGAAAAAGAATGTAATTTTACTTTAAAGGGGCTATTTTTTATTACTTAAAATAATATTTTTTTTAAAATTTAAAACGACAGCTCTTTGAAAAAAGTAAAGTTAAAAGTTATAAAAGAATGTAAAAGAAGAAAGTATGTAAAAACACAACCATGTTTTACAAATAACATTTACTCTGTGTACGTGCAGAAGTCCAAGTATGTCAATGTCACGAGAGAGAAATATATTTATATACTGTAACAGTCAATAAAAATGTTTCGAGTTATATTCAAGGCACATTAGTTTTGACATTTCACGCATTCATATGGTATTTTCTGTATTTTCTCCATAGGATATCCTGGAAAACTTTTGAAGGCTGAGTTTCTGCTAAGGCCAGTGCTTCTTAAACTATCGATATTCGTGACCCAATTTTCAATCATAATTTTCATCGCGCTTCCCCATACAATAACAATGTATTGAAGGCAGTAATAGTGTGTAATACTTTGAAGCTACGACCTTAATTATAAACCGTACAAATTGTCAAGATAAATATTAAATTTTGTATATTATAAGCCCATGGAAAAACCACTAGTAATTATTACACATTCTTAACCTAGTATTGATGCTTAGTATCAAATATATTGTGCCGCACTGATACATTTATAAGTATAGTATATCATTGTAAATGTGTATTTTACTTTTTATTATGTCAGAGTATATTTTGTTTTGCTTCCTTTTAGTAAATTAACAATTTTTTTTAAATAATCTTTCATTTTTGACTTTTCGATAGGCTTGCACCCCCCTCGTAGGATTATCACGCCCTTTAGGGGGACGCACCCCACAGTTTGAGAAACACTGGATTAGGTACATGAACATCTAACCATGTAGTCAATGTCTTCGATGTATCAGATAAAATCTTTTCCTTATCCTTTAAAATAAGGATAATTTTTAGTGAATCACAATAATTTCGAATAATATCAGCAACACGTGATCATTTTGAAATAATCTCAGAACTACTATGCTACGATATGTCAAATCACGAAACTAAAAATGATGATTTTAAAATCTTGTTTAATGAATGGTTAATGGCACATGACCTCGAAAATCCTCCCCCGGAAAGCACTACGAAAAGTAAAGATCAGAACAATTTAAGGAGAAAAAATACGTATAGAGTGTTAATAAAATTTATTTCTTAAATGATAAAATTTACTTACATTTACCACATAGTATTTTAAAAGAGAAGGGAAAATATATTTCTGAATAAAGTAAGAAATAATATAATTATAAAAGAAACAAAAGCCAGTCTTTTAAAAAAAGTACATTTAATTAAAAACCATTGCATATCATTCATGTTAAATACATAATTCCTGTGTTTTCTAGCATAGCGGTTTTAATCATTTTCTATTTTTAATGTCTCTAAATTTTGCAGAATTATTAAAATAATTTTATTTTATTAGAAGTCGTAATATATTTCTGTTCAATGAAAACCGCTTTGAGATATAGTGAAATTCATTAAGAATTTTGAGTGTATACAAAGATGATATTATTATTTCAAATATCATCATACTAAAAGCCGCTTTTAAATTAACTCTGAAAAAAATACCAATTCTAAGCACTCAGCTCTATACCAGAATTATTCCTAAACGAGCATAGAAAGTTTAAATATTTGTCCAGTATATATCTTTCTATTTAAAGCATCTAAAGGCAACGCACAAACAATATTAAAATTTTTAAAAATTTTATCAAATATTGGACTACAAAAAACGCGCGATAAGGAATTTGCTACTTAAACAAAAAATGAAACAAAAAATACATCTGGAAAATTTTAAAATGATATTAATTATTCCTCTTTATACTGGACTTCTTCACTTTCTGCTATTCTACTTTGACTTCTTTTTCCTTAATAAAATTTATTATAAAATTTAAAAGCAATAACTTTAGTTGAATTTTGAGCAAGTATATTTATTCACAATGAAAATATTTTTTAACCTATTCATTTTTCTAGAAGCGCAAATATATTCGATGAGTATTCTAAAGAGTGAATTCTCTAATTACTGATATTAACAACTCTCTCTCACCCACACCTCTTTCCATTCCTTAAATTTTATTTAGGAGTCGTTATACTTCTTAAAATGGCTAAGGCTTTCCAATTCTTTTAAAATTATGGTTGATAATCATTGTTCCAGATAACGATTATGAGATACAAAATTTATGCTGAGTACTGAATATTTTTAGAGTTATACAAAATACTGTTTAAGATTTGATGAATAACATATTTTTGTTACGTGCTTGACTATTTTAAGAGTATAAAATACTTTTTTAAAGTAATATTTTTCAAAATATAAAGGCTGGATAATACACAAAGGAAATATATGCGAAGTTCTCTTTAGAATTTTAGTACTATACTCCCATTTATATAAGGCTGGAAACCTCTTATGATTAGGAAGGTTGCGTATATTTGATATCTCAGAAAACAATGTAATTCGACACTTCACTAGGCCACTGAGAGGAATTTGAGCCATGCCAAATTTGGGTGTATTGGTCCCACTTTGTTGTGAGCCTTAAACGTATCAGACAACCTTAAAGTATAGGACTTAGTCAATTATTGATTTAAAAAATGTCTTATGCTTTAATTTTGTAAATCAATTTGTTTATTAAAATACCAATTTTTTAAACATTTTATTTTACATTTACTAGTACAAAAATTACAACTGGTTTAGTAAGAGCTAAGGCTTCTTCTAGTATGGAGTTATTGCCCTGAGAATGCGGTGCACGAAAAATACTTTGATTCGGGAAATTTGAAGCGGGAACAAGAATTGCTGAAAAAGTTAGGGAGATAATTCACTAAAACTTCTCGTGAATGTGTTGTGTAATATAAGGTTTTGACTTTACTTTTTAAAGAAAATCACTTCATTTTCACAAAATTTATTGCCACTTAAATCAATGTAACTGATGTTTCTTTTAACCTATTCCATATTGTAACTGAAGTAAAGTGTTGTGTTTTATGTAAATATTTAAATATATTTTATCTGTTAGGTCATTTCAAAAAATAATAGTAATATAACACTTAAAAATGAAGCAACTTGAAAATTCATTCATGAACTATTTGTTCAAAATGGACCTAATTTATATAATTTTTTAGAAAAATTCCTCTTTTTTTCCAATTTTGATAAGAAATAATTATTATTTTTCTTTTTTGTAAATAAAATTTTAGCTTTTTTCTTGTATAAATTACTGAATAAATCTGAAAATCGCAAAAAATTCTTACATCTCAATTTTTTTAACAAAATGTTTTCCACGTAGTCAGATACCAGCGAATATCTGACAGTTGTTCGATCAATTGCAACAATTTAGCTTCAAAAAGTGCAATCATAAAAAGTTTTGAAGGTACATTCTAATTTTGAACAAAAAAAAGTATCCAATTTACTAAAGGTTTATAATAATATTTAAAAATATATTCACAAAAGAGTAGCAGTAATACCAGAAATATATATTTAAGGAATTCAACAATATAATTCCGTAGATTGATTGATTTTTAGTAACGTTACAATACAAAGTATTACGCGATGGACTTAATAGTCCAAATGGACCAAAGTCCTTTGAAGAGGACGACATGAGTTACAGACAATTTTCTTAACTCCCTCACCTCGTCATTGTGAATACTTGGACATTCAACAGAGTAGATCACCAACACATATACATGGTTGTCCTCATTGGCAAGACGACTAAAATCTACGATTAGACACATCTAAAATGTTGGTTTTAAGCTTGCGATCTTAATCACTCAGCCACTACGGTCACATATAAATTTGGAATAGACCACCAAAGGCTTTTTTGAAGTAATTAATGCGAATCGCTGAAAATTAGGACAAGGTTTACTTGAAGATATATGTAGTTTTTATGGCAACAGGATAATTAAAACAGAATAGGCCGCGCTTTATCAATAAAATAAAATAAAACTTATCAAACAAATTTTCTGTGCTATGAATTTATTAATAATTAAAGCATAATAGAAGTCGTTCTTTAACAATAAAGTAAAATACAATTTATTAAACAAATTTTCTGCTATTAATTAATTAATAATTAAAACAGAATAGGGCGTGCTTTACAATTAAAATAAAATAAAATTTATCTAACAAATTTTCTGCGATGAATCTAAATTTTTTGAATCATGTTTCTTAAAAATAAAGAAATTCCCTTAAAATCTGGCATATAACGCGCACTTTTAACACAAAAAAAATAAGATCAAAATTTACGGGTACTCGTTATACTCCGGGTGTAAACGCATATAAGAGATTTAAAAATAAAAGAATAGATAAACATAGAAAAAAATTAGACTTCTACATATATCAAAATAATGTTTATTTAAAAGAAATGACATTTCTTATGAACTTAAAGGGTTGTAGTTCTAGAAGTATACTACTTTTTCTAAAGATTGAAAGAATACGTCGAATAAATTACTTAAAAACACAAGAGCATTGTGCACGTACATTTCAAATTTCTTCGTAAAAAAGGGGTGTGCGCTATAGGGCGCATATACCTAAAAATTAAAAAGTATGCTTGAAAGTATGGGTGCGCGTTATACGGCGGTTTGCGTTATACGCCGGAATTTACGGTAGCTTTTTTTAAAAAATTTTGCTTACAAACTTGAAATTTAGTGCAATTAATTTTTTGTCTGATTGTATTTTTTTCAATTATAAAATAATAGTAAATGGTCGCGCGCGAATCATTTTTCTATAAACACAGTACACTTAAAAATTTTCATGCATACACTACACAGCGAATAACTCATATAAAAACATAATCAAACCATAAAAGAGTATAAAATTAGATTATTTTCTATAAATATGAACAATATCGCTCACAAACATTTTTTTTTCAAACGCAAATAATTAAAAGGTCAAAATTTTTGTAAACACCGAAATTAATCATAAAAACCTAAATCATACATCTTAAAAGTAAACAACATTTTTAATTATGTATCTCCATATATGAATGACGTTTTCTGAGAGAACTAGAAACTTTATCAAAAAACAGGTTAATATGGCGCACGGATTAAGCGGCAAATTGATACTATTAACATTGCTGTATCCATCGGGAAGTGTGCTATGTCGGCCGTATCCAGACACTGATAGACACGCAATATTAACAGTTGGGTTCATGTTCCAGTATATATACTCAGGTCTGAAGGGGTTTCGATATCAGTTTCTCAGAAGTTGGATATCTCTTCTTTAGTGTTTTAGAAACGATCATTTGCAAAGGTAAAGTGTTCATATAGCATTTCACTTGGATTACACTGAATGCATTTACAAAATTTGATACCTTTTTTGGATCAATAATTTTATATTAACAAAGGTCTAAAATAATATATACATTTCTTATTATTATTTGAAATTTAATTAGAAAAAAAATGTATATTTTCTTTTAAGATTATTACATTGTTATTCAATTAGCAATTCGTTTTGATATATGTATAGTATTTTAAATAAAAAAAAAAAGTAATATAAAAAAATAGTTTTTAAGTCAATTCCTACTTAGATCAACAGCGAAAAATTTTATTTTAGCTACTTTTTATTAAATAGTTACAATTAATATAAATATATATTTGCATAGGACAGAATCACAACATTAAGTGGTAATTAGTTTTTTTAATTATCATTAAAAGTATCGTATTGTCCTTTTAATTTCAGTCCAACGAATGCCTTAACACGTGAGAAAAAAAATCTTTTCAAGTTTTGACACAAGGCGCCAAAAGGGTCGCTAAGTCGCCAGCGTGGCTGTATTTGTAATTCTTTAAATAATTAATTTTAATCAATTAATTTTTATTAATTATAATTAAATTATTGTATTGTCCTCCAAAATGATCCTGTATATAAAATTTCAGCTCAATTCAGCTCTTTAAAATGTATTTTATTAACGATTGAAAATTTCACAAAGATAAATAAATAAATATACAAATATATAAATCAATAAATATATAGACAGTGCGAGCTAATAGTAGGAATTGAGAGAAATACATTTGAATATTAAAATATAATCATTAAATAAATATATATTTTTCAAATTTTATATTTTTCTGCAATAAATATTAATCTTTTTTATTACTTAAAAAATCTATCAAATATTTCTGATTCTATAATTTTTATAACATTCATATGTAACTCTAATTTTTTTCTCTGTATGTTTTGATATCAATGAATCTACAATAGTTTACTAATAACTTTTAGGTAAGAAAATAATATTATGTCGCCTATTTTCGCATAAAATGTCTGCTACTTATTCATGTGCATTAACTAGTTATTTTTAAATAATTAATCAATTAGTTGTTTTTTGTGTATCCTTAATGGGTACGGAATATTTTAAGCTTTAACGCTAAACAATTTTTCAGAAAATTTTAGCATTAATTAATAATAATTTTTATTTCGTTTTCACAATTTAAATAATTTTTTCTTATATATATGCTATTAATCAAATACAGCTGTTGTTTATTACTAATATAGTTTTATTACTATTTTTCTTCTTAGATAAACAATCATAACTATAGAATGCAAAAATGATTTTAGGTTAAATATATTGTTACGAAGTAATACGTATAAATATAATAAATTTCTAACAGTTCCTGAAATTAACACTGTAAATAATTGATTATGTAAAATATGCTATGTTCAAAAGTTCTTTAAAAATATTTACTTTGATTCATATTCCCTATATTATATGCATTTCAATCATGATTTTGACTATGCATAGAATTCCTAAATATTTTTGTCTCTAAAATATGTAGTATTCCATAGCTATTTTTCCACCATTTTAAAGGATTAAGTTTTAAAATGTAATATGACATTTTTTCTTACAGTACTGAGTTTTTTAAATCTACATAATTGAAGGTGAAATAAATAGTACTAATGGCGTCTATTCTACACTAAAAATTCAACAGCTTTTATACAACTTCATTTAGAAAAAGAAACTTCTATTAATATAAAATTTGTGTATTATAATAAATATTATTTTACAATACTAAAACATGCTTAATAATTTTATTTAGATGTGGGTGAGCGTGAAGGTCTGCCTCGTTGTACTGATGATGGTGGTATATTTCGCTGCCGCTGATCCTCTTCCCGAACCAGAACCGGAACCAGGACAGTAAGTTGTTACTTGATATTTTATAAAATGAGAAATAACTTTCCAAAAATTATATTTAAAACACTTATTAATAGCAAAATAAAAAAAATTAACTACAGTCTTCTGCCAAAAAGGGAGCTTAAATTTTTAACTAACTGGATTGCAAATCGTAATCAGTAATAATGAATACAATAAATATTTATATTAATACTTCATATTAAAAAATATAAATATATTAAAAATTTGAAAACTGCTTAAAAATGCTCTTTATTTTTTATTTTAGCGAAGAGAAAAAGGTAGTTGTCCTCAAAGACGAAACCAGCCACCATCATCACCATCATCACCACCACCACCACAAACATGGACATGATCACAAACATGCACATGGACATGACCACAAACACCATCATGGCCATCATCACGGTCACGGACATGTCCACCACCACAAACATGGTCACGGTCATCATCACAAACATGGACATGATCACCACCACAAGCATGGGCATGGTCATGAACACAAGCATCAACATGGACACGAACACAAGCATGGTCATGGTCACCACCACAAACATGAGCACGGCCACCATCATGGACACCACCACGTCCACAAGCATGGACATGGTCATCATCACAAGCATGGGCACCATCATGGACACCATCACGCTCATCACCATGGACATCATCACGGACACCACCATGGGCACCATCACGCTCATCACCATGGACATGACCATCATCATAAACATGGACACGACCATCATCATAAACATGGACACGATCACCACCACAAACATGGACATGGGCACCATCACGCTCATCACCACGGACATGAACATCACCATAAGCATGGACATTCTCACCACCACAAACATGGGCATGGACACAAGCACGGGCATAGTCATGGACATCATCATAGCCATGGTCATCACCATGGTCATCATCATGGACATGATCACAAGCACGGACACGGCCATCATCATGGGCACCATCATGGCCATCATCACGGACACCACCATGGTCACCACCACGGTCACAAGCATGGTCACCAACACGGACACCATCATGGCCATCAACATGGACATAGTCACGGACATCATCATGGACACAGCCATGGACATCACCATGGGCACCATCATGGACACCATCATGGTCATAAGCACAGCTCTGGTGGTCATCATGGTTTGGGTGGATACAGTTATGGAGGTCTTGGAGGCCATGGCTTCTCTAGTCTTGGACACGACTTTAAAATATAAATTTAATATAAAGTCTTTAGCCTGTATTGAAAATTTTGTTTTTCAAAAAATGAGCTCAACATATTATTTGAGAAATTTCTCCATTAAGAAATTTTTGTAATGTTGCGCTCTTTAGAGCTTTCTAAAGAAGAAAAATGAATGAAACTACTTCCTTTGAATCTCTTGAGAAATGCTCATTTCAGTATATTTTTCACTTCATCTAAACATAAATACATTTATTTATTTATTTATTGTTGGTTAAAGTAAAGTTATGAGTATTGTATGTCTAAATGTATCAAAAGAACTCTTTAAATTTATTTTATTTTGCCTGGTGGCAGAAAATTTCTCATTTTTCTTTGCATTTCCTTTAACTTCCAGAAAAATTAATTTATTCCTTCATAACATTTTTCCTGTTGGGTCATTTTCACGTTTCTTACGTACCTTAAGCACAATTTATTTTGTCATAATGATAAAAATTATTCCTCATACTTTCTGAGAACATTCTGTGATCTTTTCATGTCTGCTGTTATCGTAGTGATTGTTTATTTTCATTTTTGGTTATTGGTTTTAATAAAAGATATTGAGTAAAAATGATTTTGACTTTTATTTTTGACTTTTATTTTTTTTTTTTTGTATTATTTCATTTTTATCATCATTGAAAATATTGGGTAGAAAGAACTCTTCATATAACTTAGGCACACTAGTTTGAGGAATCTATAATTATTGTTTCACAATCACATATATGAGAGGGAATACTAAATATTACAAAAACTTTTTACATTTTTAATGCTGAGGCAAAATAAGTTTTAGCATTATAGTTAGCAAAATAGTTTTCATCTCCGCAATTTAATTTGTATCTTAATATAGTTCCTCTTAAAAAACAATGTTCCTAATCACCTTTTTCTCTAAATTGCCCTGAATTTTTATTCCATCTTTGCTTCTGCACCTTGACAAAGAACTTCTTCAGACAGAGACTTCTTCGTCTGGCCACAAAAAATTGTCCATGAATAAATATTGTTTCCTTAGGTGTTGCATGCCAACCAACTTTTTCAAAACTCTGCCCCTGTAGTTTATTGATAGTCATCGCAAATGCCAATCTTGCTGGGAATAACGTACCCTTCAGTACGAATGCATATCCCAGTCTCTTCTATTGCCCACTTTGTCCATGAATAAATATTGTTTCCTTAAGTGTTACATGCCAACCAACTTTTTCAAAACTCTGCCCCTGTAGTTTATTGATAGTTATCGCAAATGCCAATCTTTCTGGGAATAGCGTACCTTCCAG
>BMAV01020570.1:292333-303462 GCA_019973955.1 Trichonephila inaurata madagascariensis | reverse complement strand
ATAGTCATCGCAAATGCCAATCTTTCTGGGAATAGCGTACCTTCCAGTACGAATGCATATCCAAGTCCCTTAGATTTCCCACTTTGTCCATGAATAAATATTGTTTCCTTAGGTGTTACATGCCAACCAACTTTTTCAAAACTCTGTTCCTGTAGTTTATTAATAGTCACCGCAAATGCCAATCTTGCTGGGAATTGCGGACGTTCCAGTACGAATGCTTATCCAAGCCCCTTCGACTGTCCACTGTGATCCTTGTTATACATACAATATCGCCTTTCTTAACTCCGGATAAAGTTTCAGATTGTAGTATATTCTTCTGAATATTTTTCGCTTCCAATCTTGTGCCAATACACAGTCCATCAGTAATACATAATTTTTTGAATTTCATGACGATACAACCTAATTTCAAGCTGTTCAGGCTTAAAGTTTTCAATTTTTCGTCTGATTCGAAGTTTTTCTAATTGTTCAGGATGTAGATTTTCAACTAATCCTTTCTTTAACAATTTCTGACTTTCGTAAACTTTCTTCATTTGATCTTTTTTCTCAAAATTCGTTCTTGGTGTTCCTCTTCGGTTAAATGCAATTTCTTAAGACTCATTTTTACTAACACTATACCTTATATATAATTAAATTTATTACAGCATCACACGAAAACTTTTTTTTTTATAGATAAAGAACTGCAAAATATTTCAGGTACTTCAAATAACATGATTATTATAACATAATAATTATAAACCTAATTAACATAATAATTATTAAAATTATTTAAATACTTAAAAAATGGGTGTAACCTATTGATTTGAATGTTTGCTTTTCCTTTCGCTAAACATCTCAAAAGGTCTTAGGATTTATTTACAGTATTTTATCCTTACAATATTTAAATTTCTGAAAAAAAATATTTCCAAAATGCGATATACGAAAAAAAAAAGATATTTAATGCAATCAATTTTGTAAACTGATAGGAACAATTATAAATAATAAATTATGAAAACTATTTTAACATATGTCAATTTTAATCATGAATGCTAGTCCACTTGTCTGAGATTCACTTCTTAATATTTCAATTAAAAAAAATCCTTGGAAAAGTCTTCAGATAAAATAATGCTATGTAAATATTCACAATTCTCTCTTATCAATTCAGTGGAAAAAATGTTCTTCGTTTTTAAAAGATTACTACAATGCATTTTAGAATAATTTGTTCTTTGAATTCATCTATTTCATATTCAAGCAATATTTTTAATACACACAAGTACGCAAATTAAAACAGCTATCACGCTGTACTCTTAAAAAAGAAAATTTACATACTATCGAATTCTTTCATATTCTTAATGTATATTTATTTTTTAAGAATTAAAGAAAATATGAAGAAATTAAACAAGTAATTTTTTGCGTGAGATATTTTACTCTGTTTTATTATATACCGATACTATTATTCGAGTTTTTGATCCATATTTTAACCAAATCATTTTTAAAGGGAGTTTAGCCCTTTAGCAGGCAGTGGCTAATGCATCTAGCAACATATTCAAAAAATTTTCTCAAAACGGGGGTTAGATATTTAGTCTATCTAAATGCGTTAATTGAATCTAAAATGCATAAAAATTAATATGGATGTCAACACGATACCTTTTTTTTTGCATTTCATGTCCTCTGATGGGTAATTAAAAACAGTTTTTCTCGGTGTAAATCTACAAATTGTATTTTGATTACTACAAATAAAATTTCTGATACTTGATTAAAATTTCGACATGTCTTAAGTATACTTTTCTCTCATCTGAATGAATTAAGCAATTGTAACATTAAAAAAAAGGTTTTATTTAGGTTTTTGGAAACCTTTAATATGTGGATATAGGCTCTATCCACTCCCCACCTAGAACAGAAAAATGACCTAGAAATTTTCGCTTTTCCTGTACTCGAAAGAGACCATTTAGAATCACGTGAGAATGTTGGGAGTGTGAAATATAAACAAACTTTGTTTACAATATATGGTGCAAGATTCTTGGGTTTGAGAATCTTTCATTATAGCTTTCTTGCTTGGAGAAAACGTTTGCATATTATTAAGTTCCACAGTAAATAGCTCATCAAATTTGGGAAATAACTAATTTAAATTCTCAAAAATATTACTTTATTTCTAACTTTTCATACTAAAATTATAAATAAAATATAAAATGTGGATACATACCAACTTCAATGTATATTCTAAGTATTCTATACATTTTCTAAGTAAGTATTCGTTGTACAATTATTCTATGATTATTAAATTACACTTATACTTTGTATTTAATTGTTATTGAAATAGTTATTACATAAATGTTAATTTTTCATAAAAAGTTTATTGTAATAGGATTCATTATTTCTGTTCTGAAAAGTGAGTTAAATGTCTTAAATGCGCAGTGGCTATAACATCTAGCCACCACCCAGGAAAAAACCCACGATTACATATTTTTTTAACTAAATAATGTTTATAGAGGATGAGATCATTACATTTATTAAGTACTTTATCACAGAAAATTGTATTTTAGCTATGCGCACGTTAAAGGGTTAAATCGTTTTTCTTTATGATCATGTTATTCCACTGATCAGAAATATTAGCCTTATGTTTGGGGTTCAAACAAACACAGGATTTATATTTATTGTGTAAGTTTTGCTGATTCAGAAAAATAAATTTTTCTTTATCAGGTAAATATTTAGTTTATACTTATAGAAAATCTTTATCAAAACTCTTTCATAAGTATACCTTCTTCACAAAACCTTTCAGGCGTTAGCTCCGTGGAACATATCATTATTTTCCCAAAAGTCATTTGTAGTTGGTAGGTAATTTATTGAAATGTATAAATAAAAAGTATTCTTTTTAAACAAATTTCTATTATTCTTCAACTGGAGGCTTGGTTTTGTTTATGATGTTACGAATGAACTGTCTCATTTAATTATCCATAGTAACCTTCTAATACATTCTTTATTTTGTTTTTCTACATATTTAATTCTTTAATAAAGCCCCATAGTTAAAACCCCTTCATTTATTCCAACAATAATTTCGGAAAAACAGAAAAGTGAGACAGTTATAAAATGAATTGTAAACCTCGTATTGCAATTGAATCTGAGTCTCTGTCATATGGTGCTCGTATAAACTCATTAGTTAAATTTTATTTTGTAGCCTCAGAATATCTTAAAAATATTTTATACCAATTCTGTTTTTTTTTATTGTCTTATCTTCATTTTAAAACTCAAAAAAATATAGCCTTCTCATATCATTGTTATTAAAGTAATTTTTAAATTTCTGGCCTGTGATAAATGAGTTGGAAGCGTTAATTAAATATAGCAAACATATTTGTCCCTGCTAAAAACTTTTTACAAACTTCAGCATCAAACGTAATTTGATGTAAAAGGAAGAAAACAATGTATTTTTGGATTAGTTTCAAGAAAACAATGATTCTTGATCTTTGGTTCAAATGCTATTCTTTGCGTCAACTTTTGGATCCTACGTTACAAGTTTAAAACAGAAAGACGAATTATTTGAACATACATGTTGTTGATCTAAAGCCATGTCTCAGTAAATGTTGACTAGTTGTATAAGCAATAGCAAATGGTGCAAAAACTCCTTCTCCAATATGCTTTCACAGCAAAAATTTAGAAGTAATTTCTTATTTGTAGAATTATAAACAACAGGATAAGTATAATGTACACTCAAGAGTATTTGTGTAATGCACCAGTAAATTGTTCTTGATAAGAAGTTTTCCCCTAATTCTATATTAGTGGTCGGCAAACTTTTACAAGAGCTAAGTTGTGAGGAAAACAAGATAACTGAGGAATCAAAGAGCTATTTTCACAAAGAACCATTTATACAAACAAGAATATACGTGGGTGTAGGAGGGGAAGAGGTGCATCTACTAACAGGCGCGATCGACAGACACACACACAAACTATTGCACTCCGATCAGCACAATTTCTTTTATAATATTTAAGTCGGCGATACCAAACCTGCGGCTAGAAAAATATCCGAAGAAAATATATCGTTTCAAGACGATTGGTAGGTTGACTATTCTGTAGTGAAAAAAAAACATGGATCAGTAATTGTTTGATTTGTCACGAAAGAGCTGTATTTAAAAAATATCAAAAAACAGGAATCATTCAATGACACTTTTCCTCGAAAATCTCTTTAAAGAGGCGATAAATAGGCTTTCTTGAATAATCTTTGCAACAGCAACAAAGTGTTTCGTCAGTGGTAATATCACAGCGATAGCAAAGACATTCCATGAAGTTTGTTATATTATTTGTAATTATATGAAACTGTTTACTGATGCAGAAATTGTGAAGAAGTGTTTCTAAATGCTTCTTATTTGGTGTTACCGGCAAATATTAAGAAATATAAAAAATAATAATTAAAGAAATAAAAACAGGAATTGTAATATTTTGATCAATTTTCTACGTTCTAAATTTCCAATGTTATCTTGGTCTTAAAGCAGTTCTCGCCCGCCCCCCGCCCTCTCTATCCTCATGTTGCAGCCCGCATGAAATAACTAACATATGTATGCGGCCCAGCAGAAAAAAAGGTTGAGTACCCCTGTTTTTAAGTAAAGCTTTACACCAGCAGTTCTTAAACTTTCGATCACCGCCCCCCTTGATATATCAGCCTGACATCACGGACCCTCAAATTTTTGAACACTCCTTTCTGACTCCCGACATATGACCGAGTGATTTAGGGATTTCTCAGTAGTAATTTTATTTATACTCTGCTGTTTATACAGACTTTTTTTAACGTTTATTGTTTCCCCTTAAGAAAACACTAAATATCTGTTTATGTAAGCATATGCAAATATTACAAAATACTAGTTTCAAATAAATAATACAGGCTCAATTTGGTTAGGACATCGAGATGAATGCAATCGTTATCATATTGGCGTTCTATGTGAATTCAGTTCTTAATCTTTGCACATATGTTTCTACTATAGATTTTTCGAAAACATTACATTTAAGTAATGATTTTGTAGTTGCAAAAATGTAAAAACTGAATTAATACTCTTGATGAAATTACATGTTTTAGCAATATTGTTATTGGGAAAAGTTTAGTGATTTAGTCTAAGATGGCTCGTCTTTCAGTTTTTATACCAGGTCTTTCAGAGTCTGTAAAAGAGGGAAATCTTAACATTAGATGAGAGACCTTTGCTGACCCCCTAGAAAAGCTGTGAGGACCTCCAAGGTTCACAGACTACAGTTTAAGAGCCTTTGCTTTACACGAAGTAACATTTTTCATTCTTTCCAAAACTGAGAACCTTTGAAGATATTTTATATCTTTGGCTCAGTACAAGAACAACCAATATGTCAAAGTATTATAATGTTTCAATTAAGACTGTGTCGTGAAAAAAAATGCTTCTACGAATAATATTGTTAAAACTTTATTCTTAAATTTTTT
Organism: Trichonephila inaurata madagascariensis; assembly: GCA_019973955.1. Taxonomy (NCBI): domain Eukaryota; kingdom Metazoa; phylum Arthropoda; class Arachnida; order Araneae; family Nephilidae; genus Trichonephila; species Trichonephila inaurata. Next base: position 298,055 of record BMAV01020570.1, on the reverse strand, counting down.
TTTTCATGTTTATACTAATAATTAAAATTGGTTTTGATTGTTCCTACAAAGAAAAGTCATTTCAATGCTCTTTTTATTAACCCTTATATATATATATATATATAAACATGTCACAAAACACAGAGTGTGTTTTGTCATTTCTGTTGGGGGTTAATGTGTATGTCTTGCTCATATTCAAAAGTTCTCCCTAACACATGTATGTAAATAAGCAAACGTTGATGGAAATCTCTTAATGTAAAGTTTCCCCATGGCGGTATTTTTACCAATAAATTAGATCGTTACTGAATTTAGAATAACTGATTCTCAATACACTTTGTCAATGAAGAACAGTTTAATACACAAATCTTAAGCCAATCAAATGTGTAATTATAGACTCAAATAAGGTGAATTTTTTCAATAGATGATTATGAAGGAGAAATAGAAAATAAAACAATATTTTTTGTAGATATAATTATTTTTTAATAATTCATTCAGCTAAGAGTGTCTGAAGAGTCTCAACCGTCTACACAAAGAGCCAAATGCGAATAAGAGCCTCGATTTGCCGAACCCTGTTTTATACCATAAAAATTTTACTCCAAAAAAATGAAAATGACATTTATTTGAGTCATGATTATAAAAAACATTTCAGCGCTTTCATAATAACACTAAGCGAAATCATTTGTATTATAAAGCATTTCTTTTTTTTCATAAAATATAACAATAAAATGTGCACGTGTATTGTTAATTAAGCTATTATTACAACATGTTTTGATATCTTCTATAAAAGTTATTATATAACTCAAAGAAATAATTGGGAGAAGAAAAAGATATATTACAACAAGAATTGAAATAAAAATTTGATTATATGCTTTTAAACATCCCAGAAAAATGGAGAAGGTGAATGTATTTACGCATTGATTAAAATATAGCACTCTATCCTTGTGGACGAAAAATGAATTTAATAACTATGTGTGCCAAAAGTAGGATTTTCTTGCGTTCATTTAATATCTGTATTCCTTTAGAAATAAGTTACAATTCTCATTCATTTTAGGTGTCAATTGCTTCTAAACAAGTAACAATTACTTCGATATCAATTGCATTTCTACAAAAATCATTATATTATTTCTCTGACACATTCCATTATACTAAACACAATTTAATACATTATACGAAAACATTTTGTTGTATTAATATTCACTTCAATAAATTTATTCCACTGTTATTTCAACAAATCATAAACCTTTAAATGACATCCTCAGAGTAGTACGAAAGTATCCAAATGAATATAAGTTTCCGATTATTCGTAATTTAGTTTGTTTGGTTCAACCAAAACTCGAACTTACAAGCTGACTTGAACATTGCTGGACGGAAAACTTGTGACTACTGGCAAACTTCCAGGAATTAAGGAGAAATTCAAATATGTTTAAAGTGAGAGAAACTGTTTCTGAAAGGGAGAAAAGTGTGTAATTCCAGAGCTGTATTATAAATAAGCGAACCAATCGAAGCCTTCAATTTAGCTTAAAATTTAAAAGATTCAAACTGACGTTGGGAAAATTGAATATTGCATATGAAATAGTCTATAATTAACTTTAAGTTAAATGACAGAATTTATTTGGAATACACTCTTAGCTGTTGATAAGTAAAAATACATTTTTAAAAAGGAAATATTTCAATAAAGTAATAAGGGAAATGAAGTAGAAAAGCAAATAATTGGAAATTTATCACTCAAACACTGATATAATAAAAAAAACTATGTTTAAACTGGACAGAAATTACACATGCATTTAAAATTATAGATGACACTCTTCGTAAAAAAAAATTAGTTACGTGATTTAGTGAGTGAGTGTGAGTGACATTTACGTCACACCATACAGCTGTGTGAGTGAGTGAATATTAACGTCGCACTGTTTAACTACACTAGGGCTTTTGGCGACGGACCTCGTAATTTTGAACCATGGTCAAGAAACAAGGACTACACCTGAGCTGGCACTCCCTCTCCTAACTACCACACTACACCAATGGTAGGAACCATACAGCTGCACGAGGGCTATTTGCAATGGACCTCGAAATTTTGAACCATGCTCAAGTGATGATGATGATACCTGATTTCTAGACACCTAACTTCTACCGTACACCAAATGGAGGGCGTTTGAACCTCGACAGATTTAACATGCATCGGCCCCCTGTACACGGCGGGTCTTCAGTGTTACAAGACTCTATTTCATGACACGCCAGCCATAAGTCCGTGACCTTGAACACTAGCTTTCCCCTCCCACGCACGTGATAGGGCAATGTATGTTGCAGATATCCCTAATGTATGTTACACCATCTCTTTATGTATATTATATTTCTTAAATGGTTCATATAACTGAAGTTATACGCCAGGCTTTACTCAAAAGTTGTCCAAAATACATATTTTGGCTGCTATTTTTCTATAGAAGCTTTTTAATAAAACAGAAAGGTTTGGAAAATAGTGCAGACTGAATAATGTATGCATGAATCGATCAATAAAGGAATTACGATCGAAATTATTTGTGTTTATCAGGAAGAAAAGTTTTTCGATTTATTGAAACTTTGAAAAAACATATTTTGAATCAAAAATTTCACGAATAATTTTAAATTTTTCTGAGTAAATCTGAGTAGTTCTTATTTACTGAAAATATTTTAAACTTAAATTTGTGAAAATAATGACTGATTTTATTATAATTATCGATGACATAATTAATCATTTTTACATAATGTGTTGATATCAAAGTTCAAAGAAAAAAAAGAAACCTTACATAACGTTATGATTACAAATTAAAATAAAGATAGGGAATTAAACCTGTTTTTAAGCGTAAGACAGGTCTTACCACTGAACAGATTGTAAAACAAGGGCAGGGTTTCAAATGTCATTTAAGTCTTCCAATACATGAAAATTGCGTGTCATAGTAATCTGATTATGTATACAAAGCATTTCCATATTTTTTAAAAGAATTAAGTTTGTTTTAGTTTTTTATGTTTCATATTTTTTATCCCATCAGAGCTTAGTTCTTAAACAGAAACCATAAGCCAATTGAAATTTGTTTGAAAAGACCAATTGTATTTTTAATGTTATTATTATTATGAATAACTTATATAAATTTTATTTAGTAGCAAAAGTTAAAAGCTTCAAAATCATGCCGCAATAAATTTTGCATAAAATAATACTTTTTACTCGTTATTTAAATCCTTTTAAAAAACATATTTTTAAAATTTTCGAAGATAAATATACATATTTGACAATAAGATCGATTAGCGACAACAACGCTTGTTTTCAAAGTCAACATTGTACGATGTTTTATTTTCAGTAGCAAATCATTGTTTTCAAGACTTCTAAAACATTCTCATTCATAAAAATGACGCGTTCAGTTTTTTATTCTTTCAGTTCAGTCGTTCTTTTGTTATGCATATATGTGAATTTTCTTGTAAATATTTTTTTAACCTTTAGTGTATGTTTTTCAAAAGATGTGATCTTAGCCTTATTTTAAAACTATGTTTACCTTTTTTTATTTTCAAAGATACATATGAGAAAGAGGGTATATTTATGTTTCTTAATAACGCACGCATATATGGAATTTAACTAAATATTCTTATTTAATGCATATAATCAAAACTAAAAATCAGTATATCAGTTTCAACGCAGAAACTACAAGAAATATCATTGCATTTTTACTGGCCATTTTCGCTTTACTTTGTCTATGAAGCAAATTAAGTAGCTTTGATGATAAATATGAATATACTAATGTAATAATATGATCAAACTTTATATAAACAGTTTATTAATCAGTTGCATTTTAAATGATGATATATGTTGAAAATAATTTTAAATTTGCTAACTATTTTACAGAGTAAAGCGCGCAAAGATATATATTAGAAGTACTAGGCTTGTCCGTAAACTAAGTACCATTTCATTCTACTACAGTAGCAGTGGTAAAATTCGTACGCACATGTGTTGCTGCTTAATTATCAGTACAGTGGCTCGATTATAGTCGGATTGTGTTGTTTTTACACGTGCTAGTGAGTGTTAAAAATGTTTAAGACGATTGCCTACTCCACCAACTGTGAAGTGCGTTCTGTAACCCATTTTAAGAATGCAAGAAACTTTAAGCCAGTTGAAATTCATCGTTAACTTGTAGAGAATTATGGTGAAAATGTAATGAGTGACGGAACAGTGAGAAAGTCGATGTGACAATTTATTGCTATTGCTGGGTGAATGTGTGTTCATGACGATGCACGGAGTGAGCAATCTCCTGTAACTAATTATGGTTTGTTTGAAAATGTGAATGAAAAAATTCGTGAAAACAGACGGTTCACAATAAAATTGCTTTGTGACGAGTTTTCATCAAGAGCTGTTCAGCAATGGTTCTCTTCACTCGCGCATCTTTCTTTGAAGAGGGTATAGACAAGTTGGTTTCCCGGTGTGACATATGTCTGGTCAATAGTGGTAACTATGTAGGAAAATGGTTTCCAACATACTCTCAATATAAAAAAAAATGTATTCAAAAAGATTTTTTATACGAGTTTTTTCTAAAAAGGTACTTAGTTTCCCGACACATCTGGTACTTGTTTAAAAAAGATAATGTATTTATTCAAGAATCAGTGACATAAACGCTTTTGGGAGTTTGGGTGGAAACACTCTTTCAAGCAATTGATTCTTTATAGTCACCTCTTTGGTGCCAAAAAGCCTATTTTCTACCACAGATGCAGTATGATGCGCTACAGACATATGGTGAATATGGCAGTCTTCTATTAGTGGTGGCCCGTATGCAACTAGATCCCACCTCGTTCTCATTTAAATAGCACTCTCGCGTAATTGCTGTCAATAATGATGCACAATGCATACATATCTGTGAGGTATTTTTGCGGTATTGAGAAGAAGCAAAGTTCATCACGTTTATTACATGGCTGCGTTAAAGCATTAAGTTGCTGATTGGACCTTCTTTTCTTCCTTAAAGGCATTTTTAAAACATTTTCAGCTCACAACCTTTCAGCCAGAAGCTAAATAACTCCCACGATGTTTACACTTCATTTTTAAAATGAAAGTTATGTAATTTCTATAGTCGTAATGACGTTATATTTATTCGTCTAGCTCAAAATTTGATTCGGAGTCATCTCTCAGATGTGCAAACATCTCCCAAATGCTCTTTATTAAGCACACACACACATACACACACATATATATCTATATATATATCATCTTGTTTGTAAAAAAGGAAGGCATGTATGAATGAAAAGTCGATAAATCTCTTTTTACTAAAGAGCTGCCCAATTGCAGCTCTTTGCTCGTTTAGTATATAGCTGCTATAAATACCACCGAATTTGATTATTCCAAATATTCAACTTCATTAATTTAGCGTTTACAGCACTATAGTTTTATAACTGTAACGAGCCTTTTTTTTGTAAGTTCTATATCTTAATAAACTAGAATTATTTTTTTTTGTGTGTCGTACGTTTTTATTATAATTATGTTTGCAATGTTGAAACTAATTCATACTGTTAATATAAAAGCTGCATACATGAATAAATATTAGCCAGCTGAATCCATTAATAAACATTAATGTGTCACAAGCAAGGATACTTATTAGTAATTATAAAGAGGGTTATTTCACATGCATTTTTTAGGATTTGTATAAAACTTTTAAAGTAAGCTATATATGCACAATAAAAGCATAAATAGAATTATGTGGAACATTTTTTCATATTTTGGGGCCCTTAAAACTCT
>BMAV01020570.1:268368-279553 GCA_019973955.1 Trichonephila inaurata madagascariensis | reverse complement strand
GAGTAAAATACCCATTCTAATGTTAGGAGTAGATATATATTTTTTGATCCGTAAACGGGAGTTTGAGCTAGTCCGAAAACTCTCCGTTTTGAAGTTTTCTTTTAAAGTGAGGAAGCACACCAACTTCTTAACCGCAGAAAACAGCCTTTTGAGCGAATTGATCTTTTATTTCAGTTTTAATGACATTACTTTGGATTTTTCCAGTAGATGCCAAAATAATTTCTATTTCGGAAAAGAGTTTTTTTATTAATTTATTTATATATACTCTAGCTTTATTTAGATACTTAATTATCTAACTTAATGTGCAAACATTTTGCAGAATTAAACTCGAGAACAAACTGTCAGTAAAAAAAACTAAAAACATTAATCTTTAGTTTCTTTTTGCCTTTCTCATGACGAAAAAAAAATTATAGATATCTCTATCTTGTAGAAAGGATTTATGTTTAATGTAGGATCTTACGTTGTAATATACGCATAGCATACCCTGCCTTGAATCCTACCATGTATCTGTTCATGTACACCCCTTACTCTAAATGTGAGTGAGTATTTACTAACATCACAATATAAAGCAACACGAGGGCAAGTGGCGACGGACCTCTTCAAATTTCTTTCAATCGTAAAGACGCTCGAAAAGATTATGCTACACAGTGTATTCAATAAAGTTAATTCTATTTAATGGTATTTATTGTATTAGAATTAATCAAGCCAGAAAAGGAAATAATTCTTAGATTTCAAATTTTGTGATTTCTCTAATATTATTTCTTTAACTCAGTGCTTTTCAAACTTCCAATGTTTGCGACCCAATATTCAATCATAATTTGCATCGCGCCCCCCTCCATACAATAGCGATGTATTAAATTCAATAATATTATGGCGTTAAACATATATAATACGAATTAAACCTTTTAAGCCCCAACGTATATAAAAGTCTCACTCAGCAACTGTGTTTATTGCCCTCAGTCGTATATATACGTCTTTCCGAAGTTATATCTTTTCTGTGAACTGCTATTCGTAAAATTATTCCGAATTCTTAAGAAAGCAATAAAATGACCTTGACAGTGTTTGCGGAGGATTCACTTATTTCAGAGGATTTGACTATTTATTCCTTTTCTACCACCCACCCCCTCAATACACCACATACGCTTACCTACGTGCTAAATGGGAGCATTGGAGAGCGAATAGCATAATTTTTAATCGGCATTTAAGAGATTAATTATAAACCGTACAAATTATCGAGATAAGTGTTAATGTTGTTATATAATTTTATATATAACAAATCTATTGGGTCACTGGTAATTATTAAACTAGTCTTTAACTTAGTATTGTTAAGTTAATTATAAAATAGATTGTGCACTACTGATACATTTATAAGTGTATTATATTGTAAATGACTATTTTATTTTTTATTATGACAGAATGTATTTCTTTGTTTACTTTCAGTAAGTTAATAATTTTTAAAAGAATTTTTTTTCAATTTTTCAAGAGGCTCGCACCCTCCTTGTAGGTTTATAACGTCCCCCTAGGGGGCGCGCCCCACAGTTTGAGAAACACTGCTTTAACTAAATGAACTGAGCGACATTTCCGTAATAATGTGTAGACCTTTGATGGGAGAACTGTATTATTCTAAAATTTGTATTAAAAGATACGTTAAATGGATTTTATGTACGAAATTAAGAAATGAGTGATCCGCCTAGTATAAACAACACAAATAATTAGTACTTATCGGTAATAATTTTGATACTAATCAATACTAATGTTTCAATATACTACTATATATAAATAATTTAAAGTATATGACTCTACATCATACATAGTGTTGCCGAATTCGACAGACAACTTCAGAGGGGTGATAGTATGCAGCATGGGGACGACAAATCAACCATAAAACTTGGGGTAATTTCCAAAAACACTTACTAAAGGTGTGATGTCGATTAGAATGAAATAGGGCAGTAAGTGGTAATAAATACATTTATTACACGTAAAACATGTTTACAAAACGAACAATGCATCACTGCTGGACATCAGAAATGCAATGACAAGAGGTTGTCACAGGAATTATTGGAATTTGCGGCTACGTAGGTCATATCACAGCCGAAGGACGAATGATTGTCGGATGAGTTCAAACAAATCCGGTTGCATTTCTGACTTCGAACTGTGATGCGTTGTTAGATTGTAAACATGCTTTACGTCTAATAAATGTATTTTTTTTACCTTTTATTGCCTCTTTTCATTCCATTTGACATCATACCCTTCATAAATATTTTTGGAAATTACTCTGAATAAACGTGGTTTGCGACCCCATGTTCTCTGTTGATTTGTCGTCCCTATGCTATTCCATTCTATCAACCCTCTGAAATTGTCAGTTGAATTCTGCAACAGCCAGCACCTTTACTATTTGTACGTAATTTATATGAGGATGCCAGGAGAGTCGACTGATCAAGATTAATCCTTAATATTCAGCTGATTTTATTATTTTAAGGGAATCATATATTATTGACTTTAAAAGGAGATCGTACCACCATTAATACGATCGTAAGGAGATCGTATTAAAGATCGTACCACCATGTGATTTAAGATCAAGGATTTCAAAACATATCAGAAATCACTGCCTTATTTTTACCTATCCAAATTGTGCATTTTTATTTGGATTGTTTACTGCAAATCAATACGTCTACTGTTAGTGTTTATTTCTAACTTTGTACAAGTTACTACTGTAAAACAGTGCTTCTCAAACTTTCAATTCTTGCGACCCAATATTCAATTATAATTTTCATCGCGCCCCCCTCCATACACTAACAATGTATTTAGTTCAGTAATAATGTACATTGACGCTAAGACTACAATTCTACTTTAACCTCTTAAGTACCACCGTATATAAACGTCTCACTCAGCCGAAGCATTGGTGCTGACGTATACATACGTTTTTCCGAGGTACGATCTTTTCTGTGCACTGCCATCCATAAATTTATTCCGAAGGCTTTAGAATGCATTAAAAGGACCTTGACAGTGTTTGCGAAGGGTTAATTTATTTCAGAAGGTTTTTTTGATTATTTATATTCCTTTTCTCTCTCCCTCCCCCCCATACATCACACACACACGTGCCTACGTGGAAAACAATGGCATTGGGGAGCGAATCGGGTAACATTTAATCGGCAATTAAATGATAAATTATAAAGAGTGTACGAATTATCAAGATGAATGTTAATTTTTATGTATAATATTATATACTATAAGCCCATGGAGTCACTGTTAATTATTTTTTAAAAACGTGTACTTAACTTACTATATTTTCCTGCAGTACTGATACATTTATAAATGTATTATATTAGTGTAAATGTGTATTTTATTTTTTATTATGTCAGATGTATTTTTTTTTACATTCAGTAAATTAATATTTTTTTTAAGAAATGATCCTTTTTTTTCGACTTTTCGATAGGCTCGCACCCCCCTCGTAGAGTTATCCCACCCCCTCAAGGGACAGCACCCCACAGTTTGAGAAACCTTGCTGTAGAAATAAAACTGTAAGATTATCGGTGGAAGTTTGATTGATGAATTTGTCTTTAAGTTAAAAAGGAATTGAAGTAAAAAGGTTCCACAGTATAGAATCCTTACAGCTTGGATAAAAATGGGACAATATAGTAAGTTGCCAAAGACAAATATTGTAATGATTACCTTGAAATTTAAAATATATGAATAGAATAACTTTTAAAAAATATATAATGTGTCTATCGTATTGAATATTCAAAAAAAGCCTGAATAATTTATGTTACGAAAAGCTTTTTTAATATCAATGAATATGCCCACGGTACGGTTGATTTTGTAAGGTCTTGAATGAATTTAATATGTTATTTATAACATCTACACAGATAATGTTTTCCTGAAAACCAGTTTAAATTAGATGAATAATATTTTTATCAGGAATTCAAATTTTAAATCTGTTGATAAATATTGTTTATATTGCTTTTAGGAACATAGGAAATAAACAGATCGGTTGATTCGATGAAGCAGATAAAAGGTCCTTATCTGATCTTAGTAGAAATTTCAATCTGAATTTTTCGAGATTATTTGAAAAAAATCTGAAATAGTTTATAGTTTTTTTTATAATATTAAAATATCTAGAACATATATTTTTAATGCTTAATGTTTGGTCTAAAACTTTTCTTAAATTAACGGGTAGCCTTCTTCACTTATATAACTATCATTATATTATGGTCATAAACTGCTATTTTCTGCAATAGCAATAATCATAACATTTAACATGTGGTTAATGAATTATTTTGTGAAACTAAATCAACAAGTCAAATAATGTACATTTACGATTGTGATTTCCTTACAAAAAGTAAAACTGCTCTCGGCAGTTTTCTAGCGATGAAATGCAATGCTATCCTATCGAAATGACGCCTCTAAAAGCTAAACTTGTATAATTTATAAGAATACTTGTGTGATTTCTTCATCAGTAAAGTCAGAGATCATTGAACTAAATCAATTTTTTTGAAGGAGAAAATAACTATCGTTTTATTTTTTTATACAATTCGAAAACAATTTGGGTTTTCTTTTTCTTCATATAATTTTTCATGATAAGTACATAGTGTTCTTTTAGCTTCAAAAGACGACATTAATAAGCAATCAATCAATCAAGATAAATGTAACTGGTGATAGTAGGGTTAATTTGACGCTGGCAATAGAACATGGACCAGCGCTATGCTTTTCTGATGAAAATAAAGCAAAATAGTTAAACATAATAGAACAGAGTGGAATTTTCAGAAAGAGACTGTAGATACAGGGTGTCCCAGGGTAATTGGGAACAAACTTGAAGTGGAGGTAGGAGACATCACAAGGATTCGGATTTGCACAGAAACCCATGGTCGGAAATAGGGGGAAATCATAAGATTTCCATACTTTTTGTATTCCCAGGAATTATATTTCATTCCCAGGAATGCCTGAGAACGATACGGGACTGAGATAATCTGAGGTAACTAGTTTTTACTTGACTGTGTGGATTTCGACCTCCGATATAAATTTTAGCTGGTTGCACTATTTTTGATCATTCACTCCGAATTTTTTGAAAAGAGAAATGTCCGTTTGAGCCCCAAACAATGAGGTAAGAGTGTAATAAGAGAAACAGTATCACCCACATACGGTTGGGGAGAATTTTGGCTGCTTGTCGTAGGAAAAAGTAAATGCAGGAAATACTAATCAGTTCGTATCCGACTGAAGAACATCGCTTCGTTAACTAAAAGTATCTAGTTTTTAAAAGAATATTATCTTGTGTAGTCTACAGTACGACTATTTCGATGAAATTCTGATATCTTAAGTTACCCTTATAACGTAAGTAGGTATACTTAAAACTTTTATTTATTTAATTTGCTTTTTAAAAAAATTTCTGATCCTTGTCTTTGTTACAAATTATTTAACTGAATCAGCTGTTTGAAGAAGGGAATGGTCCAGCAAACTGTTTAGGGCTAGAAAATTTAAAAAGAAAATCTCGAAACTTTTTTCTTACTTTTTATTTTTTAAAACCAAACTTTTGTGGGAGATTCTTACATTAATACTTAGTAAGTCGCCCATCCGGTACAATGGTTAGCGACGCTGACTGCTGTGCCGTTGAGCCTGGGTTCGAATCCCGGGGAAGATATGGATGTCTGAGAATGTATAGTGCCTTCGCGCCATGGGGGTACTTTAAAAAGCCGTCGAGCCGCAAGTCCTTTCGTAAGGTTGGTGGAAGGGGATGAGAGGTGGGAGGCCCCTGACCACCCCAGGGTATTCTCCCTCAAAATTGGGGTGAAATCGAGCTAAATCGTTCTGTCACCTGTATGGTGCTCAAAGCTACGGCTAACGACAGGCGTCACTTAGTCCTTTGCCATGATGAATTTCGTGGGCCTTGATCTGGCCTTTGCCGATCAAGTGGCGTTAGTAACAACAACAACCCTTAGTAATTTTAATGTAACAAAAATATAGCAATTTCATAAACAAAAAATCAGTTGCACAAATAATAGCTCTTAAATACAAGAGTTTTAAATTGCATTATCGTTACTCCAGTAGCAAATAAATTTTTTCTCAAGTACTTTATAATAATTATCTGGTAGTAGAATCATTAGAAAAATAATTGATTCAGGATTGATTCAAAAATAACTGAAAATCGGCCCTTAAAACATGAAACTGGGAGGATCTTTGAAAACAGTTCTTCAGACATCAGCTGAAATTTTGAGAGGATTTTCTGCTAGAGTTATCCATAACAAAGCTAAAAACTAGGTTGAGTCATAAAAGCACAGATTACTAATGTTTGCTTGAATAACACTTCAAAAAAATTAATAATTAACATATTTTACATTTTTGTATTTTTAGCTGAATGCACATAATTGAGCATAAATTTTGGAATTTATGTGTATCTTTATTTTATAGAAATTTGATTGATGTCAATTACAAATAACTTGTTCTTAATTCTTTCGAAATTTTGATGTGTGTTTCCCTTAGTTCCGGGAATGACTATAAGGTACCCGGAATTTCTCGGAAATTCCCGAGAATGGGAAAAAAAAAAGGAGAAATCAGGAATCCTAGTCGGAAACTAAGCGTTCGTTCGGTTCTAGGTGGTGTTAACAAGAGCATTTAAGGAAACAGACCTGCATTATCACAGTCATTTGAGGTGCCATCGCCCGTAGAGGTATATGGAACGTTTTAAAAACACAGAACTGACAGATATGCACCTGATTTACGGATTGGCAGAAGGAAATGAAAGAGGAGAAGAAAGATTGTATCACGAAAGGTACCCGTAGAGAGATACATGAGACCGCCAGATGTTTGTTAATTTCCAATATAATTTGTGCAAATACGGATAATTACAGGGTAATAGGCATAATGAAAGCAGGTCATGGTATCGAGCAAGTTTTGTTGCATGCATGGAACAAAATGTGTTGGATAACTTTCTAATGAATCCAAGTACTATGTTGGGATTTCAAGTCACTCGTGGGCCGTCCTCTTTGTTCCTATTACCTCGTAATGATCCATAGTCACACAAATTATGATGGAAATTAGCGGCCATGTCAAAGCTCCCGGAATTGGCTATCAGATAGTGTCACAATCATAACGAAACAAAATTTATTTTCTCTGTGACTTTGGTATCCCAATTTTTTATTTAGTCATTGTGACTGAATACAGCATATCTATTTATTTAGACGGATATTTTTTTGTGTTGCCAGATTTTAAAAATAGTATCATGAAGAGCGTACAAACATTACATTTTTTGTTTTCCTGCTGCAATCTTCTTCTGAAACTCTTCAAATGTTAAACGAACCATATAGAATTGAGGCAATAAAAAAATCGCAAGTGTGCGAATGGCACATGGGTTTTCTTCAAATCCTCACAGTGTTTAAAACGATCCTTGCTACTGCCATTCGTTTGACTGAATATTTTTATGTACACTGCGTGAAGAATAATAAATTCTGTGTTCTTATAATTTGATTTTTAAGCTTTTTTTATAAACCGATAAATATTACATTCTCATATATTACGAAATTTTGTAATTTAAAAGAAGTATTTCTTTTATTTGTCATACACATACATTCATTAAATGACCAGTATAAAACGCTGAAAAGAATAAAAAAAATCCGAAGAACAAAATTTAAAAAGAGTTAAATATAATTATGTAAATAATTATTTGAAGGAGTTATGAAGATAACTACTGGAGAGAGATGAAGGTAGAGTTTAAAAATTTAAGGAACATGATAAAAAGCTACCTTTGACAGGAATACATTGACTTATATGATTCGTGTCTCATTTTGGAATCTCTTTCACTGAGTTCCCAAAATTTTCAAAAACAAAATGCGAATATATAGATGCGTAAAATGTTATTTAATGAAAGCAATATAACAATAGATGTATCAATAGATATATTAATACATTAATATATTAAAAGATATATAAATAAATCTATTAAAATCTCTAAAAATTAAAAAAAATGTTGAAATTTTTATATAAAATTTAATATAAATCCTACATGTGATCCAATTATCACTTGCAAATATTAAAAACTCAATAAAACGTGAAAAATATCAGCTAAACATTACAAAAAAAAATTATGGCTTATGATATTTTATACTCGACATAAAAAATAATATAATAACTCATTAATTTATAAATAATACAAGCGCTCACATCTTATTTAGCTGTCAATAGTGATTCTCATTATATATATTTTTTTAAATACCACAGCTGCATTTTTTTCAAAGGATTGAATATTTTTCCAAATCAGGTTTTTATGACGCGCAGATTAAGAAGTAAACAGATAAGAACATAGCTGTACCCTAATAGGAAGTATGTTATGTCAGCCGTGCCATGTACAGATGAATGTGGCAGGTTTGGTATGCGGTTCTGCATTTAGTATATATACTCGGGCTAGGTTCAGTTTCGACATCAGTTTCTCAGAAGCTGAATTTCTTACAGCGCTTAAGGAGAGTTCCGCTTGAAAGGTACAGTGTTCGATACAACATTACTCTTGGATTACACTTTATACCTGATAGGAAATATTGTTTTCATTTGTTACGTGCGACACTGAATACATTCTATATATTTAGAGGAAAAACTTTGCAAACGTTTCTTTTTGAAATAAGAAAAAAATTATCATACAAAAGTAATTAATTTAATTTGTCAATATAAAAATAATTTCTTAAATTTTAATAATTCATTTTTACAAAATTAGATTTTTAATCCTTAATAATTAATAAGAAACTCATAATTTCATAATCATCTGAATATAATATTGCTAATTTGTATAATATCTTTCTTAATATTTATAATATATATGTTTTTATGAAATATTTTATACATTTACATTATATATATAGACAGTATTAATATCTTCTAAATATGAATAATCGTGTGTTAAGGTAAAAAGTTCTGCAATTGATGAAAATATTTGCAAATCTCGATTGCTTTCTAAGTGTTTTTTATAGACCAAGCGCTCATGCAACCCATTTTAAAAGAAACTTTAAAGCGCAATCAGTTTAAAAAGGCACGAATTAATTCGGTATTGCTAAATTTTAGATAAAATAATTTATCAGCAAATAGAAACGAATTGTATAGAAAATTGTAAATTAGTAAATGATACATATATTAAGTAGAAATATCAATTTATGTCTATATTTGAGAGAGTAGTTAATGTGTAGAGATCCATTTATGAATTATTCATATAATTTTTTCTTCTGTAACTTATGAAATTTAATATAGAGTATATTATTAATATAGAGTTTTAATTTATAATATTATTTATATAAAATGTGCTTACTCTATTATAATTAACAGTCTTATATTTTATGCCGTATATATGCACCGTTTATAGATGTCACATTGTGTGCTTCAACATCCTAACTATTAAGAAATTGAATAGTATTTTGTAGAAAAGTGTAGCATTCTGGTTTTTATTTAAAATTATATTTATGCAAAATTCTTCCCTTTATATAACTGAATCTTTTTGGAATTTTCATTGATCTAATGAGATTTGAAGATAAAATGAAATATTTCCTTGTTAAGCTATTATTTCTACTTCTTTAAAACGGAAAAACTTTTCAAATTATCCCAAACTTATGTATATATATATAAATATCCCATGTACATTATAGATGTGGTTGAACATGAAAACCAGTCTTGTGTTGCTGATGATGGTGGTTTATTTTGCTGCCGCTAATCCTGCCCCTGAACCTGAACCCGAACCGGGACAGTAAGTAATTTTTTTTTTTTCAGAGTAGACTACTCAATACCTTGGAAAACATATTACATAAGCAGAATGAAATAATCTGTTATGTAATATATACATTAAAATTATTATAAATTAAATTTTATTCTCAATAAATATGTAATTTTAACTATATTTATGTACTTTCTATAAAGAACGTAAACAATTTTGTTCAATGTACATATTCGAAAATTCCTTTCCATTTGATTTCCACTATATGTAAATCTGGAAAATTGAAATGTTACGACATTTCTGGGTAATTTTTTCTATTCTCCGCTTTCTGCCAAAAAAGTATTTATTCCAGCAATATCCAATTACAATATTTATAAGATGATTTCAATATTTATGAAATTCTAATTTGAAAGAAGAATTTAATTAGATTAGAAATTATCTGCTCTCTTACAAATAAATATATCTATATTAATTCATGCATCGTAACTATTTTTTATTAAATGCAATTTAGGGCACTATTGGAAATAATCTTAAAGGATCATGTATATATCAGACAAATGAAATGTTAGATCAGTCCATTTCGTTTCAATAATAAAACAATTCATTGCAACAAGCCTTCGGTGCATCATATAAAAAGAACATATTTAATGGAGGAATTTTTCAAATAATTAATTCAGCTCTGTTACAGAAAACCGAAGAGCAACCAAAAGAACTTCTATTAGAAAATAGAAAATTCTAAGTAGAACAGGAAATATTTCAATCTGACAAACTCGTGATTAATCACAGAATTAAAAAATCTAAGCATCTTTCATTTCATATATACTTGTAAATATAATAGTATATTTTCATATTTTTAGAACAAAAATTAAATATGTATATATATATTTTTTTGTTTTACAGTAAAGAGGTTATTGTCGTAAAAGATAAATCAGAGCATCATCATCACCATCATCACCACCATCACCATAAGCATGGCCATGAGCATAAACACGGTCATGAACACAAACATGAGCATGGCCACGAACACAAGCATGGTCACGACCACAAACATGAGCATGGACATCATCACAAACATGGACATGATCATCATCACAAACATGGACATGGTCACCATCACAAACATGAACATGGCCATCATCATGGTCATCACCATGGACACGATCACAAACATGGTCATGATCATCATCACAAGCATGAACACGGACATCATCATGGTCATCATCATCTCCACAAGCATGGACACGACCATCATCACAAGCATGGTCATGAACACAAGCATCATCACGGGCATCATCATGGACACCACCATGCACACCATCATGGACACCACCACGGTCATGAACACCATCACAAGCATGGGCATGATCATCACCACAAACACGGACATCACCACCAACATGGACACAGTCACTTGCATAAGCACGGGCATGACCACCATCATAAACACGGACACAATCATCACCATGGACACCATCATGGCCATCACCATGCTCATCATCATGGACA
>BMAV01020570.1:237226-260641 GCA_019973955.1 Trichonephila inaurata madagascariensis | reverse complement strand
CTGAAGTCAATTGATATGGATAAAAGGGGGAGTGTTAGGAAACTGTCATTAAAGTTAGGCTACTACACTATCTGGCCAAAAGTATCCGGACACCCTGTGGTATGAACTTAGAGAGTCCTGAGGCACATATTAATATGATGTTGGTCCCTCTTTTGCATGGATGACAGCCTGCACACGTTTGGGAAGACTTTCCACCAATTTTCGATAGGTGACCATAGGAATTGCCTTCCAGGCGTCCATCACAGCTGAAGTGAGTGCTTGCAGTGAGGATGGTCGATTTGGCTGGCTACGTAATCTGCCCTGTAATTCATCTCAAAGGTGTTCTATGGGATTTAGATCGGGGCTCTGAGAAGGCCAGTCTAGTTTTTGAACATCCATTTCGTCAAACCACGTCTGTTCAAGCCTCAATGTGTGAATGGAGCAGTTATCCTGCTAAAAGAGAAATGGGCCTTCCCCGAAATATTGCCATAGAGTTGGGAGTGCAGCATTGTCTAGAATGCTCACAAACATCTCAGAGTTCATGTTTCCAATCACAGGAACTAACAGACCCAGGCCAAACCACGAGAAACACCCCCACACCATTATGCTTCCGCCACCAAACTTAACAGTCGGCACAATGCAGTCACTAAAGAAACGTTCGCCGGGCATCCGCCAAACCCAGATGCGTCCATCCGACTGCCAGACTGTAAAGCGAGGTTCATCACTCCAAAGAACAGTTTTCCACATGTCCACAGTCCAATGACGGTGAGCTCTACACCATTGCAATCAATGCTTTTGCATTCTATGGAGTGATGTTTGGCTTGTGAGCGGCTGCACGACCATGGAATCCAAAGTTTTTTAACTCTCGACGGACAGTCCTGCTGCTAACACTAATTCATGATTAACTTTGGAAGTCTTGAAAAATTTCCACCAACGAGGACTTGCGATTTTGTTTCACCGCCCTTTTCAGAGTTCTGCGGCTGCGTTCACCAAGTATTTTCGGCCTACCGGTTCGTTTTTCTGCCATTTCACTGCCTCGACGTTTCCACTTCACAATTACATCACTCACAGTGGAGTTAGGCTTCTGTAGAATGTCCGCAATCTCACGAAATGATTTCCCACAAAGGTGGCATCTCACTATACTGCCACGATCAAACTCACTAAGTTCTTTTGACTTACTCATTGCATCTCAAACATTAAACTCATCATCAAATTACGCCACTCGCCAGAACCACTTTCTTAAGGGGTGTCAGGATACTTTTGGCCAGATAGAGTATCTTTTCTTTATCTTTAATTCTTGAAATTACAATGGTGAAAGCATTTAAAGGGAAGAACGGTGTTTTTTAAAGAAAGAACAAAATAATTAACACACATATGCGAATAAGATATCGGATGATACAGCTAAGCTCTTCGCGAACACCTCTATTATACAGGGGCGTGTGACGTCGTAAGATAGTGACACGGTGATCATGTTTGTGTAGAGATGATACCTCCCTCACTTGCTGTCTAAAGATTGAGATCAAGGACACTTAGAAACATCGTAGCTTATCCCAATCCTTGTTTTTTGAATTTATTTCTTTACCCATCATTAATAAAGTGAGTTATCATCGTCTAGAAAAGGGGTACTCAACCAAGCCTCTGTAGAGAGATCTGAGCTATATACAGACAAAATATTAATATAATACAAGCATTTTTCACAAAAGGAGAACATGTTGAAAAAGGTTATTTTAAATTATTTTTTTACAGAAATATTGTATTTAAATAAAAAAAATTGTCAAAATGTCCTTAAAACAATTTTATATATGTATTCTAATCTAAGTGACACTAAATATCATGGAAATTACCCATTTATACGCTTTTACAAAATCACTGTTCTGAACGTAGTCGAATACCTTAAATTCTTATCACAGACTGCGAGTTTATATCAGCCAACTTGCATCTGTATTTACCTCTCGTTGATCTTCATGTAAGAAGACCTTTCTGCCAAATATATGCTCACTAAAATATAAAGAACGATTTCCCATCAAATTTCTACATACATGGAAATATTTCACCTGGTAAAGAGTTGTAAATACAATTAATGAAACATTTCCTTCACACTGTAATCTAACTGTGTTCCAGTTCCAGTTGCAGCAACTGAGTTGTTGTATCAATATATGCAGCAATGGGATAAATTAAATTTAGGCTAATTTTTTTTTAATCCTGAAATCTTGTGACTTCATCCTCCAAACTCTGCAGAGGATCTATTTGTAGAAACACTTTTAAATACTTTGTTTCCCTTTTTGTGAAAAATGTAGATGAATTTTTGATCATGCACATGGAAAAGAAATCCCGATTCAAAGTGGATTTTCTTACTGTCTTGGCGGGTCGCTAAAAAAATGTCTCTCTCTTTCAGGTCACTATCCCCACCTCATCCGATATAAGCAAATCTTCCTAGGTCAAATATGCCTATGCTCCCCCATTAGAAACGTGTCCAAGAGAATGTAATCGTTGTTGCCATATTAAAAGAATATTTTTTAGCTTAGAAAAGAGAAAATCACACCTATAGTAAGAAAATATAAATTAATCAGTATTACAGATTTCTTGCATATTTTCGTTACACGACTTTTCGAGGAAGGTACCTAATTGTAATACATAAGAGATAGAATCAAAAATTCCCCTGAATTAACTGTCAAATGGTGCCTTAATTATCAAAAAACAAAATTTATTTTTGTGATTTAGATTTCATTAGCGGAGAAAGCGAGAAAATAATTTGTTATTTGTTTAGTCCTTGTAACTGAAAGCGGCTGATCTTTACATTTAAACAGATTTATGTTTTAAATTACTATTTATTGTTATTTTTTTTACTATTTATTTGCATTGTCAAATTTTGAAATGTTGTACTTCGAACAAAGTTCAAGTATTAAATTTTGTGTTTTGCTACGGAAACCATCTTCTGATTCTTTGTAGATGTTAAATGAAGAATATAGAAGCGAGGTAATAAAAAAATCACGAGTGCTCGAATGCCAGAAGTTTTTTTTCTTTCAGTGTCGATCTTCCCCTTATGTTGAAGACGATTAAAGCCTCAGTAACCTCAGCCATCCATGACCACCACTGACACAAACTTTGAACGCATTCGCCAAATAATTCGTTTAATACATATAGATATAGAGAGATATAACTATAAACCTATTCTTTTTTGTGTTTTATAAGAGATATTATTCAGAATAGCTTTTTTTTCTTGAATAAATCAACATTACTTTATTATTATAGTTATTTAAATATAATCATTCTTCAAAATAAGTTTTTACATAGTCACTAAATGCTATAATAGTCTTGAAAATCATAATGGATTGTTAATAACTGAAACTGCTTTAAAGTACAATATGACAACATTCTAACTTCTTCCTTTTTTAAAAGTAACTTCCATTTTTTTCGTTTAATTCTAATATTCCTAAAAAAACCTTAAATGTATAATTTAAGAAAGTATACGTAAAATAATGTATACGTCCTTTCATATTTTTAGATGCTGATGAAGAATTTGAAATACTTTCTTTTTTAAAATATATTCATGTTCCATATTTATGCTCTAAAGACACTAAACTCTCTAGCTAAACACGAGTTTTTGGACCGGACATTTTCACGTACACTACATTAAGAATAATTAATTCTGCATTGATATAATTTGAAATTTATGCATTTTTTTATTTCAATAAATATTACATATGCTTCTATATACTATGATTTTTTTTAAATAAAAAATATTTTTTTTACTTGTTATATATTTATTTATGAAATAACTTACGAAACTTCAATATTAAAAGGAATTTGATCATGAAAATAAAATTCAAAAATGTTAAATATTACTGAACAATTGCTTAAATGATCTATGAATATAAAAACAAGGTGCAAATAGATTTTTAATATTTAAGTGACATGATCCTCTCTAATTCTTTTTCGACAGGAATTACATAAGCTTCTTTGATTCCCGCCTAATTTTACAACTATTTTCATTGATTTTCCCAAAATGTTATCAACAAAATTCATATATATAAATCTGTAAAGCAATATTTAATAAAAAAATATACTATCTATCGAAACTTTAAAAAGTTAAAAAAGTGTTAATAAATGCTTACTTAGAAAATTTAATAAATCTTACATAACACTATATATTATTTTCTGTAATTTTTAACAAGAGTATAAAATGCTAAAAATATTAGTTAAGTATTGAGAAAACTCGAATGCCGCAAGGACTGTTGTAATTTATGCTAAACGTATATATAAATGGTATACGTATAACTCGTTATTTAATACAGGCTCTCCTATCTTATTTAGCTGTCAATAATGATTCTCATAATTATTATTTTTTAAATACCACAGCTACATTTTTTCAAAGGATTGAATATTTTTCCAAATCAGGTTTTTATGACGCGCAGATTAAGAAGTTGACAGATAAGAGCATCGCTGTACCTAATAGGAAGTGTGTTATGTCAGCCGTGCCATGTACAAATGGATGTAGTAAGATTGGTATGTGGTTTTGCTTTTAGTATATATACTCGGGCTAGGTTCAGTTTCGACATCAGTTTCTCAGAAGCTGAATTTCTTACAGCACTTAAGGAGAGATCCACTTGAAAGGTACAGTGTTCAATACAACATTTCGCTTGAATTACACCTTATACCTGATGAGAAATATCGGTTTCCATTCTGCCTATGGCTTCTAATATTCTTTGTATATTTAAAAAAATCAACCATGTAATAAGTTCCATTCGGAATAAATTTTTTTTTTAATTAAAACTATCCTTGAAAAGTAATTACGCATTGTTTTGTCAGTGTATACAAATTATAAGTTACTGTTTAATAATATGATTTTACAAATTTGGATATTTTTAGCCGTATCGAGTATTATAAAATCGTATTTTCATAATCATCTGAATAGAATATCATTAATTTATATTAGATCATCTTCTTTTTTTTACATCTATATTATTTTTTCCGAAATATTTTAAGCAAATAAAATTATAAAGATGTATAGCAATGATATATTTTTTTAAATATAAATGAAAGCGTATGTTAATCTAAAAAGCCCAGCTTCAGATGAAAGTAGACAAAAATGACTGTCTTATAAATTCTTTACATAAATCGTTAGTTTTTTATTTCCCCTCTTAATATACATTTTAAAGTGCAATAAGCTTTAAATGGTAAGGACTCTAATACAGTATTGCTAAGTTTTAGATGAAATAAATGTATCAATAGATAGCAACTTAATGTAGAGATAATTACATACAATGGAATGATATTTATATATTAAGTCAAAATATTAGTTAATGTCCCAGTCAGAAAGAGTAGTTAATGCATGAAAACCCATTTTTGAATTCCTTTTATAATTTTTTTTTACTTTAACTTACGGAATTCTATACATACTCTTTATTATAAATTTATTTATGTCACAATGTTATTTTTCGAATCCTCTTACTCTATTATGGCTAACTTTGTTGTATTTTATTATATACTAGGGGGGTCCACCTAATGGCCGACCAACCCTCATAGTCCTTAAAATTTTCAGACTTTCACATGCTTTCTTCATTTGTTCTCTCAAAATCCATTCTTGGCACTCTTTTTCAGTTAAATTCAAGTTTTTACGACCCATTTTTACTAACCATACCTTATGTACAAATAAATTTGCTCCATAATTAAGATAAACTTTTTTTCATAATTCGGTAATGGATCATATGCTGCATTAGGAGAGTCGTGTTCACACTCCGAACAAACTCTAACATCAACCAATGTCTATAGAATCATTTTTTTTGTCGAAATGATATAACAGCTAATTCATTGAACGATGATTTATTACAAACTCTAAGATAATTTTTACGGCTTGTATTTTGTTTTTATTTTGAATTCCATACAAAGGTTTCTACGTTTTTCTGCATATGGATATATATATAAATATTTCTATATCTTTATTCATAATTGGTTGTAAAGTTTGCAATACATTGTAACGTTTAACTATATTTGCACGTTTATATTTGCACCTCAGATTCTTCATAATGTAAATAATCCCAGACTGTAATTTTGCTCCATTCTTTTATAAAGATGTAGTTTCTTTTATTAACTATACCTTTTGTATAAATGAATTTATTACAGTATAACGAAAAACCTTTTTATATAGAGAGATATATATATGGCCTATAAGTAAACCCAATTCTGTTTTAATCACCTTAACTAGTAAGAAATTGCGTAGCATTTTGTAGAAAATGTAGAATTCTGAATTTCGATTGATTTGCTTGAAATTTTTAAAGAAATTCTGATATTTAACAAATATTTTTAAATTATATTTTAGTTTAAGTTCATCTGCTGAGATCTGAAAATTAAAGAAAATATTTGCGTGTTAGGTTATTATTTCTGCTCCCATTCAATAAACCTAATTTAACCTATTGAAATATCTCTAACTTATAAAAAATCATGTACTTCATAGATGTGGTTGAACATGAAAGCCGGTCTCGTGTTGCTGATGATGGTGGTTTATTTTGCTGCTGCTAGTCCCGCCCCTGAACCAGAACCTGAACCGGGACAGTAAGTAATTTTCCTTTTATAGTTAACTAGTCTACTTCATCGAGTGCATATTACTAACTTACTTATACAAAGAGAATTAAACACTTGTTAATTATTTTAAACTTATTAATTATTACGAGTATAATAATATAAATTAAACTTCTTACTCGATAAATAATTAAGTATTCTTACACTTTCTACAAAGAAAGCAAACTTCTTTTTTTATATTGAATTTATTTGAACATTTATTCGTGAATTGTATGGGGATTCTAGAATTTTATAGAAATGCTACGACATTAGTGACTAATCCATCTATAATTCTATTAAAGCAATACTTATTCAAACAACATTCAATTTATTATTTAATATCAATAT
Source organism: Trichonephila inaurata madagascariensis (assembly GCA_019973955.1). NCBI lineage: Eukaryota > Metazoa > Arthropoda > Arachnida > Araneae > Nephilidae > Trichonephila > Trichonephila inaurata. The sequence goes on along the minus strand of BMAV01020570.1, from coordinate 253,756 downwards.
TTGTGACATTAAATTTTTTTGTAGAATTTAATTAAAATATAGATTCGGCTCCTATAAATGAAATATTTCTAATTATTAAATGCATCTCAACCGTTTCTATTAAAACAGGTGGAGACTTTATTGAAAATACTCTTAATTATTAGGGTACATGTTAAGTTAAGAAGTTACATCAATCTATATTTTAATCCCGGAGAAGACGGGATGTTTGTAAATGTATAGGGCCTTTGCGGTATGGGGGTACTCTAAATAGCCGTCGAACCGCAAGTCCTCTCGTATGGTTGGTGGAAGGGGAAGAGAGGAGGGAGGCCCATTACAATCCCCAGGGCTTTCTCCCTCTAAATAGGGGTAGAACCGAGCCAAATCGTACTGTCATCTGTGTGGTGCTCAAAGCTAAGGCTAACTACAGGTGTAAAAATTCTAGCCCTTAGCCACGATGAATTTCGCGAGCCTTGATCTGACTTCGTCAGGCAGGAGACGTTAGTCACAACAACAACAACTATATACCTTTCTTTTTACCTTTCACTCCTCGTGTTAGTAAGTATTCCATTCATTATACAAAAAATAGTTTATAAAGAAATTTTTTTAAATATTTAATTCGCCTATGTTTTTCATACAACCAAAGAGACTCTAAGAAAACTACTGTTAAAAAATAAAAATTCTATGTAAAATATGAAATATTTTGATCTAATGAAGAAATCTAAACATAAAACATATAATTGTAAATAGTTTAGTAGTTTAAGATGAAAAATTAAATATATATTTATTTATTTTATTTTACAGCAAAGAAGTCATTGTTGTTAAAGATCAATCAGAACATCATCATCACCATCATCACCACCACCATCATAAGCATGGTCATGAGCATAAACATGGTCATGCACACAAACACGAACATGGCCACGAACACAAGCATGGCCATGACCACAAACATGAACATGGACACCATCACAAACATGGGCATGATCACCATCACAAACATGAACATGGCCATCATCATGGTCATCACCACGGACACGAACACAAACATGGTCATGATCACCATCACAAGCATGGACATAGACATCATCATGGTCATCATCATCTCCACAAGCATGGGCACGACCATCATCACAAGCATGGTCATGAACACAAGCATCAGCACGGGCATCATCATGGCCACCATCATGCACACCATCATGGACACCATCACGGTCACAAACATGGTCATGAACACCATCACAAGCATGGACATGATCATCACCACAAACACGGACATCACCACGAACATGGACACAGTCACTTGCATAAGCACGGACATGACCACCATCATAAACACGGGCACAATCATCACCATGGACACCATCATGGTCATCATCATGCTCATCATCATGGACATCACCATGGCCATCATCATGGACACCATCATGGACACCACCATGGTCATCACCATTCCCACAAGCATGGACACCACCATGGACATCACCATGGTCACCATCATGGACACCATCATGGTCACCATCATGGACATCATCATGGTCATCACCATGGTCATCACCACGGTCATCACCACGGTCATCACCATGGTCATCACCATGGTCATCACCATGGTCATCATCATGGACATCATCATGGACATCATCATGGACACCATCATGGACATCATCACAGCATTGGTGGTCATGGTTTCAGCGGTCATGGTCTTGGTGGATACAACTATGGTGGATTTAAGTTATAAATCAAAGTGTGTTGTTTGGGTATCACTCAGGAAGTAATGATGTCAGAAATATCGTCAGAAGAAATGCTTATGAAAGTACAGATTTGAAAATGTTCATTGAGATATATGCTTTGTATCTGAATATATACTGAAGTAATATGTTAGCAGTAAGAGAAAAATTGAAATTATTAGTTATTAGTTTGATTCTCTAATTCAAGTCATTTCTACTAATGTTTGAGAATAGTTAATTTACTTCTTTATTTTTTCTTTTACCACGGGAAAATATATGATTTTTGACAGTGCCAAACACTTAAAGTCTATTTTCTTGGATCTTTAGTTTAACTGAGCATTTCTTATACAGCGTTATTTTCTCATCATATATCAAACATTTTCAATTTTTTTCTGTCCAGAACATTTAATTTATTTATAATTTATTATCGCCGTCACACAGTGCTTTACTATATTTATCATGTATTTCAAACTTTCAAACATACTCTTTGATTCTTGGCTTAATGTTTAGGATTTTTATGCAACTTTGTATTTTTGCACAAATGTTGCTTATTTTTTAAATAAAGAGTATTGATTGTGAAAAGTTTCATTGTTTTCCTGTCATTTAGTGGAGTAAACTGCATTTTTTCTTGCTTAAATTTTCAACATAATCTGTGAATAACTTTAATGTGTTCTTAAATTAGGAATTAAGCTCAAATCTTTCAGTTATTTAAAAGAAAAATATTCGAGATGAAAGTAGAAAATAAAATTTATCTATTTGAATGTATGATGTTTCAAGTATTTTTTTAAAAAGATACGGTTATTGTTTTAGCTACCATATTTAAATTATATACATATAGAAAAGAAACAAATAAATCTCTCAAATAACTAATTATTATAAGTGTATATGGTAGAAGCAAATTTGAAAATTTATCAAATGTTAAATGTAAGGCAAACGTTTCAGGAATCGAAAGTTCTCCAATTTTATTTTAAGAAAAAAAAAGAGTAAAATATTCTGACCTTTGTACTTGAAGAAAAAATTCGATTAATTATATATTTTAATGCAATTATAATCCTCGAAGAAAAAGTATGAATACAGTTGAACCTGTTTTTGTGCGGTAGATAGGGATCGCATAAAAAACGCACAAAAATATCAAAAATTTCATAAATTCTACATAAAACAAATTAATACGTGGAAATACTACAAAAAACTTTTTTTATGCGGTGGATAGGGACCACATAAAAAAGTCGCATTTATAAAATATGCCAATTATTTTTAATGTATATAAGAGTACTTTCATAACAAAATAAATAATTAACTATTATACATGGAACATTTTTAAAACACATAGTTTCGCATTGTATATACGGATAAGTTTTCAAAATGCACATACATAATTTATTGCTACTCATCGTAATCCAAATCCCTGTAATGAATAAGTTTAAAATCGTTTTCGCGCGCGACATTTGAAGGTGCAATTTTAATTGATTTATTTGTTGGCAACATAAAGTAAGAGATAAGTTTTTGTGACGAAAGTCGGGTGGACAATTGCTTGTAAATGTCACGATAACCAGCTATACATGATTGAAGCCCTTTTTGGGATTTTATACTCCTTTCTTAATTGGTATCTTTTTTAAGAAAATGCTTTTCCAACTTGTTAGAAAGCTGGATCCCTGCATATTTTTATCCGCTCTTAAAGAATCCGGTCCTTTTTGACCGTCTTCATAATTTATCAAATTATTTATAATGCCATTGTCATTGAGAGTTTCGTCTTCAATCAAGCGTGGGTGGCCGGAGCGTTGAGAGAACGCAACTGAATGTGCATTGTTGGGAGATTGTTTGTAACAAATCAGCAGAGCGCCTTGAAGTGTCTACATTTCAGTGACGTAACGTACACACCCGCATTACGGGGGAGAGCAGGATTCTAGGGACTGAGGGCCTGTCTTACTCTAAATAAGTATTTACCCAATTTATATAAAATATTAAAGGCAAAACCTGACTTTCATGGGGGTGGGGTCCTAATATTCTCCGTTACACCGGTAGTAAATAGATAGTAAATATTACAGTAGCGCCAAAGCCATTGAAATTCATACACCGCATAAAATAATATTGCACATAAAAAATCGCGTAAAAGACCTCACAAAAACAGGTTCTACTGTATAATTTGTTTAATATTTAAAACAATGTATCTGTTTTGACAAAATACCAATAAAAGAGAAAATATTTATTTTTTTTACTGCCGAAATTTTTGAAAATAAATGAATATTGTAAGGACAAGTAAGTATATACAACAATCAGATTACTTCTATTCTGCTATTTTGAACGTTAAATCCAGATCAGGTTTTCGAAAGAATATTCAAGAGCTTTCTTACATGAAATTAGGTAAAAAGATTAAACTTCTCTCCCATATGAATTACATCAATAAAAGAAATATATATATATATGTATATATATAGAGAGAGTGACAACGACCAGATTGAATTAAGTATGCATTTGTTTAGGGGAATTATCTACAAGGGAGGGCTAAAATTTAGTAAAAAGTTATCAGGTGGTTGGAATCTACCAGGCGTCTCGTCGCTGTGCCTTCGTCACTTCTGTCTCGTCCCGTCTCTGCGTCGTCTCCCTCTCTGTCTTCCAGCGCAATCGTTCTATTCGTCTGTCGTCTGTTTATTCTCGAACCGCCTTGTCAGCTAGGTGGCGCTCTCTTGGCCTTACGTCATTAAGGGAATATAGGAAGGATACGATAACGTGCACATCCATTCCTACATCGGCCATCATGACCAAGCATGCGTCCTCGCATGTAAAATACAATGTATTCCAAAATGTCATGAAATAAAATTGAAAAGCTAGAGGAAATAAACTTACAAATAAAACAATTATTAAAACAGTCAAATATGTATCACAGAAAATCAAAACTAATAATAAAGCATAAAAATAAAATAAAAAATAGGTATACAGATGGAAAGAAGTCAAACAATACAAAGCAATCTTGAGTATGGTGATAATGTCAAAAAAAAGATGTAAAAGTTTTCGTTTGTAATGTAACATTCATTTGTGTGTCCATGGTTTCAAGTATTCGGCACAAGTATTTGTTTTGGTTGGGCCATCAAAATTTCCACATTTTTCGACGTTGTAGGTATCGTTAGGCTTTACCTGAGTAATTTTATATGGACCGATAAATTTATTGCAGAGTTTTTGTCCAGGTGCGTGTTGCGTTCTTTTAATAGCAACTAAGTCCTTAACACTATATAAACAAGGAGATTTTCGTCGAAGATTATAAGACTTTTTGTTTTCATTTTGCACTTAAATTATTTGCGCTTTTGCCGCTTTACGTATGAGTTCTCTGTTTTCATTAAATTCGAGTTGTAGCTGTTCGTCGATTAATTGTTAAATGCGCAAATCAGTCTTGTTATTGATTTGTGTTCCAAAGAGTATTTCAAAAAGAGTGGTCTTAATACTTCGTTGGAATGTTGAGTTTAAGACTCAACGGTGACATTAACGGTAACAGAACCAAAAGCACCCCTCTCCTCGAAAAAATATGGCTCCACGATAAATGATGCCGTAAACCTGCAACACACAGTGATTTTTTTCAGAATGAAGTGGTACAGGTTGAGTTGCGAGAAGATTCTCTGTTGCCCATATTCGGCAATTCCGTGTATTGACAGAACCTGTTAGATGGAAATGGGCTTCGTGTGACTACAAAATTTTCCACGGCCATTAATTGTCCACTTCCATGCGAAGAAGAAATTCTAAAGCAAAAATCTCTCTTACATACAGGTCAAAAGGAAGCAACTCCTGCATATAGCTAATTTTGTATAGATAGCAATGCAGGATGTTTCGTAGAATTTTTTGCACCTGGCTCACAGACCTGTCCAGTGTTCAGGCCTGTATTCCCCGAGCATTGCATGGTTGCAAACCACCCCATGACTCTTCCTGCACTGCTGTGTCCACTTCTTCAGCTACCGTCAAATTAACGCTTTTCCCCTCTCTACCAGATTGCACATTAAAAGAACCTGTCTCTTCGAATTTTTGAATCATTTTCTCCAGACCTTGGACAGACCCTTGAGTGTCCGAAACTTTTGCACAGCTATTGTTGCACAGTCTCTTGTAAAAAATCTTTACAAGCAGAGCGCGGTCCTTCAATGAGACAGTCATGGCAAAAATCTCAGACATGAAATGAGGAAAAGTCGTGTTTATAATAATTTTTTTTATAACAATTAAAATGAGGGGCGCGTGACAAGTATTTTCATTTACATAGTCCTACGTTTACAGCGCCATCTGTTGATAAACTTTGAAACTACTTTTTATGCCACATTCTTCCCCCTACTTTCTTCAAAAATATTCCGTTCAAGTTTGACGTCATTCTGATTCATGGATCTTTATTTAATAGCGTGTTGAAACTTGAACTTTAATTATAACCACCATGTATATATAGCCTTGTACGTTTAAGGTTGCGGGTTCGATCCCAGCTCAAGGTGGAATTTCATGATGAAAAAAATCCATGTCGTAAGATTATGCGGCATATTAAAGAACCCTCAAATGCTGCGTGGCTTGAGTGCTTTCATGAGAATTAAATCCATAATTTCTCATCACCATAGCTAGGGTGCCTCTTTCTGGAAAAGAAACATGGCATCACACAATTACATTGGGACAATCGGTATCCACCTATATGGTGCCACATTAAAAAGTGGTACCAGCTCAAATGGAATATACTTGAACTTCAATGGTAATATCAATCGACAGCCCCAATGGAAAGAGAAAAAAAACCATAATATCAATATTTAATCAATATCAGATTCTTTAATTAAGAAAATTAAAGTTTACCTAATCTATTGAAAGAAACTTATGAAAATGTATGTAAAATTCCGATCCTCTTAACTTCGCAAAATACAATAATATTTCCAAATATTCAACTTATGAAATTTTATTTTAAAGAATTATTGATTAAAATGCCTTTTCTTTACAAAAGAAGTAAAATCATTTTTTTCAAAAAAGCATTCTGGAGACACCATTTGGTCCCGTATGCTCAACAGAGAGCTTTACAGTAGTATGTTGAAAAATATGTTTGTAATACCAGTGCTATATATATATATATATATAATTTTATTTTTTAAGCAATGGAAAAGGCAGTTTTTGTAAGATGACTGTTGGCATTGCCTTAATGCAATTTTACTCCCTGAAAGTCATTGGTTAAAAAAATGGATTTTTTTTTCTCAAGTATAAAGTACTATGAGTTGATTTTAATATTGGGCTTTACTCTGGTTAATTTAATTAATCTGGTTAAGATAATTTCACTTTCATTATAAAAAATATTACTTTCCCATTGTATCTGGAAAACAATCCTAAAATCGTTGCATTAAATTCTCTTTGAATTCTTAGCACAAAGTTTAGATAACATGTTCTTTACCAAATAAATTGATGAAATCATTTAAGGTATCCGACTACGTTCGGAGCCGTGATTTTTCAAAAACATATAAATGGATTATATTTATGATATTTAGTGTCACAGATTAGAAAATGTATATAAAATTGTTTTAAAAATAGTATTACAATAAAAAATTATTTAAGTACAATAATTTGACAAAATATGAACATAGAATGACCCATTTTCAAAATATTCTCCTTTTGGGAAAAATGCTTCTATTATAAAAATATTATGCCTGTATATACTTCAGACACCTGTACTAAGGCTCAACTAGAATATTTGAAATATATAACTTAGAAGGGGCTTATCCATGTTTTACGACAACAGAGGAGAGAAATGTTAATATTATTTCGATAATTATTTCAAATGGTTATAACTCTGAAAATAATGTGAATTTTTCAAAACTCATTGTTGAGCCTCTGTACAGAGGTATGAGCCATATACAGGCAAAATATTATTATAATAGAAGAATTTTTCACAAAAAGAGAACATTTTGAAAATAGGTTATTCTAAGTTAATTTTTTGCCAAAATATTGTATTTAAATAATTTCTTCTGTGTGTCAAAATGTCCTTAAAACAATTATATACATGTATTCTAATCTAAGTGACACTAAATATCACTAAAATTATCCATTTATGCGCCTTTTTAAAATCAGGGTTCCGAACGTAGTCGGATACCTTAAGTAAAATTATGTTATATCACGCATGCTTCCATATACCTCCTACTAAAATTTGGAAATATATTACATGTTTTTATCATTCAATTCCTTTCCTATTTCTTTACAAGGGTTCTTATTCTTTTACCTTGTAGTAATTCAGCTATCTCTGTAAATAGGTATATGAAACTTTAAAATTATTGCATTTATTTTTTTATTGAAAATTCAGAAGAATTAAATAATAATTTAATTGAGGAAAATGCCAATGAGTGACAGAGTATAATAAAATAGTACAATTTTTTGGATTTTTGAAGACAAAAGCTGCATTTTTCTTTCGTTAAATGAAAATGAAATGTAAGCTATGACTTATATTTTCATCATTTAAATTTCTTTCATAATAACTAAACATGCGCAAACTACTGATACTAAGCTTTCTGGGTAACTTTAGAGATTTGAGTCAAAATTAAAACATCGCGGCCACATTATTCAACTTTCGATACAATTGTTGCTTAAATTAAAAACAATAATCATTCATTGTAAATGAGAATTTAAAGACAGTAGAGTCAACTAATAATAATGCAGAAATAAATAGTAAAAAGTAAACAACTATAGGTAGGAGGAAAATTTGTATATTACACACAATTAAATTTCCTTTAGCTAATAAATCTTCATCTGGAAAAATCATTCTGCTATCAACACTCTTTTTTATACTATTATTATTTTCTAAGTATGAGTCAGATTTTTCATCAATGAATGAATGTTTCCCAAATTCAGATAGTTAGACGTGAGAACTCTGAGACATATTGATCATGATTTTAACGTTGTACCTTGATAAATACATGTTATGTTAACCGTGTTAAGACACCGGTGAAAATCATATGTTTGAAATTTAATTTTCCTTTTAGTATATATACTCTAGTTCTTTTTAGTTTCGACTTTAGTGAGGTCAACAATAGTGTTTCAAGAGGGATCGGCTTCAAAGGTATTGCATTTTATTTGTAATTTCGTTTGGATTATTAAAAAAGGTTTTTTCTGAGGTAGATATTTTGTTAATTTTTATAAAACGTTTTACGATATATGAAAAAGAAATTGGCCTGGAAACGGTTTACGGATATTATATTAGAATTTTCAAGATGCATGTGTGTGTGAGCTGTACTTTTATGAATTTTTTCAAATTTTGTTTTTATTATATATCGTTAGTTTCCATATAGTATAAAGCAATTGTAACTTTTATTTTTAGTGTTGCTAAATTCTGAATATATAAGAAAAATTTTATAAATGATGAATATAATTTAACCTTAATTTAAATGTAATTAATGTGACTAATTAATTTAATGTAAATGGAATTATAGTAAATGTGTTAAATTCTGCTTGTTGTGATAAGTTGCCTTTAAAACGAAACTTGAGTATGAAAAGTTCCTTTAACTAAATGTTTAATAATTATGTTCAATTTATATATATATATATATATATATATATACATATATACAATTACATATAGATATTTCCTTTAAGCATTTTACATAATTGTTATTACAATTTGAAATTATCTAAGAATAAACCTTGATTGCAGTAAAAAAACACGCAGCTTTGTGTGACATATCGAAAACTTTCAATCATTTTAACCATTTTTATTAACAGGAGAATTTAATATCAATAGTAAATAAAAAAAATCTTTAGTTTTACAACTGTATTGTTTCAAAATATAATATTTCTTGTATACAAGAGTGTTGATATCTTGTAATAATTTTTGATGTATGTTACTCTGCGTTTTTTTACTTGTAAATACATTTGACAACAGAATATAAAATGTTTAGCAATTTCCAAAAGACAATTATTTAATTCTTAAACTTTAATTGTACATTTTCTACAAAACTTGAATTTCGATGTATATATTTTGTTACTGAAATCATCTCCAATTTGTTAAATAATAAATTTCAGTTTTAGATTCAGTTCAATAGGCTAAAAAAGAAATGGCAATATGTAGAAAATTATAATGTGTATTATTTAATTAAGCATTTTTTTTTTGATGAATTGATTCAGAACTTATTTGTTCTTCAAATCTTTGGTTGTTACAGAAATGTTCAATATTACATGCTTTCATTTCAGGCATGCTTACTATTTCATTTTTATATTATAGTCATGTTTATTATTATATGTTTACATTACATGTATACTTACTATTACCTGTTTACATTGCTGTCATGTTTACTGTTCTATTTTTACTTCGCAGATATGTTTATTTTATTACAGTTACATTGCAGACATGTTTGCCATTTCTAAGTAATTGTTTTTTACATCATATGTATATGAATTTAGAAGTTTTCTAAGCTCTTTGACTTTCCTAATTTTGAGTGAAAAAACTTTGGGGAAGGAAATCGCCTCTTTTTCCATCTCAGCATTTAAAGTAACACGTAAATAATAGTATTAATTTCATTAATAAAATTTCTATACAATCCAGCTAAAATGCTTCAAACAGTTTCATATCAACATTTGATTCTTATTGTTACTGTTTCATTAGGTACATGGCTAATTTATGTAATTCGTAATTAGCTTAGTATGCATAATTTGCATTAAAGTTATAGTTTTACACATTACTGTTGCAACGTATTGAAATATTTAATTATCGGTCAAATGCATATTTTATGTAAATAAATTAAATTTTAAACGACTAATTTGCTTTATCAAATTCGGGTAGACTTTTAACTAATACTTATCAAATTAATAACATGTTATCTGTTAATTATACTTTCAATTCTGTAATAAAATTACTGTTGAATAACGGTAAAAGAAAGTGAACAGATAAATATGTAGTTAGACTTCAAAGTAGAACGGGGTCATAATGTATTGCGTCTAAGACATTTGTAAATTTTGGCATTATATAAAAATTTTAATTAATTGTCATTGAAGAGTTTGTTTCTTAACTATTTCTACAGTACAGTTTTTTTTTCATTTTGTTTGAATGAGTTAAAGTGCAGAAGAGTTTCTTACTAAAATTTTATGTGATTTTCCAGATGTGGGTGCGTATGAAGGCCTGCTTTATGCTGGTGCTGGTGACTGTATACTTTGCCACAGCCAGTCCTACGCCAGAACATGAATCCAAGTGGGAAGAGTAAGTTCCTTTTCCTCCTTTCAATAGACAAGTCGGCACTTTGATTTATTTTTCGAAAGTAAATGAAATATATGCTAAGTTATAAGTAAATAAATTAGTATAATCAGCATCTCTTGAATTTTTGTTTACAATTGGAAGATATACAAATGAGATATTTTTAAGTTCCAACATTTCTTTCTTTATTATTGCTAGAAACAAAAAAACCTAAATATTGCTTTTCTAAAAATAAGAATAGTTGATATGTGATGTACGAAAACTGGAATACAAAGTATGAAAAAATAAAAATGCAATGCATAAAAAGTATTTGATGTACTGAAGTTTTTGTCGCTAAAAATCTTCTTAACGAACAAATTTTACTTTACAAATAAAACAAAATGTATACTTTTTTTTCCTTTGATTGTCTAGAAAGTCCAAACCGATTTTCTGTAAGTGTCATGAAGACAACTTCAAATATTAGAACATACATTTTTTTTTCGATCACTATATCATAGGAAAGTCGTCTTTCGCTTACTTAAGTAAAAAGAGGGAAAGGAAAAAAAAATTAAAATCCAAAAATAATTTTTTTTTGCTCATCACACGTAAAGCTTTTAATATTGGAGCATTTTCTTTTTTGTCAGATTTTTATAATTATTTAAATCGTGCATATCTCAAAATTCCAAGTGTTCAATTCTAAGTGTATGAAAACGAGGAGAAAATTAAAATCTATAAATCTAAAATACTTCAAATTCATGTAAAACGTTTGAAAGACCCATTTTTTGGTAAAATTTTAATTATTTCCTAATCTTATTCAACATTTTTTTTCACCTTTAACAAAACAAAACAAAATAATAATAATAATAAAAAGAAATAGTAAACATATTTTTTATTTTGAATATTTTAAAATTATATCTGGACTTATTACTAAGCACATAGTTTATAAATTATTCAATATTTTAATTCAAATAATGTATTTTAATGTAAGAATTTTTGAGAAAATTTTGGTATTGACATTGATAAAAAGAATTTTCCTCATTATGCCATTTCTTACTTTACTCTTTACTTCTTTTCTTAGAAAACTTCTGTCTTAAGTTTATACAGTGTTTCATCGTTTGGGTAGAATGTCGAACTTTCACACACACACACAGAAATCTATGTATCTGAGTCATTTATTTATTACATCATAACTTTGTGGGACAGATGACGTGATCGCAGCTATTACTTTATCTAAAACTCCATACTGATAATTGATCAATAATGCTAATTTTTGGTTGATTTTCTTTGGTATATTTCTTTTATTATCGTTATATGGAAAGCACTTGTGTGTGAATTGATCATCATCGTTACTATAATTTGCAATATTAGAATCCAAACCGATTTCTATTTAATCGGCTTTGGTGCGTTTCATATTGTATGTCTCCAGATATTTGCTCAAAGCTCTTTAATGGATCTGGTACTCTTAGCTTTCTTACAAACTTTTTTGAAAATTTTGTGTTCGTTTCCTTCAAGTCCAACGATCTATATTTTCTTTAAGGGAACGTAAAACATAATTCAATAAAATTTTGTAAAATAATTCAAAAACAATTTAGTAGATTATATCATACAAACAACTAAGTGAAATATTATACATTATTCACACAATTTTGGAATTTTAAAATAAATCTAGGACAAGATAATATAATAGATCCAATGAATATCAATTAGGCTCAGGTATTCTCGGTAAAATTAAATAACGGTAACTAAAGAAAAACAATGGGATATTTACATACTACTACATCAAGAAGCAAAGCATAAACACTTGAAAATGGCAATTTTTTTATAAACGAAGAATTATCTACATTATGAAAGATTATTTATATCTTAATTCATTAAAAATATTTATTAATTAGCTGTACTAACCAGTACACGGAAACCGAAACAATACAGACTTTTTCATATAAATATTTAATTTTTTCAACTACTGTTTCTGATTCGTTACAACTCACATATTTGTAATAGAAATACAAATAGTGGGCATTCAAAATTCTTTCTTGTAACGTTTTTATGACACTTTTCAGAAGTTAATACTCCTCGTGAAATAAAACATGAAAATAAATATAAGCATGTTTACCTGAAATTAATTATTACATTACCATTTGTTGGTAAAAAACCAACCATTTACCATTTGTTGGTTACCATTTGTTGGCCATTTATTGGTTGCATTTAAAGTAATTATTAAACCGGTGTGGTATTTCTCCTTTTCCATAGTAACTTGAATATGGCAGATTTCAAAGGCTAATTGTGTTTTAAAAAATAAAGCGTGAAGCAGTCAGTCTAATTGATTGTGATACACCGCGTATTCAGTTCCCCATTATGTCCGATTTTTTTTTCAAAAATGTAACTTCAAAAAAAAAAAATTCGTTTTAACCCTTAACCTCCGATTAAAAGTTACATGATTCACTCCCTCGTGCCACCGCTTTTTACGTAGGGTGTATTAGAGACACCCTAAGATTACCGTAGGGTGTCACCTATGCGGTGTTTTAGAGGGGAAAAGAAAAGGCACAAACAAGCAAACTTTTCTGTGAATTAAGTTAATTCTTCGGAAATACTGTCAATGTCATTTTATTGCATTTCAAAACCTTCGGAATAGTTTTACTGATAATAACTTGAAGAAAAGGATCGCATTTTGGAAAGACGTATATATACGTTCGGGATATTTAACGCACCAGTTGAGTGAGACTTAAAAATACGCCGGATGATTTAAGGGATTAATTGGATTAAAGGGAATAAATCAATGTGTTTGGTTAGGTTTTGTCAAAGGGAAAACGTTTTGAACAAACAATAAATATTTTAATTCTATAGGTTTTAGTTCTTTTTCCTTTGCACATTGAATTCCAAACTAAACTACATCAATGACTAATAACCACTATAGAATCTTATCAAGTACAAATGCGATCTCGTCATTTATCCTTCAAGATTATGGTGTTATAAATGACTCAGTTACAGATTTTCAAAGACTCCGAATCATACCCAAGAGGTATGAAAAAAGGCATTTCAAAAAGGGCGTGGTGCTGAATGAAGCGAAAACATAATCAGGATAATTTTTTATCCAAATCAATACCAGAATTTTTTCAAAAATTTGTACCGTAAAATCCGGGGTATAGCACGCACAGGTGTGTAACGCGCACCTATACTTTCAAGTTGCTTTTTTAGATTTTTAGGTATATTCGCCGTATAACGCGCACCTATTCTTTACAAAGAATATTGAAATGTATTTATGTAATGTTGTTATGTTTTGAAGTCATTTATTCAAGGTATTATCCCAAAAGCTTTAGAAAAAAATAGTATTTTTCTAGAATTACAACCCTTTAAGCTCATAAGGAATGTCATTTATTTCAAATAAACATATTTTGATGCATGTAGAAATCAAACTTCTTTTATGCTCATCTCTTTTTCTTATTTTTAGAGCTCTCATTTTCATACCCGGCGTATAACGTGCACTCTTGAATTTCGATCTTATTTTTTGTGTTAAAAGTGCTTGTTACACGCCGGATTTTACGGTAATTAAATTACATCTTTTGAATTACATTCAAGTCCATAAATTAAGGATAATTCAGAGTCACACGGAAATCAAGCTCTGAAATAAATATATCACCCGTAAAATTATTACACACATCTTCAAGAATTATATTCAAATTGCAGGAAGCCACCAGATGACGCTGATAGTACGTCACATTGACGAGAGTGTAAGAGGGGAATATATAAGGAATACAAGGAAAGAAGTAAAATTGTTCGCAAGCGCTGTGATGGATTTCCTCTCACATCCATCAGTGTTCGGGAGTTAGAGTGAAGATTAGCCTTAATAAAAACAAATATAATTTACTGATGATTTAACTAGTTTCAACAACCTAGGCTAGGCACCTATAATTAAAAACTGGTGCAAAAGCAGAGCTATTTAATTTATAATTATGAATTGAAACTTACTTTTGGAACGTTTTGGTAATATACGTTCTAAATAATCGTAATTCCGTTCTGAGCTATTCGACTTCTTGTCGATATTATTCTACTTCAAATATATCTTACTGACTAAATCGTCAATTGTTGATCCTAAATATTAAGTAATTAATCGACAAGTCACTCCTGACTAATTTTCTACTACTTTGCATTAACTACTAACTTCTATAATCTAACTCATAACCTCTCTTCGTCGAACCGAAAAGTTGTGACGGGCTCATCACGATTTCCACTAAAACAACTCCTTTTGGGTTTCTTTGGGGCCAGAATGGCAATTCTTTCCAACCAAATCAAGAAGTAAAATGTGAAATATGCAAATTAAGAATCTTATAAATAGTAGAAGTTTTGCGTACGTGAGGTGGCTATGAGAAGTGAATATACGAGGTCCATGATTACAAGTGTTAAAAATTAAGTGAGAGGAAATCCCGCATCCAGGATTTAGTCTACCCGTGCCAGTGCTTTCAAGTTAAAGGTAGATACCATTCCATACGAGTTAAAGCGACGTCAGTTAGGATTCAAGCGAATTGCTGCTTACCCAAGATAGAGCGGTAAGAACATCTAATTAAACTACTAAGAACGGTGTATTTATTGAGATTAGGATTAGTCGGTAAAGTTAGACATAGTGGTCAGTTACGCGATTATTTGGTAATACGTATTGTGTGTCTCTTCACCTCAGATTCACTTGGTTTGAATATTAATACTATAATTTTATATTGTTTAAGTTAAGATCTTAATAAAGAGATATTAAGATTATGTCAACGTCTGGTTCTTCATTCACTCCAAAATCTCTGGGTCGCAAGGATAATATAGAAGTAAGGCAGACCCCACGGGCACTTGCCTTACAAAGTTAATGCTTAAATATAAGCCTTGATTTGCATTAACCATATCTTCTTCTTCGGGAGAAAATTTTCACTATAACAATAACCAAAGAAATAGGTTTTTCCCAAAAGGATTAGTAGAAGGCTCGTGAATAGACCCGTTACAGCGTTTTATAAGTCTTTCAGTAAAATATATATAACCGCAATGTTATGTCACTAAAGACGCATTTGGAGGATTTTTCACGTGGTAGTACTATCAGCCGTCTGGAATGTGGAAGTATCCGAGGAACTTAAAATTGCCTTGAGAGTCACCTCCAGGATTTGGCAACGATTCCAAGATGATTGTAATGTGAGTAGACGTTACAGAAAGGTTGCCCGTCCCCAGTTACAACGCCGAATGAGTATTGGTATTTGGCAGTTATTGCCAAAAGAAACAGACGAAGCACAGCATTATACCTGTCTTGTTAGCTCTCTTAAGCCACTGGTACGACTGTTTCAAGGCAAACCATGGTCAGACATTTAGGGCAAATTGGTCTTATATGCTCGTAGATCTGTCAGATGAGTTCCTTTTACTTTAACTCACTGTCGCCTGTGGTTAGTCTGGAGTACAGAGAATGCATTGTGTGGACATCACAACAGAGGACTTGTGTGATGTTTCTGACGAATTCAGCTTTAGCTTGCTATCTGATTCTCACCGGACTTTCATACGGAGAGCGCCAAGTATCCGTTAACATTAATGAACCACACCATTTCGGTGGTGCAGGATCACTCCACCGAAACCATGACAGTCCACATCTATCGGTACGCTGTTCCGGAACAACATGTACGTTTGTTTCGGGGCTGGAGTACAGAGAATGCATTGTGTGGA
>BMAV01020570.1:171883-237126 GCA_019973955.1 Trichonephila inaurata madagascariensis | reverse complement strand
TTCATACGGAGAGCGCCAAGTATCCGTTAACATCAATGAACCACACCATTTCGGTGGTGCAGGATCACTCCACCGAAACCATGACAGTCCACATCTATCGGTACGCTGTTCCGGAACAACATGTACGTTTGTTTCGGGGCTGGAGTACAGAGAATGCATTGTGTGGACATCACAACAGAGGACTTGTGTAATGTTTTTGACGAATTCAGCTTTAGCATGCTATCTGATTCTCACCGGACTTTCATACGGAGAGCGCCAAGTATCCGTTAACATCAATGAACCATACCATTTCGGTGGTGCAGGATCACTCCACCGAAACCATGACAGTCCACATCTATCGTTACGCTGTTCCAGAACAACATGTACGTTTGTTTCTGGGCTCCAAGGGCCAGAATTTGGGTTTATGGATAATAACACCCGTCGTATGGACCCATAGTTTATGGATGACAACACCCAAACATCATAACCGAATGCCTTCAATCGAAGGATATCAACCGTATGTACTGGCTAGCATTCTCGCCGAACTTGAACCCAGAACAGCATGTGTTGGACATGTTTGGCCAACGAGTTGCAGCCCGTCAACCACCTCCTACATGTCTACCGGAACTTCGGAGGGCATTGCTTGATGAGTGGTGTGTAATATTCCTCAAGATCAGATCCATAATTTGATACTCAGCAGGCTTAGGTGTTGTAAGGACTGTATTGCATCATCTGGGAGACTTAGTATTAGCCATCATACTAAGCATGTAATATTGGTTTTTTAAATGGGTATTATTTATTTTTTTTTGTTATTTGCTCTAAGGAGCAAAAATTAATATTTTTATTAATAATATCAAACATATAGCATTTATTTTGTTCCCTATTTTTTTGTTTAGTAAAAAGGCTTTAAAAATAAGGCCCATTTGTTTTGCTTCTGCCTCTTTCTTTGTCTGAACTTACATTGTCCTTAATTCATAGAAATGAGTGTAAAATATTGGATAATTGTATGAACTATGCCAAATATTAAGTCCTCGTATAGTGTTAAAATATTTTAAATGTAAAATATGTTTACTGTTTATTAAGTTTTGTTACTGAAACGTAGGGAAATAAAATCGAATAAAATAACAAAGTTTTGCTGATTTCTGGGCCGCCCCCCCCCCAAAAATACAGTTAGTTTTAGTTTTTTAACAAATTGCAAATATTTTGAGCTTACAGATTTCAATATCTATCTAGCTCTTTATATCTCAACCATCCCATTTTTAACAATGGCATTATGATATCGGTTAAATAAATATAAAAGAGTATATATTTACAGGAATGATAATCTGAAGGATTTGGGCGAAATCCATCCTTAGCCATCCCAAAAGCTTGTTTTCATCCGTAGAATATTGTGCTTTGTGTCTGGTGAGATTGAAAAGCAATCTTACATCATAAACTTTTGCAAAAAAAAAAAGTTTTTTTTTTTAATCACGCGAGTTAAAGACAATAATTGAACAAGTAATATAAAAAAAAATTTAAGTCTCAATTCCTAATTAGATCAACAAAGAAAAATTTTATTATAGTTACTTTTTGTTAAATAGTTACAATTAATATAAATATGTATATACATATGACAGAAGCATAACATTAAGTGGTCATTAATTTTTATTAATTATCATTAAAGTATTGCATTGTCATTCAAAACAATCGTGTATATAAATTTCATTTCAGCTGAATAGTTTAACTCGTGAGAAAAAAAACCTTTTCAAGTTTTGACACAAGTCACCAAAAGGGTCGCTAAGTCGCCAAAAAGGATACCAACATGGTTGTATTTCTAATCCTTTAAATAATTAGTTTTATTTAATTAATTTTTATTAATTATTCTTATATTATTGTATTGTCATCCAATATAAATTCAGTTCAACTGAACACTTTAACACTTGAGAAAAAAACCTTTTCAAGTTTTGACACAAGTCGCCAAAAGAGTCGCTAAGTCATCAAAAATTTTGACAAAGTGGTTGTATTTGTAATTATTTAAATAATTAATTTTAATCAATTAATTTTTAATAATTGTTTTTATATTATTGTATTATCATCCAAAATAAACCTGTGTATAAAATTTCAGCTCAATTGAGTGCTTTAAAATGTATTTTATTAACGAATGAAAATTCCCCCCAGATAAATAAATAAATATATAGAGATAGTGAGCTAATAGTAGGAATTGAACAGAATACCAAGAAATAGCAAATCGGAAAGCCGTCGTGCTTCCTAAGGGCAATGCTCGGCATTGTGTGCTCCGACAACTCGACTGAAGTTTCTAGATCTCGAATTCGCTACCCCAGCTACCGTATTCAGCAGCCCTCACACCCTCGTATTTACATTAGTTTCGAACCTTAAAAAACATCTTAATGGACAAATTTTTAATTCTTTAGTTGATATATATAAAAAAAATCAAGTAAACCAAAAACCTTAAAAATTTCAAATTGCCTGAAAGATGGAGAAAGGTTGTAAAATGAAATGGCACAGAAATAGTTTGAAAAAAAAAAAATAATACCAAAATTTTAATGTGAAAAGGTTTTAATTTTTCTTCAAAATTGACTTGAGGTTTCGGAATAAAACTCAATACAGACTTCATTTTATAAATAAAACAAAACATGTTTTAACATATAAAAATTATTACAAAAACATAAAATAAATTTTTGGGTAATTAAATAAAGAATCAACCGAATTAATTTTGTATATACAGAGAGAGTAAGAAAGGAGACAGTTCTTGCTTAATAGATGAAATTGGTGGAGAACAATCAATAAAATGTATCCACTTAAGCACTAAAAATAACTACAAGGATATTTCGCAAAATTTAAATAAGGGTAGAGGGAATATCAGTGCTTAAAGAATCTAATGAATTATTTTAGCAATCTTTTCCCAAAGCAATATGGAATCCAAAAAGAAATGTAGTCACTTTATAATGTGGGATGGAATAAACCAATAGACACATCGATAGTATAGTATTAATTTGACAAAGGCTTTCAGAAAAATATTGTAAGAAAGAGGTTCGATATAGCTCTTCAAATATTAAAATTAAGACAAAGAATCATTTCATAGTTCATAAAAATATATAATAATTTCTATTTAATAATTTATTTTACGACATAATTACGGAAGAGTTTTTCCGAAAACTGCCAAACATATACATCAATAATTTATATCTGTTTGGAGAATAAATACTTAAAACCTTATTACTTTTACAGGGATGAAAAAGCGATTGTTATCAGAGGCAAACAAGAACATCATCATCACCACCACCACCACCATCATCACCGTCACGGACATGAACATAATCATGGGCATGATCACGAGCACAAACATGGCCACGAACATGAGCATGGGCATGACCACGACCACAAACATAAGCATGATCATGAGCATAAGCATGGACATGACCACGACCACAAACATGAGCATAAGCATGGGCATGATCATGAGCATAAGCATGAACACGGACATGATCATGAGCATAAACATCAACACGGACATGAACACAAACATGGACATGACCATCATCACAAGCACGAGCATGGGCATCTTCATGGTCATCATCATGACCACAAACACGGACATGATCATCATCATAAACATGGACATGAACACAAACATCACCATGGACATGATCATGCTCATCATCATGGACACCATCACAAACATGGACATGAACACCACCACAAACATGAACATGGACACCATCACAAACATGAACATGGACACCACCACAAACATGAACATGGACACCATCACAAACATGGACATGAACACCACCACAAGCATGGACATGAAAACCATCACAAGCATGGTCATGAACACCATCACAAGCACGACCATAAACAACACCACGAACATGGTCACGAACATCATCAAAAGCATGGTCATGATCATCATCACAAACATGGTCATGAACATCATCACAAACATGGACACGACCATCACAACCATCATGGACACCATCATGCTCACAAGCACGGACATGAACACCATCACAAACATGGGCATGAGCACCATCACAAACATGGACATCATAATCACCATAAGCATGGACATCATCATGAACATCATCTCAAACATGGTCACCACCATGGTCATCATCACCATGGTAACCATCATGGACATCATCATGAACCCCACCATTTGTTAAAGCATGGGAATCATCATGACCATCCCATCGGGCGCCATGACAGCCATTATTATGAACAATTATATGATCTTTATAATCTTTATTATAAAGACCATCAGGACGGTCACCGCAATGACGATATCCACAGTGTGATAGATGATTTTGGACTTGATGACTTTGAATTTCCGGATCTTTTCAACTTTGATAATATCATTATCTAATTTTTGTGTATGTACTTATTTTTAATATATTTAAGAAAGTGATATTTTCTGTAGTATTCTCAGACATACGCTTGATTAAACTATTGAACTCACGACTTAATGTAGACCAAGAAGTTTAAACATTTTTGAACAGAGACGACGAATAGATCTTATAAAAATCTGGAAAAGAATCTGGTTAAATAAATTTCTTGCTACATCCGAAAATGTGTGGGCTTTAATTATTTAATAATTTATGACAGTGTGTTAAAGAGACTTTCATTTCTATTTCCTTATGCCAAATGTGCATTTAAACAAATTCTAGTGTGTTTTTTCTTTATATATTAAATGAATTTATTAATTCACTACCTACTTTTCATCATTCTTGTAGTTCTTTCTTTAATTCAAAAAATGTTGTACATATAGATATTTTCTATTAAATTTGTGAAAAGTCCTTTTGAATTATCTGAGTTACCTCTTTGTTCAGTGATTTATGTTTACATGTTCTTCTTCTCTATTAAATAAAAGAAATTGAAAGAATACCGGGGCATTGCTTGTTTTTTCGTCATGTACTTTTTCATACATTCAATTCCATTCTATTTCATACATTCATACGCAAGCATTCAACTCATTTAGCATATAAGTTATAAATGTTTTTGCAATTTGCAAATCATGGTTTACGGATGCTCAAATTTAGATAGTGAATAATGAGGTCTTAGAGTAATTGATTAATTTTTTTTCCCTTTTGTGTTAATTTTATTTATTATTTCTTGAGTTTTGATTTTTAATTTGAAAGATAATTATACACTTAATTTTCTTTTAGACCATTTACTCGCAACAAACATTTTTTCATAATCATTGGAAATTATGTCAAACAATTACTCTTTCAATGCTCAACATGTAACGAAAACGACACCTCAGCTAGTACCCTCTGTCCAAATTTCCACCCCAAACCAACGGGAGGAGTCTTAACAGATCAAACATGCAGTGGCCCCTCAAAACTGCAAGTCTTCAGTGGCTCTGGGACTCTTACTCATAGCACGCGAGTTACAAGTCCATAACATTGATGACTATGCTACCGCGGTCACATGTTACATCGAAACATATCTATGAAAAAAAAAACAATAAATATAACTTTTGTTTCCTTTAAAGTTAATTTTTATTACAAGTATTATTCCCCAGGAAAATGAGTGAGTGAGTGTCAATTAACGTCTCACTATAAAGCAACAAGAGGGTTGTTGGCAACAGAACCTCGTAATTCTGACCCTTGTTCAAGTGACTAGGACAGAAATAGTGAACCAATGGCACGCGTGCCATTGATGGCACGTGACACAATATTTTGGGCACTCCTCCGATCAAAACGGTTTGCATTTTAGTTCAAAATAACGAAGTTCACTGTGAAATATTACGAACAAACGCGAGAGTTGGTTGCGGTGCGGCGGGCATCACACTCGTTTGTTATTGTCTTGCCTTAGTTACGTCGTGGATTACAACTTCAAATGATGCGAAGTTTATCTAAAAGTAACAAAATAAATTAAGTTGACACAACTGTATTTTAAAATCTATTAGTATTATATTTACGATTTTTAGCTGTTGTTTAACATGTCTATTTAAAAAAAAAACAATAAGTGCTATATAATACGTGTAACAGAGAATTTCAAACTTGGTGTACTGAGAAACATGGCATGATTAAAAAAGACGTCAAAGCGGTGTTTGTTTTATGTTCTGGGACAGTTTTATGTAGAACATATAGTCTGTATAACGGATTCCAGACTCACACACACATACACATTTAACTGTTTCAAGAAGCTGGCTCATGCTATTTTAACCAAACTTTCATCTACCTATGCCTACGAGTTATTATTTTCAGAGATGAATAATATTAAAGACTGTCTTAAAAACCATTCGGTTGATGACTCCAATTCAGCATGCACTCTGCTAAAAGTAACATCTTGCAATCCTAATACAGGTTACTTGTCATCTAATCTGCAACACAGAAGTCACACTAATGTTACTTTACAATTTGAATTAGTCATATAGCTAAAATATTTTCTACTATGCAGTGCAAAATGTATTTTTTCGTTCTAAATAAAAAGTTTTGAGTTGTAATTATTTAGTTTTATTATTTTCCCAATAATCACAAATAAAAAAAGTATTTGATGGCATGTCTGTACCTCATTAAACACTTCTTAAGAAAACATGGCACGTTGATCCAAATAGGTCCGCCATCCCTGGACTAGGATTACACACTTGAGCTAGCCAACACTCTCCAAACTACCACGCCGTTTCAATAAGGAGGGGGGACCGTAAACTTCGAGACAGATTTAGTGTGCACCATCTTCTTCAGCACTAGACTCGAACTCATGACATGCTGGCCACAGTGTGTTTCTGTAACCTTTAGGCAACCACTAGAAATTAATATTCCCAAGTAAATAATTACTCGAAAATGTTAGCGATTAAGAAGTTTTTGTTTCTTATAACATGATTCGTAATTAAAACCATCATGATATTAACTATTAACAATAACTTTATTAATAATTATGATTTGTTTGAGCAATGCATTAAAAAAGAGCTTTAGACAAACTGAAAGCCTACGTGTTTAAAAGTAAATCGAACATAAGCAAGAGTACGGAATTTACCATGTATTCATTAGGATTCCAAATTCTTAATAACAGTAAGAAAAAAAAGAAACAAAATTACAGTTTTTTTACCTTAGCATATCTTATAAATCTGTTGATATCAAATCAATGTATATACTCTTAGAAATTAAATTTTATTATCTTTTAAAAAAGAAATATCAAATCTTAACAGTATGCTAATATTTTATTTCTTGAATTGATAGGTATGCAACATATATGCAAAAAATACTTAAATATGTACATTTTTATTTGTCAAAATGCATAAAAATTTTTAAATCAAATTAAAATACATTAAAATATTTAATTAAAATTTCATATCAGTAATCATGATTAAAAATTTATTTTTGGAAAAATAAATGACATAATATTATAATGTATTTGAAGTATTATGAGTTAAATTTTGAAAATAATAAGGGTTAAAAGTACGTTACTGTTTGTAAAAATGTCGATACCGAGAAGAAATCACGCAAATTAGGAGAGATAGTTACTTTGAGTGTTTAAAATATCAGTTTCTAAAAGTATACCTAAAAATAATATGGAATATAAAAGGGTTTAAACTTTGACAGTAATTATTCTCTGAACAATAAAATCATTGAGAGATACTTGTCCTTTAAAAACATTGAAAACAAACACAAAAAATTACATTAATTTTTATTTGAAATATTGCGTTACCTACGTTGCACTTTGAAACAACACGAGGTCCGTTAAAGATGAAACTCCAAGTGATTCCACAATGTCCAAGGGACATAGATGACACTCGAATCGGACCCCATATCACAACATCATGGTCACTGATGAAGTTGGAGACACCAAATAATAAGCCATTGTAAAAAAATCAATATACTTATTAATCCTTGAAATTAATATCAAAAAATGTCTTAAACCAAGGGAGAGGTCAACTTAATCTCTCTCTCTCTCTCTCTCCCTAATCTAATTAACTACAACAAATAATTGTAACACTTATCTTTCATCAAAGATTCAATGTAAAAGAGAATTATTATGATTAATAGATGTCTTAATGGAATACGAATATATATGAAATCAAATTTAATAATAAAAAAAAGGTTCTTTTGCATAAAACTTTTTTAAGATCAGCATTAAAACTTATGCATGTGAAAGTTGGTCAATGTCTCGAACAGATGAGAACATGATAAGTATCAAGGAAAGGAAGGTTTTAAGATTCACATTTTCGGAGGAATTCAGGAAAAATGGAATATGGCGAAGATCAAATTTAGAGCTCTATTGATCATATAAAGAATCTGACATTGTTAACTTCATCAAAATACAACGAATTAAATGGGCAGGTCACGTTATCAGAATGAACGAAGACCGCACCACTAAAAAAGCTGTCAATGCTCAACCAATTAGCACACGAAGAAAGAGCAGCCTAAATCTTAGATGGATAGGTGGCCTAAAAAAAGATCTCCTAGTTTTAAAAATTAGGAATTGGAAAACACTCACAGGAAGAAGGTTTGCCTGGAAAAGGCTTCTTGAGAAGGCCAAGGCCCACCCTAGGCTATCGTGCCATTGATGAAGGAATAAAGAATGATTCAATGTAATAGCACTAGTCCGGGCTTGACCGGTACTAGATAACTCGGAAGAAAAGTCTTCCTTCTGAACTCCAAGGGCTTCAGATATGGACTGAAAATATAACTTCAATAGCAGCTTAATAACCAACTACTACACTCACATCACTAGAGTTTAAATAGTACTCTAATTAAGGTAAATTATGGTTTTTCTACGGGAAACGATTTTGAAAACATACAACAGTTAAGAAATATTTTTACCTCGAGGTTTAATGAAAGGCTCCCGTCACACCCATTTTCCGAACTGTGATCGTTTATGGAATGTACTATTAGATATTTTAAATATCAAACGGGTTTTTCATAATGTCTATATAGTTCTACAAATGCTGAACTGATGTACTACTTTTGTATTACTAGTGCTAATCAGGTTGTATTTAGCAGAGAACAAAAAGGGAAAAAAAATTCTCTTCCACCAATGAAAAAAAAAAGTTTTATGAATGTCTTACCATCTCTAGTTACAGAGGTATCTTCACAGAAAGTAATAAAAAAGTATTTGTGTCATCAGGAATTTTAAAACAACATTAAGTATCGGTGCAAAGAAGGCGTGACATTTTTGGATGCAATAGAGAATCACCAAAATATTACGAATCTCTATTTTGCGAACTTCAAGAACATTTTATGAATTTCTTCGTAAAATAATTTACAAATATCGAAGTATATTTTCTATTTAACGAACTTTTTTCTCCTCTGATTTGATTGTTTTTCTACCTATTTTTAAAATATTTCTGTTTTTTTTCTTATGATAAAATGATAAAATCATTTGAAATAATCCGATGTGGATTATACAGTGTGGAGAAAAGTGCCTGAAGGTTTTGTAGTTCATTACAAAGATATGAGGCGTATTATGAGAGAAAAAAAAAAGATTTTTTTCAAACAAAAATTCAAACACAATTTACAGACTCCACCAGTAATGAAATATAAGGACGCACATGTGTTAATATATGATTAAAATTAGTGGTTATACGAAAAATGTCTAAATTTACTTGTAGGCTTAAAATTCGAAAATGTCATTAAAAATCACTAATTTTAATATAAAATTATTTTTTTAAAGTTGAAAATGCAATGTATTTCTAGTACATTGAAATATGAATTTGCATTTGAATTTTCCATATAACGAAAATTTTTTCGGGATTTAGTGACTTTGGGAAATAGAGATCCGACTGTATATTGGACCCTTCTCTAAGTACATGAATTCGTTGCAGTTACTAGAGTGGTTAACTTTTTTGGGCCTCTACTATCTTTATTATAAATTAATTATCCATTTTAGAATTTAAGGGTTAGACTGTATTTTAGAATTTTAGAACAGAATTTTTTTCTGAGAAAAAAATTTATTTTGCGCTTATTTTTTATAATATATATTGAAATATCTGAAAAAAGAGGAATTTTCTATTAAAGATTTATTTTATTACTTTGCATCCTTATCCCTTCAAGTTCTTTATGTAGTTTTGGAGAGTGAGTGAGGGTTTATTAACCCTTTAACGGGCAGTGGCTAATAGGTCTAGCCACATGTAAAAAAAAATTTCTCCAAGCGGGTGTTGGATATTTAGTCTATTCATATGTGTTAATTAAAGCTAAAACGCATAAAAA
Organism: Trichonephila inaurata madagascariensis; assembly: GCA_019973955.1. Classification (NCBI taxonomy): domain Eukaryota; kingdom Metazoa; phylum Arthropoda; class Arachnida; order Araneae; family Nephilidae; genus Trichonephila; species Trichonephila inaurata. The sequence goes on along the minus strand of BMAV01020570.1, from coordinate 226,993 downwards.
TTAATACGGAGGGCAGCACGATACCTTATTTTGCATTTCATGTCCTCTGATGGGTAGTTAAAAACAGTTTTCTCGGTGTAAATCTACGAATTGTATTTTGATTACTATAAATAAAATGTCTGATCCTTGAAAAAAATTTCGACTTGTCTTAAGTATACTTTTATCTCATCTGAATGAATTAAGCAAATTCGCAATTAAAAAAAGGTTTTATTTAGGTTTTTGGAAAGCTTTTATAAGTGGATGTAGAGGCTCTATCCACTGCCCACATAGAACAGAAAAATGACCTATTTCCTGTACTCGAGAGAGAGCACTTGGAATCACATGAGAATGTTGGGGGTCGGAAAAAAACAAACTTTGTTTACAAGATGTGGTACAAGATTCTCGGGATCGAAAAAATTTATTTACAACTTTTCTGCTCAGAGAATACGTTTGCATATTATAAAGTTCCACACTGAATAGCGCATCAAATTTGTGAAATAACTAATTTAAATTGTCAATAATATTACTTTATTTCTAAATTTTTATACTAAATTTAAATAAAATATAAAATGTGGATATATATTAATTGCAATGTATATTCTAAGTATTATATATATATATATTCTTAGTAAGTATTCTACGTTGTATAATTATTCTATTATTGTTTAATTAAACTTATACTTTGTATTTAATTGTTATTGAAATAGTTATTACATAAATATCAATTTTTCATTAAAAGTTTATTGTAGTATGATTCATTCTTTCTGTCCTGAAAAGTAAGTTAAATGTCCCTAAGTGCGCAGTGGCTATAACGTCTAGTCACTACCCAGGAATAAAACCCCTGATCAGATTTTTTTTTCTTGTGACTAAATAATGTTTATAGAGGATGGGAACATTACATTTATCAAGTACTTTATCACAGAAAAGTGTACTTTAGCTTTGTGCCCATTAAAGGGTTAATGTTATCTTCAAATCAAAGCAAGGGCTTTTGGCGACAGTCCTTGTAATGCTTAACTTCGATTAAGGTATCCGACTACTTGCGACAACCTTTTTTTTGACAAAATGAAGATATGGAAAAAATTTTGTGATTTTTAGATTTGTTTAGTATATTTTAAGGATAAAATCGTAAAATTGAAAACAGAATTTTTTATTATTATTATTAAAAGGGGAAAAACTGGTGAAAATGCACCCAAAATTACATAAACGGGGCCCACTCTGTATAAAAATTTTTTTGAGAAAATGCTCAATTTCTTAATTTTAATGTGTTACTTTGTTATTCATGTTTGAATTGACCTTCAGAATAATAGATATTTTAATTTTTACAAAAACTAGAGCCCTTAATCTTAGTGATTATATGAAATTGCTTGAAAAAACAGTGATTATATTCACATAAAGGACTGTAAATTTTGAAATAAAACAGTGATTGATAAATCTGAAGATCAAAACACTTCTACTGTTATACAGAACATTGACAAAAATTTCAGCAAATTATTTTCAAAACTTTTTGAGCAATCGCTGTCCCCGTTTGAGTTTTTCGAAAAAAACACATCTCGAGTAAAACGCATTTTAAATTTTGACATATTGTGTACAGTTATGGAATCTTCTTTTATTAAAACACTTGTAGTTTTTATTCTAGTGAATGGAAAATAAAAAGCTTGGTATTTTTTATTAAGCTAATAAGATGGCCTATAAAATAAAATCATAAGAAAAAATTGTCAATTTTTGAAAAAAAATCATGATTTTAGGGCAATTGGATACCTTAAGTGATGAGCAGGACATTTTAGCCCCGACACCTAACGTGATGCCAAAGTGATTATTCATGCATTTTACAAGTATAAGTAACAAAATCTGTTAACTGATAAGTTTTCTGTAATATTTAGAAGGAATGTTTGAAAAAATGTAAGCAAATATAGTAAAATCTCATTCTATTATAAAACAAAATAAAATTTTAATTTTAATTTTAAAGGAAGAAGATGTTATATTTTCTTAAATGAAACCTAAAAATACAATCTTAATATTTTTTTCGTAATATTATTCTAAAATCTCTAATAACTCTCCATTAAACATTATTTCAAATTCAAGTCATATATTATAATAATTTAATGTAAATGTGATTTTTATAGATTGTGGAGCCAACCGTAACATTTAAAACGAGTAATAAACAGAAAATTATATCAAAGAAAAAATCACTTTATAATCTTAATTATCATAAACCTTCATTAAACAGATAGAAATCATTATTCAATTTGCGGGCATTATTATCATTAAAATCAATTGAAACTACGAATAAAATTTTTCTTCAAAGAAACTGACATTTTTCAAAAATCAGGTTATTTTGACGAGCGGATTAAGAGGCAAACTGATAATAACTGCATTCATGAACTCGTAATGAAAAGTGTGTTATGTCACCCGTACCAAGATACCGAAGACGACGATATGGTTAAAAGTCAATTCTTCTTTAAGTATATATACCCCGATTTGATTCAGTTTAGACATCAGTTTCTCAACAGCTGGATATTTCTTCTACAGTGCTATAGGAGAAATCAGCTTCAAAGGTATTGTGTTTCGTACACACCTCCACTTGGATTGCTAGAAATGCTTAGCATAAATAGTTGTGAATGTTTATTTACTAATTTATGAATCTCATTATTATTAGAGAAAAAATTGAACAAGTATATGGAATTAGAGTAAAAAATTCAATATATATATATGCTAGCCACTTTAAATTTTTTTTCTTCGCAAAGTATTATTTGTTCTTTTATAATAGATGCTGTTCTTACATAACAGTGAACTTTTACTTCAATGTTGTGTAATTTAGAATAAAACCATATTTGAAGATTATGAATTTAATTTAAATTTTCTTTAAAAGTAAAGTAGAACTATTAAATTAAGGAATATGTGATTATAATGCATTCCATTTGATTTTAATAACATGATAAGGAAGTAATTTCTTTAGATTATAAGAATATAATAATCTTTTATTTAAAAAAATATAAAAATATAGTTAATTTGAACGTTCTGGTATATTTTTTTTGCCTTTAAATCCTTACTAAATGATTTGTTTCAATTATAAAAGGGATGACATCGTTCGTGTTAGTTTTGTTTTAATAAAAAAAATTTTATTAATTATCTATAAATTTTTTCTAACAAAAAATTTAATACTTAACATTAAAAAGTTTTAACCTTTAATACAATTAACTTATATTCATTATAGAATCATAATATATATATATTTTTTAATATATAAAACATTTTCGTATAAATATTACCGTGCTTCTTTTATAAATAAATAAGTCAATACCTTAAAGTAATTTTAACTGTTAAAAAATTAAAAATTTGAAAAATAAATATTTAAAGTATTTACCAAATCGTATAATTATTTTAAATAAACGCAAACATTAAGTCTCTTTGTATACTAGATTCAAAGCATTCATAAATCTTGTTAATTCATCATTACGGAATTATACATTCGATTAGCTTTTTTTAATTCTTCTATTTCAACCAAATTTTGTCAGTTAAAATGTGTATATTAATTTCAGTAATTTTATAAAAAAAATAAATAAAAATTAAAAAAATATATATATATATTAATTGATAGATTTGTTAATTGTTTTAAATAAAAGAATTTTCCTTAAATTATATATTTACTTCACAATAAATTAACGCAAATTGAATTATTAAATTTTAGTTATATTAATACTTAAATAAAAACGAAATGAGAAATGCAGCTTCTTTGATACTACATCAAAGTAATACTTTTTTATTTTAACTGTTATTTACAATAGTAATAAATGCTTTAGATTTTATAAATTACATTTGTGTTATCTGAATTACACTCAAAATATCAATTTGATAGAGATTTCATTGCACAGAAAATATCCATTAATTATATTTGAGCAATAAAATTGTGCTTTGAATCTTTTCAGACAAACCTGTAACCCCAATTCCATATGAAGAGAGATCTATTTTTCAATTCCTACTATTAGTTCACTTTCTCTCCATATATATATATATATTTATTTATAAATATATCGTAGAAATTTTCAATGCTTCATAAAATACTTTTCATTCATCCACTAAAGTTCTAATACATTTTTTAAAATTTGTAGTGGATGACACTTGATGTTAATAAAGTTATTTCAAATATTAATTCATTAATTAAATTTTATTTTTTAATTTTCAATTTATTCTGCGTAATTTATGACGAAGTTAGAATTAGCACCAACAGATGGGGCTAGTAAGTTTTAATAATGAATTTTTTCTTGGCTTAAAATATACTTTTTTAACTTGTAGTGGAAGATACTTGATGTTGATACAGATTTTTTCAAATATTAAGTAAATTTAATTAACTCAAATAAAATTGTACTTTCTTAACTACCTAGGAATTGACTTTTAAAAAAATTGTTATATTACTTGTTTACTTCTAGGATCTCATATATAGTTTTCTGCACATTATTGATAACAATGATTTATAAATATAGATAGCTAGAAAGCTAAAGATACGCATAGATTGTTGTATAATATTAATTTCAACTCATTGGAATCTTTTTTACTTATATATTTATTCAACGGTGCTTCAATAAATGATGTTTAAATAAATTAAACTTTAAATTTCTCAAACCTTTATCTTACATTTTTTCAGATGGTGTTGAGTATGAAGGCTTGCCTTGTGGTGTTGATGATGGTGGTTTATTTTGCTGCTGCCAGTCCATTTCCTGAACCAGAACCTGAACCTGGACAGTAAGCTGCTATTTATTAATTTTCTAACATCAGAGATCTTTAAAAGGCGTATTATTAGTTGATTCTAATTAAGAGATGAATGTGTAAATTACACGTTTAAATATTCAAAGGTTATCAGTATAGAAAGATATCAATTGTAATGATTTTTGAAGAGTACAATGAAATAATACACAAAATTATGGATTAATGTACATTCCATGGCTGCTTCCTATAAACAACTTAAAAAAATTATGAATGAATCTATGAATAAAGCTTCTATTAAAAGTACTTTTGTTTTTCAAATTGATGGTATAAATTTAATTCACACACCATTTTTAAGTTAAATTATTTTTCCTAAAAATAAAACTTCTTTAAGAATGATTGATGTATTTTGAAAAACAATGTTTTTAAAAATGGCGTATAAGCAAACGCATTAAGTAGCTAAATATTTAGTATACAGATATTATAATTTTTTATGCATAATAATTTAAATAAACAATTATGACTAGAAATAAAATAATTCCTTTATTTTTACAGTGGAGAAAAGCAGGTGGTTGTAATTAAAGGAGAACAAGAGCATCATCATCACCACCACCATCACCATCATCATAAACATGGTCATGAACATAAACACGGTCACGAACACAAGCATGAACATGGACATGATCACAAACATGGGCATGACCACCACCACAAGCATGAACACGGACATCATCACAAACATGGTCATGATCACCATCATAAACACGAGCATGGCCACCATCATGGTCATCACCACGGACATGATCATAAGCACGGGCATGATCACCATCACAAACATGAACACGGACATCATCATGGTCACCATCATCTCCACAAACATGGACATGACCATCATCACAAACATGGACATGAGCACAATCATCACCACGGACATCACCATGGACACCACCATGCTCACAAACACGGGCATGAACACAATCATAAACATGGACATGAACACCATCACAAGCATGGTCACGATCATCATCACAAACATGGGCATCACCATCATCACGGACACAGTCACTTACACAAGCACGGACATGATCACCATCATAAACATGGACACAATCATCATCATGGACACCATCATGGACACCATCATGGTCATCATCACAGCCATGGACATCATCATGCTCATCATCACGGACATCACCATGGACATCATCATGGACATCACCATGGTCATCACCATGAACACAAACATGGACATCATCACGGACACCACCACGGTCATCACCACTCCCACAAGCATGGACACCACCACGGTCATCATCATGGACATCATCATGGGCATCATCACGGACATCAACATGGTCACCATCATGGACATCATCATGGACACCACCATGGTCACCATCATGGTCATCACCATGGCCACCATCATGGCCATCATCATAGTTTGGGTGGTCATGGACTTGGTGGATATAGTTATGGAGGACTTGGGGATCATTATAGCTTCTCCAAACTTGCAGACATCAAGATTTAGATTAAATGTTTGTAGTTCCCGTCATGTATTTATTTTTGTTAGAAATATTTAAATAATTTTAAGAGTTCTTTGGAAATTATATGCATATTGGAGTAAGAAAATGCTATTGTTGAGGATAATGTAAGAAATTCATGAATCGTAGAGTTTGTCCATCTTGGTCACTTTATTATTTATTTCATTTTTTCTTTGTTTCTTTTTTTTTCTTTAGATTTTATTTTAAATCCTCTAATTTATTTCTTCAAGAACTTCTGTAATGTTTAGGGTGCAGTTTTATTAACGTGTACTATGTATACACCTTTAGAAAGAGATTCCAATTCCTTATTCTGATTTCTTATTTAACAATCTTACTTTTATCTTGTACCACTTTGGTTCTATTTGCATGCTTCTTATGTTCCTGTAATCTAAACAAAAATATGATGTGTCTTTTAATCAAATTTTATATGTTTTACTGCAATAGATATTTATTTCATCAACATTCTTCTTTCAATAAAAAAATTACGTATTGAAATTACCTTTGTGTGAGTGTGTGTTACATATTTTTGTATACTTTATATTTATATTTTCTTTCCATCAACATGTACACAAGCAAATAAATTTAAATATACAATTTAAATATATTTATTCTAATTTTGTAAGCTATAAGTTCTATTAAAATTTTTAAAACTCACATGTTCGAGTTAAATACAAACAGATAAGTATGTATATATTTCGAAAAAGTATTTTATCTAATTTACTAAGTTTAAAAATCACTAGATGCAAGCCGAGAAAAATGTGAAGAAGTTAATTTCATTTAGATTCAATTTATGCCGGTTGTGTCAGTACAAGTTTTAAGAAAATTAAAATGGCTAAAATATTAGTTATATTGGCAAATAATCATTTTTAAGAGGACTTTTGTAAAAGAAACATATTTTTAATAATTACTTATATTAAAATTAACGTCACATCATATTTTTCTACAAAAATTTAACATTGAAAATAAATAAATTTAAGGTAAGCCAAGTATCAGTAAAGTTTTTCCTTTCAGTAAAACCCATTTTGTGAATACAGAAAATACATCGATTCCGAAGTTGCCGCATTTATACTAGTAGTATTCTCCTTTTAATTTGAAAATTTTTCTATTATGTTTATCAAACAAAAGATAAAAAGTGTGAAAGTAAAAATTTTTCTAAAATTCAATTTATTAATATAAGATAATTTTATTAAATAAATTTTATTTTTAGAATATATTTTAAAATACTGAAAAATCATAAAAACAAAATTTAAAAAAAGTAAATACATTGTTTTTTAAAAATTTATTATATTGTATATAATAAGCAATTATTTGCGCACGAAGGTAGTTAAAACATTTCTGCTGCATTTCTTTTTTTTTGTCGACTTGAGAGATTTGTACAGAAAAAAACTAAATACATTCAGCAATTTTCAATTATTAGTATTATCTTTTAAGAGATTAGAAAAGCATCTTTTAAAAGGAAAAGAAATAATTTTTTTTTTTTTTTTGTGTTTGTAAAATAAGTACCTGTGTGTCTGTGTAAGAGTAAGAACATAACTCAATACTTATATTTTTCTTCGACATTTAGACTCATTCATCACACGAAAAATGCTTTGACATGTTTGATCAACCGTTAACATATAAATAGATTCAAATTCTTCTGGAGACACCATGATTATACTCACGAATATTTTAAACACATTTCTAAAGATATAAAGATACATTCAAGAACACCCCTAACTTAGGCGATAGGTGAAACTGAGTGATAACCGCGCATCAGTCGAATTCGAGTAAGTCGAGGTATAATTTTGCATATAAATACATATAAACTATTTCTAGTTGAAATAAAAGAACATAATCATTTAGAGCAAAACACGTTTAATAAAACCCCAGGTAACACAAATACACAAAATCGCAGGTAGTAGAATTCTAATATATTTTTTTATTCTTTGTTTTGTAGAAAAAAATGCTCTCTTCGTTCGAGTAAGTATTTTCTAAGAAAAATCTGTAACTCTTTTTCAATGAAACTGAGGCCTTCTGTCAAATTATCAATAGTCATTTGATCTTCTGATTGGCCTGGGTCTAATGATTCAATTTCTTCAATGTCTTGCTCTTGTTCGGGCATTTCTATAAGCTCATCATTTGTCAGCTCCTGATTGTGGAGTCCCAGCAGGTTTTGAACGTCATCACTATCCACTTCCAAATTTATTTTCCTGGCAAGAATGCCAACTTCTTCAATCAAATTACCAATTTCATCGGGCTCTTACACTTATCCCTAAATTTCAGTAAAGGACAAAAAAAAAAAAATTAATTAATAAACAAATAAAACCCGACGAAATTTGAAAATTGCGTAACTTCGAATTCGAGTTGGGATAGTGAATGTCTAGGTATTACTGCATTTTTATTTTGAAACATAACACAACACAGTTAAAGCCGCGAAATGAAACTAATAATCAGGCTATATAATATTTACCCAAGCAAAATAAAAATTTATCTATCAGAACTGAAGAATAAATACAAGGTGATTCGCTTCCAGACCAACAAACTTGCAGGGTGCGTAGGGGTACAGAAAAGTTTCGGAATCTTAAAGGGATGCATTGTCGCAACTGCCTGTAGTTGTAAGCAATGGTGCAAAGAAGCAAAGAAAAAGAATGAAACATCAACACATTCATGTGACAGAAGACATTTTATTGAAAGGTTATACTGAAACAGTTGTTCGAAATTACGACCAGGAATAGCAACCGCAATGCATGGAATCTCTTACTTCCTCGAAGATTCCTTACGTGTCATGTATTTTCCTGGCAGTTACAGAAATATGAGCAAGAAAATCTTCAACTGAAGGTACGGGTGTCTCATACACAAAACACTTTGTGACCAGAACAAAACTCACTACACCTCCTGTGCTCTCTTGCAAATGATGTGTGATGCGAAACACGCCTGTTCGAGTAATTTCCCTAATACAATCACCGAGTGGCATGATGTTTACAATCATTGACATGGGAAGGGACCACACTGAAATCTAAGATTTAATTACATGTAAAATTTGCAATATGATAACTCCCCCCAATGGTTAAATATTAAGATCATTCCTGAACCATTCTAATTCATTTTAGCAGTTGTACATAGTGTCTATGTGGAATCTTGAAAATGTATTGAGAATATGAAACAGGATCAAGCAATGACGTAGGGGGGGCCTGTATCACAATTTCTTCGAAACTCTTTTTTAGATATGAGAGTCCTGTTAGTGGGACTGTAGTTACACATGTTGGGGACCCATATAATTGATACGGCTGATATGGTGTCAGCTACGCCCCTGGGATCAAGTAATTTCAGGCTTGTTGCTTACAGTATTTGATCCGAGAGCAGGTGCGCACTGGATACTAACGTTGATGATCACGCGGGGTGATTCGGTCACTCCAATCCTTTTTTTTTTTTATAATTATTTTTAATGTACATGATAAAAATCGTAATTTCAGTGAATAATTTAACTAAGAGAAAGTATACTTACCTACTCTTAAAGAGTTTTCATTATTACTTTGATAATTTTAGTAAAAAATATCAATGAAACTGAACCAAGAAGTTTCAAATGTGTGTGACTTTAATAAAGGGCACAAATCACAGGTACTCTTCACTTTACATTACAGAAATGTTATTTGCAGACAAAACTTTCACATGTTTTTCAAGTTATTGTAGTTTTATTGTTTTTTTGATGATGGACCAATACAATGTTGAACTTTTCTTGCTTACGTCTTTTTGGCAGGGTGAAATGTGTCTTGTGCTACACTTATGACTTTATAGCTTTCTTGATGGAGTTCTTAAGGTAGCATTTGAAAATTTTCCTTTCAGCTCAGACGTTTCATGTTCATCACTTTTCTTAAATTTACTTTCGCTATCATGATTAATATGCATTATTTCCGTAGGTTCTTCCCGTGCTTGATCATTTTCAACTTCCTTCAATAGAAATCGCAGAAGCCATTTCTTTTTACATATACATATATTCTGCTCATTTAATTTAACCTTTTGAGGACGGCTGGCCGATATATCGGCCAACAGGAACAGACCCTTAAAAGACGGCTCTGGCCGATTTATCGGCCACGCAATGCTTTCCCCTTTTAACAGCTTTCGAAACAGCATGAGGCCTATTACAGCTTTGGAACATCGTTTGCTTGACCGGTTTCTTTTGTATTTAAAAGGGAGGGGGATACAGTTCCCTCTTTCACCCTTATCTGAAAATCCCTCTTTCTTCCCTTATGCTTAAATTCTCACTAGCGGAGAGTGCATAGTTATTTTTGCAAGCGATTTTTACATCTCGATTACTTAATCATTTCATTTTAAATTAATTTGATTCTTTTTTTTAAAAAAAATGCCTAAACGTAAAAGAGGGCTTACCGCTGATGAGATTCAGAAAGTCTTAGCGGATTTAGAAGACGAAATTTTTGATGGTTCTGATTCTGATTGTGAATTAGAAAATGAGGAAGATGATTTAGATCAATCTTTAAATTTGAATCCAGAGGCTGAAGAGGAGATTGTCTCCGAACAAAGTAAAATAGTCTGGGACGACCCAAACTATCCCATAAAGCGACAATTTTACCTTTTACAGGAAATAATATGATAAAAGGAGCCGCTGTACCATGTGGCACAGAAAGTGATTTTTTTAATTGCATATTTAAAAACTCTATAGTAAGAAAAATTACTGAAGAGACAAATATATATGCAACTCGAGTTTTACAATCTGTTACACCATCAAGTTTGCGAAAACATAATCCTGGATGGAATGAAACCAACGAAGAAGAGATTGTAAAATTTCTTTCCTTAATACACCATAATAAATCGTACAACACAACAGTAAAAAATAATTAGTTGTTCACACAAGGGGAAAATGGAACAAAAGTGGTCACGTGGGGAACTCAGTGAAAACGAGTACCTTAAGATTATAAAAAAAAAATTAAAAAAACGTGTTTGCAACTCCCAAAAAAGAAAGCCACTTTCAAAAGTTTGTCCCTTTATATGTGACAAATACGTTTTAGTTCTCATGGAGACTGACATATAGCAGGATACTGTCAAGGTCATTGGTAACAAATAAACAATTTTCCTAGAATTAATGATTTCGTGAACCTGGGGTGATTCTGTGCCCCGAGCGCCCACTCCTGGGTTAACTGACAAACAAAATGTCGTAATTCTTTGTTCTAGTGTAATTATAATTACATTGAAAACTATCGACGTCTTCAAAACTTCTTACAGAACTTCCAACAGTTTTTTAGTTAACGATAGTTATTATTAAATTTCATCTTTAATTTTACTCTATAAATTTAAAGTTTTTACGATTTTTTTGCATTACATAAACTTATGCGAGTATTACAAATGCATTTTATATGTATTGTCTTGTTCTGTTCTCACAAAAAATCAATTAAATATTTTTTTTTGTATATTTTAAATAAGTTGAGAATATTTTGTATTGAAAACTTAAAAATTAAAAATGGAGCAAGTTTACTAAACAATTATATTTAAAAAAATAGCAAGCGAAACTGAATTTTGTAACTAAAGAAAAAAAAAAGGGCTTTATTTAATTCCAAAATAACTAAATCACACATACACGCAAGCACAGCAACATTATACTCTGTTGTTTAAGAACACTATGTCTCCTCCGAAAGCATAAGAAAATAAAAACTTTTTAAAAACAATTAAATATAAATTTATGGAATTCTTGTTTAAAAGCAAAATCAGAGATTAGAATACCTAACTGCCTCATTACGAACAGCTGTGGAGATCTCTATGGAGATATTCACAGTTGAGTTCACTTTGATCTGTCTGATCCTCTTGTTGAACCCATAATTGTCACTGATAAATAACATTGTGCGTTACGCAACTGTTGCACTCTGTTATGGATTGTTTGTTATTCAGTTTATTAATACTTTAAGGTAAATTTAATATAATTATTAATGAAACTAGTATGTTATTTTTATTTATAATAAAATATTTTGCTTAGGGTGATTACCTCACATGATTCTGATATCGGTCATATTTAAACTGTGGTAATCTTTGTTACACAAAATTAGTTTTTTCATGATTCTATGATTTGGGGAGAATAATAATGATATTGATAATACTGTTATCAGCATTAAGTTATTATGTGTCAATCGGAGATCTACGTTTCTTGTAGTTTAAGCTATACGACTACGTTCGGAACCGTGAATTTTCAAAAGCGTATAGATAGATAATGTTTATGATATTTAGTGTCACTTAGATTGGAAAATGCATATAAAATTAATTTAAGAATATTATAGCAATAAAAAATTATTTAAACATAATATTTTGACAAAAAATTAACATAGAATAACCCATTTTCAAAATATTCTCTTTTTGCGAAAAATGCTTCTATTATAATAATATTTTGCGTGTATATAGCTCATACCTCTGTACAGAGGCTCAACTAGAATTTTTGAAATATATAACTTAGAATTGGGTTTATCCACGTTTTACGACAACAGAGGGGAGAAAATTTAAAAAAGAAACGTCGATAATTATTTCAATGGGTGGTAACTCTGAAAATAATGTGAATCTTTCAAAAATCATGGTTGAGCCTCTGTACAGAGGTTTGAGCTATATATACAGGCAAAATATTATTATAATAGAAACAATTTTCCCAAAAGGAAAACATTTTGAAAAAAGGTTATTCTAAGTTCATTTTTTGCCGAAATATTGTATTTAAATAATTTTTGTTTGTCAAAATGTCCTTAAAACAATTTTATGCATGTATTCTAATCTAAGTGACACTAAATATGAAAATTATCCATTTATGCGCTTTTTTAAAATCACGGTTCCGAACGCAGTCGGATACCTTAAAAGAGTTTCGACAGCACATTAAAGGGGGGGGGGGCGAAAAAAGCGAAGTTATAAAATTTATATGTGGGGGCAGGGGAATGAAATGATATGTTACTATTTATAACTTTTACATAAAATATATTAGGATCTCAGTCCACTTCATTAAAGTTCTAAATATCCGTTCTTATTCATTACGTAGTTCTTACATTTCAGTTGTTTTTCAAATCATTTGTTTTTATAGTAGTTTTAAATTCAGCTGTGGGAAAATTATTTTTTTAAACTATTGTTTTAATATCAGATAACATAATTTGCACATGCATGTTAAATAAATTGTTCGTTAATAAACTGGTTGTTATTGTTTGTAATAGAAAACACATGAAACATTACAAAAATGTGAAGGAATTCTCTTTCCATCAACAAAATTTAAAGAAACTAAACTATTTATGCTTTGATTTTCTATACAATTTCAACAAAACTCTTATTACATCAATACAAGTTCATTCTCTAATGGATTTTTTTAAAAAAAACTATAATATTCTAGAATTTACGACACGAATTTCCTAGCTTTTAGCGAAGAAATACTACATTAAACTTGTCTGTAACTGTTGTTTTGAGGAATATATCGATATTTAAGAAGTATCTACTTGTATATGTGAAAAATTATACAGAACTGAAACAGTTTGGCATGCTTTGTGTGTGTGTGTGTGAATTATATAAAAAAAATAAACTTAACAAAATTGCTTTTATAAAACTATCATCTACATTCCCTATAGATTCGTTTTGATTTTGATTAAAATTTCAAATAAGAAAACTTATAACTACGTTATATTTTCATATTAATTTTATCAGCACAGTAGAAATATTCAATAAATAATGTACAATAATATATAAATGTATAGTAAAACTATTTATTTACTAAATGTTACACATGAAAATATAACTAGTTATATTTATTGTTAGTTTTTATAACTATATTTATAGCACACAGTAACCATATTCAAAATAATGCTCGTTATATTTTTTTATATTTATTTAATTTGAAATAAAGTAGAAGCAGCTAATTATAAGTTAAATGAAATGAATTGAATTAAATCTTTAAATTAGAAGGTTATACACCACAATATTATCCATAGTGTCCAATTAACGCATATTGATTTCATTTCATTTTTAAAAAGCAAATATTTCTACATATGTTCAATGAATTACTAGTGCTGTATTTCTAAATTTTGTTTATGTAATGAAAGAGAGGCACTTTTTGATAAATAACTTTGGAAATTTCAAGACCATCGAATGCTTTGGGGTACATTTATGCATGTATATAGAGCACCTAAGTAAATAATTTGATATTATTTCACTGAAAAGGCATATGACCCACAAGATATTCATTGAAAAAATTATCACTCTCTCTAGTGGTCATTTCTATAAATTACCGTGATATTCCCCATTCTATTTTAAAGTACGGAAAGCGTACGTTTCGCTTTTTAATTATATATTTTAACTTTTTGTTTAAGGGAAGTTGGAAAGCTAAAATCTTGTTTTTTGACAATTTGAGATTTTTACATTTTCAAATTGTAGAGATTTTAACCTTTCTAAAAATACCTTACTTGAACATCTAGAGTAATTAGAAGCCCTTAAAACCTATTTTTAATAATCGCTGAAACTGGGCCACGCCCATTTGAATGGCGAAAAATGTAAACAAAGTACTTCGATTTCGCTTAAAAGTTGAACATCTGATATAAACCAAAACATGTATCTTTTATTGTAAATTGAGCCTTTTATTTTTTATTTACTAGCCGATTAGAAGCCTCACTGTATACATTAAAATCAATTTATCTCAAAATGTAAATTTTGATGTTCTATGTACCTTTTCTGAGAAACTACTGTTCACAGGTATGTAAATGTTTTGTGATATATTTATAATGAAAACTAATACATACTGAAATGAGCTTTTGTAAAAACTGAAATATTTATTTTTTACAAATTTTTTAAGCGAAAAATTGATCAAATTTTGCGATGTTTGATAAAATATTTCATAACTTATTAAAAAATTCAAAATTAGCTAAAAGCTTATTTCAGTATAATGAGAAAGGTGTACTTTAATTGTATGAAAAATCTCAAACATGTACATATAACAGATTTTGAGAAAAGGTACATCGAAAACAGCGAATTGAACATTGTCAGTATACATATACATAGAGAGAGGTTTCCAACTGCCCTTAACATAAGTCATAATTTATTACTCCTAATTTTTAACATTAAACAGATTTCATTTAAAAATTTGAAACTATCTAATCAAATCCTTGACGGTGTACCACAGATAAAATCAAATTCTCTGCCATCTTTAATCCATATTAAGAAACTCAAAGGAAATATAAAAATTTGTCCATTTATCATAAAAACAAAATTATAGATAAATGTCATTAAATACAAAAGTCAGAAATTCTTTTGGTAATTATTTAGTAAATATGTGTGACATTTTAAAGAAGTGAACCCTTTTTTTCCAAAATCAGGTTATTATGACGAGCGGATTAGGAAGGAAATTGATAATAACAGCATAACTGCACCCTAACGGAAAGTGTGTTATGTCAACCGTGCCAGGAGCTAGGAAATGCGGTAATGTTCCGAGTCCGATTCAAGTTCAGTATATAAACTCGGGTGCTATTCGGTTTCGACATCAGTTCTCAGCTGTTGGATATCCCTTCTCTTGTGTTCTTGGAGAAATCAACTGCAAAGGTACAGTGCGTTTTCTATATCATTTCGCTTGGATTACCTTAGCCCCCAAAAATGGATAATAACGTTTTGTGCTTCGTTGAATTTGAAGAACATTTTGACTGTTCAGAGTTGGTTTTTTTATTGAATGAACCTCGCGTCATAAATCTAAAAGACTTTTTCCCACTTTTTAAGATTGAAAAGAGAGGAAAGTCTTAGAATCAAAAATTGTGTTCACTTCAGTTTCTTTTATTTCGGTTAATATCACACTGGTGTTATGTAAAAGTGATGAACTTGATGACTTTTCAGTAATAATTAAGAGGAACGCATCTGATTCCTCTGCCACAATATTAGATTTCAATAATCAGTTCAGTCTCAAGATTTTACATCAGTCAATAAGAAATTTGAGCTAGCTTCAACATAACGTACGTCATATCTCCTTCCGTTCTCCTGCTCTGATAGAGGCTCTATTCTAAAGAAAAAATCGTCTGCACATAGACTATTTGAATCTCTTATAACTAAATTCAACATTTAACAACTCTATCGAGTGCCCGAAGATGTAAAGATTTTAGAAGATGGCTATACTAATATTTTACACTGGTTTATTTCAATTGTTCAAAGTAACATTCGTTAAAACCATAATCTATAACCTTATCTTAACTCTATTTGTTTCAGTTTATAGTTCAAGATTTTTTTTACAGAATTACTTATTTGAATGTATACTAAGAATGCCACATCGCTTAGTACTTATTGATTAAAAATTGAATAACTTATGTATCAAATTGACAATTATTAAAACTAAAATTGATTAAAATTTCTTCAAAAACATTTTGAAAATGCATCAGATTTTTATTATTATTTTTATAAAGTATTTTATTGAATATTTATTATTTATAAATATTCACTCTAAACAGTGATAATTTTTTTGAATTGCTGAAAAATTGACTTTTATTAAGCAGAAAAGAAAATTAAGAACTTCTTTTTAATGAAACTAAATTGAAAGTTCTTAATAAAAAAATAATAATAAGTGGTAAAGATAGTTTGATTTTTTAAAACATTAATCCAAATTTTTGTTCTCGTAAAGTGCAAACAAAATATTTAATAAGTTAACGATAATTTTAAAACCACACCATATTAGTATAGAGATTGGAATTATTTTTAAAAAGTCAAATATGAATAACAATCAAAGAAAATTTCCAAAAGTTCATTAGTTTGCTGAATTGTTTTAAATTTTAATCTATACAGCTAAGATTAAAATTAATGTTGGCGTAGAATGGGTAAGAAAAATTGATCAGTAGTAAAGTTTTAAAAGTGCATATAACTAGTTCTAATTAATATTTTTTTATATAATATTACATTTATAATACACGCATCTAATGAATTCAGTATTCAATAAAACGTATATATTAAAATATCTTCGTCCAGTTTAAATTTAATCTTTTTATTATTTTATATTTTAATGTGTGGCTTTAAATCAATTATAACTTTTCAGATGTGGGGGAGCATGAAGGCCTGCCTTGTCGTGTTGATGATGGTGGCATACTTTGCCGCAGCTGATCCAATTCCGGAACCAGAACCTGAACCCGGACAGTAAGTTATCTTTCAAAAATAATTACTTAAAGTGAATTAAACTAGCTAAACTCAATTTCATTCATTAATAATAAATTATTTATATGCTTATATAAATTATTTATATGCGCAGAGCAGAATTATCCTTTTGGGTGCTTCAAGAGGGTGTCTAGGGACCCGGGCTCCAACCCCAATAAGTTGGACTAAAACAGATTTTCTGGTTATAAATTTCGATGACCAGGCCCAAGGTGGCCTGTAGATCTTTTGCTCCCAGGGCCCGAAATGAGCTTAACCCTTTATCTACCGCATTATGATTTACTGCAGTTTTTTCATGTAATATTTTTTTTGGGGATCACTACATTAAAAATTAAGGGATATACATAAACAAAATACTCAACTTTGGGAAATTTAATCCATTAAAGCTAATTAATTAAAGATATTCCCCTGTAAAATTAATTATAAAAACTGTTCACTTAAAATAAAGTGTTAAATCCTTTTCTAAAGTCCTCATTAACATACAAAAAAAAATAAGACACTTAAATTTTGACATTAACTATTTTTTGGACTTAAAATGATAATAATATTTGCAATCCACTGAAAACGCCGTCAGCTGAAAACGCAATTTCTGCTATACAACTCTTTGCCTTCCCCGCTAAAATACTCATCATAGAACCCCTGCTGCCATATATCTTGGAAGAGTAAATTTCAAAGAATATTCCTGCTAAGTATTGTCAGAATATTCAAAAAATTGGTTATTCAATGTTATTTTATAGTGAGTGGTATTTATAAGTACCATCGGTAGATAAAGGGTTAAACCGACACTGTATCTGCAACATACAATATTGGAAGGAGTATTAGGATTTCTGGATATGTAATGTTAACAATAAAATGACAAGAAAAAACCTGCATTTTCTACTACAGAGAAATACCTTTTCATTATAAAATGATACAATAGTTATAGGTTTGTAACCAATAAGAAAATTTCAAATAAAAAAAAACTTCATTTGGTAAGGAAAACAACATATAAAAAAATGTTATGATAAACCATCTTTTAAAATTTCCCCCAAATCACATCATATACGACATTGAAATAATTTTAGACACAAATTGTTTTTTGTTATATAAGCTTAATGTCGCTAATAACTAATTAAGAATTGGCAATTTCTCTCTGTTTTTGAAATAAACAGCAGTTTTATTTCATGAATACATTGGTAGTACATTGGAGTTTTAAGTATAACATAGCTCAGATTTCACATAAAATTAATTTTCTCTTTTTTCCTCACATAAATTTCATTTCATTTCATGCTCTTTAGTTGCTTTTACTGCTTACTTTTATTGAATTATTAATAAATTCAATATACTCTCAGCCATATTTTTTTGTAGAATTAAATTTCTTTTAAATTAAATAATTTTATAGTCTTCTTTATATTAGCCAATAATTATAGTTATTTGACGCAACGATTTTTAAACATTAATACATTCCAATTTTATTCTTTTCACAATATAACAATAAGTATAAATTCTCCTCTTTTTGAAAAGTACAATTGATATTTTAAAAAAATGTCAATAAAAACATTAGTTATTTACGATCATTCTCTTACAATATTAATCATTTAAAAAAATTATTGATATATGTCATTTAGTAAGGATAATGAACTTTGTTTTTTTAAGTTTAATTGTATCCTGAATTTGAGTTTATCAGATGCAATTCATAAAATATTTAAAATATAAAAATTATAATAATTTGAAAAAAAAGACTAATTGCGAAAATGTTTTTTTAAGGGAAAATAAGTAATTATGCTAAATAATTTTTTTCAGAAATGAAAACAAAAATAATAACATTATCAAAAAATGTTTTGAATGCAGTACCTTGATTACATATAATTTTAACTCTAGATATTAGAAAATTGAAAATAGTTTTTAGGCTGCCCAAATTAAACACATTTATTAATTTTGAAAAATAATAAATATTAGATGTTGCAAATGTATATAAAAGAAAATCTCAGTTGTGACACTACTAAAAGATCTCTGATGGAGCAACACGGGTATTTAAAATACCGATATAGTTTCAGAAAGAATCTTCGCACACACTTATTAACAGCACAATTTATTTAAATACTAGTACCTTAAATTTAGTATCTGTATACTCTGTTGTATTAAAAAAAAGGTGAAATTTGAATAAAAATATAAAACAGCTTGTGAACAGAATAAATTGAATTTTTAGTAAATTTATAAACGAAACAATAATTATGAAATTATTTTCTTTTCATAGCAAGGGAAAGGAAGTGATCGTCGTTAAGGATCAAACTGAACATCATCACCATCACCATCACCACCACCATCACAAACATGGACATGAGCATAAACATGGACATGAACACAAGCACGAACATGGGCATGAGCACAAACATGGACATCATCACAAACATGGACATGACCACCATCACAAGCATGGTCATGATCACCTTCACAAGCATGGTCATGACCACCATCACAAACATGGACACGGTCATCACCACAAACATGAACACGGCCATCATCATGGTCATCATCATCTCCACAAACATGGTCATGATCACCATCACAAGCATGGACATGATCACCATCACAAGCATGGACACCATCATGCCCACAAACACGGACATGATCATAAGCATGGTCATGAACACCATCACAAACATGGACATGATCACCATCACAAGCATGGACATCATCATGCCCACAAACACGGACATCACCACAAACATGGTCATGGTCACCATCACAAACACGGACACGATCATCATCACAAACATGGACACCACCACGGACATCACCATGGTCATGGACACCATCATGCTCATCATCATGGACATGATCACAAGCACGGACATGACCATCACCACAAACATGGTCACCATCATGGGCATCATCATGGACATCACCATGGTCACCATCATGGGCATCATCATGATCACAAGCATGGTCATGAACATGGACATCATCACGCACATGAACACGGTCACAAACATGGTCATACTATTAGTTCACTTTCTCTCCATATATATATATATATTTATTTATAAATATATCGTAGAAATTTTCAATGCTTCATAAAATACTTTTCATTCATCCACTAAAGTTCTAATACATTTTTTAAAATTTGTAGTGGATGACACTTGATGTTAATAAAGTTATTTCAAATATTAATTCATTAATTAAATTTTATTTTTTAATTTTCAATTTATTCTGCGTAATTTATGACGAAGTTAGAATTAGCACCAACAGATGGGGCTAGTAAGTTTTAATAATGAATTTTTTCTTGGCTTAAAATATACTTTTTTAACTTGTAGTGGAAGATACTTGATGTTGATACAGATTTTTTCAAATATTAAGTAAATTTAATTAACTCAAATAAAATTGTACTTTCTTAACTACCTAGGAATTGACTTTTAAAAAAATTGTTATATTACTTGTTTACTTCTAGGATCTCATATATAGTTTTCTGCACATTATTGATAACAATGATTTATAAATATAGATAGCTAGAAAGCTAAAGATACGCATAGATTGTTGTATAATATTAATTTCAACTCATTGGAATCTTTTTTACTTATATATTTATTCAACGGTGCTTCAATAAATGATGCTTAAATAAATTAAACTTTAAATTTCTCAAACCTTTATCTTACATTTTTTCAGATGGTGTTGAGTATGAAGGCTTGTCTTGTGGTGTTGATGATGGTGGTTTATTTTGCTGCCGCCAGTCCATTTCCTGAACCAGAACCTGAACCTGGACAGTAAGCTGCTATTTATTAATTTTCTAACATCAGAGATCTTTAAAAGGCGTATTATTAGTTGGGATTCTAATTAAGATGAATAAATTACACGTTTAAATATTCAAAGGTTATCAGTATAGAAAGTATATCAATTGTAATGATTTTTGAAGAGTACAATGAAATAATACACAAAATTATGGATTAATGTACATTCCATTTTGGGCTGCTTCCTATAAACAACTTTAAAAAATTATGAATGAATCTATGAATAAAGCTTCTATTAAAAGTACTTTTGTTTTTCAAATTGATGGTATAAATTTAATTCACACACCATTTTTAAGTTAAATTATTTTTCCTAAAAATAAAACTTCTTTAAGAATGATTGATGTATTTTGAAAACAATGTTTTTTAAAAATGGCGTATAAGCAAACGACATTAAGTAGCTAAATATTTAGTATACAGATATTATAATTTTTTATGCATAATAATTCTAAATAAACAATTATGACTAGAAATAAAATAATTCCTTTATTTTACAGTGGATAGTTAAGGTGGTTGTAATTGTGCCGAGCAAAACACATCATCATCACCACCACCATCACCATCATCATAAACAACATGGTCATGAACAAACACGGTCACGAACACAGCATGAACATGGACAGATCACAAACATGGGTACGACCACCTCACCACAAGCATGAACACGACATCATCACAAACATGGTCATGATCATCATAAACACGAGCATGGGCCGCTAACACCATCATGGTCATCACCACGGACATGATCATAAGCACGGCATGATCACCATCACAAACATGAACACGGACATCATCATGGTCACCATCATCTCCACAAACATGGACATGACCATCATCACAAATACGGACATGAGCACAATCATCACTACTACGGACATCACCATGGACACCACCATGCTCACAAACACGGCATGAACACAATCATAAACATGGTTACGAACACCATCACAAGCATGGTCACGATCATCATCACAAACAACATGGGCATCACCATCATCACGGACACAGTCAATTTACACAAGCACGGACATGATCAACATCATAAACATGACACAATCATCATCATGGACACCATCATGGACACCATCATGGTCATCATCACAGCCATGGACATCATCATGCTCATCATCACGGACATCACCATGGACATCATCATGGACATCACCATGGTCATCACCATGAACACAAACATGGACATCATCACGGACACCACCACGGTCATCACCACACTCCCACAAGCATGGACACCACCACGGTCATCATCATGGACATCATCATGGGCATCATCACGGACATCAACATGGTCACCATCATGGACATCATCATGGACACCACCATGGTCACCATCATGGTCATCACCATGGCCACCATCATGGCCATCATCATAGTTTGGGTGGTCATGGACTTGGTGGATATAGTTATGGAGGACTTGGGGATCATTATAGCTTCTCCAAACTTGCAGACATCAAGATTTAGATTAAATGTTTGTAGTTCCCGTCATGTATTTATTTTTGTTAGAAATATTTAAATAATTTTAAGAGTTCTTTGGAAATTATATGCATATTGGAGTAAGAAAATGCTATTGTTGAGGATAATGTAAGAAATTCATGAATCGTAGAGTTTGTCCATCTTGGTCACTTTATTATTTATTTCATTTTTTCTTTGTTTTTCTTTAGATTTTATTTTAAATCCTCTAATTTATTTCTTCAAGAACTTCTGTAATGTTTAGGGTGCAGTTTTATTAACGTGTACTATGTATACACCTTTAGAAAGAGATTCCAATTCCTTATTCTGATTTCTTATTTAACAATCTTACTTTTATCTTGTACCACTTTGGTTCTATTTGCATGCTTCTTATGTTCCTGTAATCTAAACAAAAATATGATGTGTCTTTTAATCAAATTTTATATGTTTTACTGCAATAGATATTTATTTCATCAACATTCTTCTTTCAATAAAAAAATTACGTATTGAAATTACCTTTGTGTGAGTGTGTGTTACATATTTTTGTATACTTTATATTTATATTTTCTTTCCATCAACATGTACACAAGCAAATAAATTTAAATATACAATTTAAATATATTTATTCTAATTTTGTAAGCTATAAGTTCTATTAAAATTTTTAAAACTCACATGTTCGAGTTAAATACAAACAGATAAGTATGTATATATTTCGAAAAAGTATTTTATCTAATTTACTAAGTTTAAAAATCACTAGATGCAAGCCGAGAAAAATGTGAAGAAGTTAATTTCATTTAGATTCAATTTATGCCGGTTGTGTCAGTACAAGTTTTAAGAAAATTAAAATGGCTAAAATATTAGTTATATTGGCAAATAATCATTTTTAAGAGGACTTTTGTAAAAGAAACATATTTTTAATAATTACTTATATTAAAATTAACGTCACATCATATTTTTCTACAAAAATTTAACATTGAAAATAAATAAATTTAAGCAAAAGTTTTAAGTATCAGTAAAAGTTTTTCCCTTTCTCAGTAAAACCCATTTTGTGAATACAGAAAATACATCGATTCCGAAGTTGCCGCATTTATACTAGTAGTATTCTCCTTTTAATTTGAAAATTTTTCTATTATGTTTATCAAACAAAAGATAAAAAGTGTGAAAGTAAAAATTTTTCTAAAATTCAATTTATTAATATAAGATAATTTTATTAAATAAATTTTATTTTTAGAATATATTTTAAAATACTGAAAAATCATAAAAACAAAATTTAAAAAAAGTAAATACATTGTTTTTTAAAAATTTATTATATTGTATATAATAAGCAATTATTTGCGCACGAAGTTGCAAGTTAAAGCAAACATTTCTCTCTGCTGCATTTTTTGTCGACTTGAGAGATTTGTACAGAAAAAAACTAAATACATTCAGCAATTTTCAATTATTAGTATTATTATCTTTAAGTTATATTAGAAAGCATCTTTAAAGGAAAAGAAACAATTTTTGTGTTTGTAAAATAAGTACCTGTGTGTCTGTGTAAGAGTAAGAACATAACTCAATACTTATATTTTTCTTCGACATTTAGACTCATTCATCACACGAAAATGCTTTTCTGACATGTTTGATCAACCGTTAACATATAAATAGATTCAAATTCTTCTGGAGACACCATGATTATACTCACGAATATTTTAAACACATTTCTAAAGATATAAAGATACATCTGGGCAACACCCCTAACTTATAAGGCGATAGGTGAAACTGGAGTGATAACCGCAAGCATCAAATGAATTCGAGTAAGTTCCGAGGTATAATTTGCATATAAATACATATGGCAACTATTTTTTTTTAGTTATTATGATTAGTTTCCGTTAAGTCATATTTTTTTGAAAATTTATTTATATCTAGGTTCTAATATGTATATATTTAACATTTTATTCTATTATACTTATAACCTCTTAATTTTTAAATTTTAAAAAATTTATTCGCCCCCTAATTGCGGGGGTGCGGTAGCCCAGTGGTTGGACGGACCGGCGGCTTCAGAGTTCGAGCCCCTCCACTAAAGCCCCCGTGTGGGCAGCGATGCACGTTAAATCTGTCGAGGCTGAAACGTCCCCCCGTTGGTGGGGGGTTTTAGGGGAGGGGGGGGTCCCAGTCAGGTGTCGTCCACGCACGCCCCGGGCAAAACGGGTCCGTCCCCAAAAAGCCCTCGTGTAGCAAAACAGTGCGACGTTAATATTCACTCCCACCACTGCCCCCAATTGCCTAGTGCTTGAACTGGATCTTATTTTATTGCTTCTATTTTGAGACAAATTTAAATTTATGGCATTTGCTTCATAACGCTGATTTTTTTTTTTGTTTTTTTTCTGGGTTTCAGAAACCCTTTACTGAATCTAAACCGCCATCAATTTTACCACCCTTAGTTCCAAATTGAGTAAAAAAAATGTTGTCATCGATTCTGTTTCCCCCCAATTCTCATATGTTTTTGAGAAAAAAAAAATTGTGTAAAACCCTTTTTTGATACCCAATACTTGAAAAATTTTTAAAAAAATTCTTAGAGAAATATTAAGTTAATTATTAATTTACTTCAAAAGTTTTAAAAAACTTTAAAAATACATACATAAACCCCCTGTAATTATTAAATTTTCAGTGTAAATTTTCAAAATCTTTCGTCACTCCCAAGGTCAAAGCAACCCCCAAATTTGGGTGCCAGCTTCACCATTTTCTCACTTTTCTTTTTTCTTTCCAACTTTTTTTAAAAGAAATTATAGAAGAATGTAAAAAAATTTTTAAAAAATGTGTTAAAATTTTAAAAGGGAAAAAATTATATTTGTTTGTCCCCCCTCGACGTATATCTGTTTCCTCCGTGTCTAATTTTCAGTGGCCACTGCTCTGTTTCAGTTTATTCCTGCATATAAAATTACCTCACTTTTCATACTTACGTCATAGTGAAAACGTCTTGATGCCATTACCGATATCATTGATTAAGGTATCCGACTGCCCTAAAAAAGATTTTTTTAAAAGTTGACAGATTTTTTTTGGATTTTTTTTTTATAGGCCATCCATTAGCAAATAAAAACCAAGTTTTTTTTTTCCATTCACTAAACAAAAAAACCAAGTGTTTAACAAAGATGATGCAAAACTTTACAAAAAAATGTCAAAAATTTTATGGTTTTACTGAAATGGTTTTTTGAAAACTCAAAAACGGAAGCGATGGGTCAAAAGTTTTGAAAATAATTTAATGAAAAATTTTGTAAACATTTTCATAACAGTGTATTTTACTCTTCAGATTTATCAATCACTGTATTATTTCAAAATTTACAGTTCTTTTATGGTATAACCCCTTTTTTTTTATGCAATTTCATATAGTCACTAAAAAAGGGTTTTTTTGTAAAATTTAAAATATCTACTATCCGGGGGGTCATTTCAAACATGAATAATAAAGTAATACATTAAAACTGAAAATTAGAATTTTTTCGAAAAGTTTTTATACAGAGCGGCCCCGTTTATGTAATTTTTTTTTTTACCATTTTTCCCCATTTTAATAATAATACATTTTTTCATCCCAAATTTTTCAATTTTTGCTTAAAATATAAAAAAAGTAAACATAAAAATCACAAAAAAATCCAAATATCTTCATTTTTTGAAGAAAAAAAAATTGTCGCAAGTAGTCGGGATACCTTAAGACATCACAGGATCTTAAATTTTTAAATTTTTTAAAAAAATATATGTTTTAAAAGACTTATTATTCCAGATTTTGGTCCCAAAATTGTGTTGATACTGTGAAAACTTCCAAAGTTATTCAGAAATAATGGAAATTTAAATGAAACCCCTATCTCTTTCTTTTTTAAACCATTTTCCGGAGAAAAAAAATTTTTGCTTCCCGGCAATTCTAAAACTATTTATGTATCAATTTAAATTTAATACACGTGTTTAAAATGGGGCTTTTTCAAACTTTACATCAATTTTCAAAAATGATGTAGAATTTTTTTTTTGAATTTTAATTTATTTTTTTCTTAAAAAATTTTAAAAATTTTTCGTTATAATTGTTTTTAAAAAAATTTTTTTTTGTTTCCTCTAAATTTCTTAAAAGTGAACATTTTTTACCAAGTTTAATTTTTTGAAATTTTGCCCCAATTTGCTTCCCCGAACCCTGCCGGTGTAAAATACTTTTTCCATTTTTTTGAAAAATTGTCAATTTTTTATTTTTTAAAAATTTTTTTAATTTTTCTCAAATTTCTAAAAAATTTGGGAAATTTTTAAAATTATTTTATCAGGGGGAAAAAATTTCAAATTATTGTTTTGCTTTGTTGCTTAGTTATATTGGTTTGAAGAAGGATGTTATTTTCGAGTACACGGATAGCTGTTAAGGGTCCTGTGAGCCCTTAAAAGAAAGCGTATGCAAGAAAATGTCCTAAATACAAGCAAACAACAGTGTTTAGGATGGACTGAATTCTGGAGATAAATTACGAAGTGGGGTAAGTCATCGGTGCAAGTGGCTAGAATGGACGGTCATATTTTTTGTTTTGAAAAGATTTCCCTTCCAACAAATGTTTTGCCTTCGATTCTAAGTTGCACCCTATTTTCGGTTGCTTTAACGCTAGAAAACTAGTGCGGCTTAGATTCGAGTACATACGGTAAACAAAAACTTATATTATGATTTCTAATTTAGCAGTTTTGTGCAAAAAGTAAGTTGATAGATTTTTGTTTGTATGTTGTATTGAAAAATCTTCACTGCCAATATCTGCCTGACACAAAGGACATCGTCAATATGTCTCATAATTTTCAACTACGGATAATTGAAACAGATGAGGCCTGAATAGGCACCCCTCTATCCACATTCCCGCCATGACGTCGTAAGAGCCTTGAATTCCAAAAGATGTAATATTACCTCTATGCGATGAATCCTTGAGCGGAATCAGAATTCTCGAACATGTTGTTTTACTTTGAAACATGATCTACTATAAGCTTATTATCTTGACAATTCAACTACTACCATAGTAATATGTATTGATTTATTCTTCATTGTTTTTTCGGCAAAGTATGAATTTATGTAAAAGATTTATGTCTAAAACCCGTACGGAAACTTGAAACTGTAGGTTATAATGTAGGTAGGAATGTCTTAGAATCATTCAAATGTATTAGAAACCGTTTTAAAAAGAAACCTTTCTGCAACTTGGAAGATTTTTTTTTGGTAAAAGTATTTACAATACCTCATGTACCTCAAAGTATCATACAGGGCTTACAGAAATACGTATGCAATACGTTGCAAAAGAAAGAAAAGAAATAAAATTTAAAAGTTACGAGGGGCTACAAATATTTACAATGATTTCTCAAAAGTTATTAAGAGCATTTCTGTTGGAAAATAAGTTGTTGAAAATCTGGAGACCAATTTATGTCAATGCTTTTAAGTGCCATTCATAGGTTCTTCCTTTCATTGATAAACTTAGAACATAAGAAGAAGCATATGTTCAACATTGTCTTCACCACCAACACGGCAGTCGCTGGAAGATGATGGAACCAAATCAAGTCTGTTCAAATAACTTTTAAATTTACCTTGACCAGTGAAAAGTTGAATAATTTTGTAATTAATAAAAAATGGCGGCATGACAATGGGAGAAAAAAATATTTGATAAGCTTTTCTTATTTGAACTGATTTATTCTTGATTCCAGAATTCCACCATTCTTTTTCTCACATCCTTTTTATAAAATGGTTTACAGATGTAAACTATAATTTCTATTTCAGGCTTGGTAGCAGTTTTCGGGGAAAATATCGGATCATTCATTTCCAAAGATATTCGTGTGTCCAGGAACAAAAACAAAAACAATGGAGATATTTTTAAATTTCAGTTTTTTTTTGTTGTTTTTTTGGGTTTTTTAAATTTTGCTGTTGAAAGAAGAAATACACTTCTGAGAATCTACAAAAACGAGATTGCCTGAGACAAGACTATTTTGTTCAGTGATCCATTTGATAGAGAAGTTTAAACAAAAACGTTCAGACCCAAAACTGTTGTTACATCGCAAATTCTAAATTGAAAGTGCTGGGATTCAATACAATTTTTGAAACAAACATACTTTCTACATGTTCATTATAATTTTGTGTTCTTTCTTTTTATTAATATAAAAATAACCATATTTACTTTTATTTGTTGTTGTATCATTCTCAGTTTCTAACTGCCCATGTATTAATGCCGTCCCAGAATCTAATGATTTAAAATACCTGGGCCATTAATCTCATTCAGCAGTTGGACGCAAGCATGTAACTACGCTCTAATAAAGACATTTAGGGAGTTTACTTTCAGTCTGTAGCTTTTTCAATAGCTTCCAAAAGCACATGTAATGAAAACAATCTAATATGTTCACAGCATTATCTCATTTTCTCCTTCTTTTCTCAAATATCTTTTATTAGTTGTTTCAGCAATGTGACAGTGTTAAATCGTTAGATTTTATAATTTTTATTATATGGGAATTCTGCTTTTCACGACGAAAATTCAAATTTAACAAATAATCAGAACCATTTAAAAAATAAGACTGAAATTTAGAAGTCAATTGACATAACTATTTCTAAACAGAACTCGAAACTTTAATTATAGTCATGATTAGGTATATCTTGATGAATGATATAAAACCAAAGATTATTCACTAATGTAAACGAATAAATGATTTTTTGAAAAAAAAATCAGATATCAAAGACTCTTAATAACTAAACCGACCCATCTACAAGCAGATAAAAAGGAGATAATTTACTCATCTGTCTCACTTTCTAACATAAATGAGTACTTGTTTTCGAGTGATCAGATAAACAAACATGTGTCCGGATGTTTGTAAGTAAATGGATAAGATAGCAATTTATTTCAATTCGTTTTTTTCTTGGTTAAATTTCCAAATTGATGTATCAGTGTAATGATATAATGTAAACTTACATATTGAAGAAGGAAATGTTTAATGCTCCAATTGCAAGCTTAAACGGCTTTGAATTTACTGAGAAAAAATTAGTTCCTTCATCAATGTCTTTATATCCAGTCCTTCGTAAAACATATATTGAATTGCTTGATGTATGAAAATTTACTTGCTCCTTCAAAGACCTTGAAAGATAAGTGTTTATTATTCTTGTTTTAGTTGTGATTAGTAATATACAATAAACATAAGTCAATAAATGTGTAGTAAATAGTCAAAATTGTTATTGAATACTATGAAAATGCTTAAAGATAGAAATATATCATTACGGCTTTCCGAAAGCCACCAAAATTCATTAATATCAAAGTGATAGATATTTAATAAAGTCATTCATCATTGATTTGCACTCATGTGAAAAGAAACCTGTTTCTGTTTCATGATTTTTAAATCAAACGTTGATTTAGTTAAGTAAAAGATTACAATATAATTTATTAAAATATTTATTTGTGAAAGTGTGTGGTCACGTTAGCCTAGTGGTTATCGTGGCCAGTTTGTCATGAGTTCGAAAAAATTAGTAAATTGTACACAATGTAATATTATAATTGTTAGCAATAAGTCACACAGACAGGTATAGCTTTTAATTTAAAATTGTTCTTTCAACATTATTCAGAACATAGTTATTCGTATAATTTTCTTTATAATTACATTTCTATTATATAGCTTCTAGTTTTTTATATATATATATATAAAATTACTTGTTTTAAAACATTTATTAACTTGATTACCATTTTTTTTTACATATTTTTCTTTTAAGTTAAATTTTTCTCAGGTTTAAACGTTTTATTTTTTATTGGTCTTTACTTTCCATTCTCACTTACGTTCACAAAACGGTGCCACAGGTTACATAGTGAGTTAAATATTTTTCCTCTTTCTGAATTGATTTGGATTTTTCTATCTTTTTTTTCCCAATAATTTTTTGTTAATTTTTATTGGGGGAAAGGGGGTTATTTTGTAATAATTATATTTAATTTTTCTTTTTCTTTTTTCTTCTTTTTCTGTAGTTTTTCGGTTTTGCCTTCTGTGCAATACTGTTCTGGAATGGCTGGAAGTTTAGAAGTTTCCATGTTATAGGGTATTATTCCGTTATACATTTCCCTTAAAAAAAATTTACGATTTTATTTAGGTATTTAATTTTTCAGGCTTAGGTATGAAGATTTTTTTTGTTTGGTGTTTGTCTTTGGTAACTAATTGTGTGTGTTTTTAATGATATTCATCTATTTTATTATGTTTATTAATTTTTCCTGTTATGTCTTGTGAAATTTTATTTTTACGCTATTTTCTCTTCTTTACAGCTCTGTAGTATAGGCAAGTATAGGGAAAGGTTGGATGACTTTAAAACTATGTTTAACCCTCTGACCGGAGCATCCGTCTCTCAGACGGGGATGATTTGCTTTTATATTTGTAGATAACGCTGTGGTATGATTTTTGGGGTGAGCTGCCTTGACATCTTCAGTCGGACTTTACCCAGTGTGAGGATCACGTGGTGGTACATGGTGATTTTTTCAACTCACGATATGTGCGATTTTTCTTATCTATCACCGTCTATCAGACGGATATTCCTATAGTTTTTTTCGTGTTTGGTATTATTTTTAATTACTCTTACATGAATATAAATAATTTTTAATCAGTTTTTATAAAAATTCTAGTCACAATTATAGTATTAAAAATATATTGTTGTGCTTTATTTAACCCCACACATCTTATTTGAGCCTTACTCAATTTCATAAGCTATAAGGACATTTAAAACAGTCCTTAAGATATTAAAATTTTTTAAAAATTACGTACCCGTCTGTCAGATGGATGTTTCTCAGTGTGGCAAAAATGATGTTCCGGTCACAGGGTTAAACCTACAATTCAGCAAGATAGCTGGTCCTGCAACTTCAAGTAGCTGAGTTAGATCTGTACGATTCAAGGATAGTCAGCTATGCCTACTTATCAAAGCCCACACTCTTTATTAGGGAGAAATTGACAATCACGAGAGCCAAGTAAGTGCTGGAGAGGCATTCACACAAGCTGTAGAAAAGAGTGCGACTAGGCATTATCCTGTTGAAGTATAACCCTAGAGTTCTTTGAAAGAAAGACAAATCTACAGTGTGAAAAATTTTGTCGATGAGTTACTGTGTTTTAAGAGTGTCACCAATGACATCTAAAGGAGAGTTTTAAATAAAATATGATCCCTTATCTGATCTCCTGGTAGTCAGGCCATGTGGAAGATAACAGTCAAGGCAGTATTCCATCGCTATTCTGAATGTTTCCTTACCGTCTTCTCTAATGATTAAGGTTCCATTCAAAGCAGAAGTGATCAATGTAAACAATTCTTCTCCCGCCCGGGATATTCCACATTCATTGCACTAAAACCATGCAAAGGTACGTGCAATTAGCAACGGCAAGGAGCATTTGGCGCAAAGACGTTCACCTCGTTTTCGTTTCGTTTAGTAGCTTGTCGTTGGTAATTGCAGTTACTGGTGTTTGATTACACGTTAGATTATAGATAAAAGCACATCAAATGCTGTGGTAGTTGATAGGTTCGATTACTCTGCCCTCCCTTTTGTCGTCCCTATCGGTCTTTTAATATCTTCCTGACGCTTTGTATGGTTGTGGTTCGCACATTCTTGCCGATGTTTTCGAATGCTAACATCTCTCCGTCCCAAATGTTGAGAGATCCCATTTTATTCCGACTCAATTCAAAATATGTATAAAGCAACTACAGTGGTATAGGTATTTCTGCAATTGCATTTCACTCAAATGACAAGTAAAGTATTTAACTTTTATTTCGCTTGGAGTGGCTACCTCAATGGCACTTGCTATCTTCTGGTGAATTGAACCAAACTTCTCTACTAATGCAATCACTTTATGCGACTACCTTACACTTCTCAATACATCTCTTTGAAGAGTTACGATTATTTGCACGTATTATATATTTTCACAAGGTGAGGCTCTCAAGAAACGTCACAAGAATACCCAAGAGGTTACTCTGAGGGAAAACGCGGAGAACTCGTTACAGTACAGTAATACTTAAACTTACCCTATCCCGACTTACACGAACCGGAAGTCACGCGATTTTCAAATCTTGTCGATTCTTCTTTTGCTTGACAAAAAAAAATGATAAAGTTGATGAATTCGGTAATGTGATTGAAGAAATTGTCTATCTCGCCAGGCAAATAAATTTAGGATAGGGACGACGTACAAGAACTTCTGGATTCCTACAACCAGGAGTTGATAATTAATGAGCCCATAGAAATGCGCGAGCAAGAGCAAGACATCAAAGAGCTTGAGTCATTAGACCCAGTTCAGTCAGAAGATCGAATGACGGTTGGGAATTCGACAGAAGGTCTGAGTTTAATTGGAAAAGGGTTACAATGTTTTAAAAAAATATAGACTTCAACGATGAGTGTATTTTTTCAACAAAACAAGGAATAAAAACTGATTAGAAGGCTTTAAGGAAATTCTGCGGTAGGAGAAAAAAAATCTTCAGCCGCCAGACTACTTCGTTAGATTTTAAGAAACCTTCTACATCAAAATAGCTTTAGCTTGAGATTTTGTATTGGTGTTATCCAATTAATCTTTTAATCTTATTAAACTTTTTTTTGCTCTAAATTATTAATTTACTTCGTCTTCGGCCCCAAATAAAAATAATTTAAATATATTTATATGAGAAATCCTACCCCGATTTAAGCGAATTCCTCTTAGCAGTTATCACATTCAGTCCTACTTATCGCATTAGTTTGGTACATTACTATTTATCGTGCTAGAACTACCTAGATTCGTTAAAGACGAATTCGGGACATTGATAATTTTTGACAGTGATTAAATGACGAGAAATGAACTGGTACTTTACTTTTTTTTAACTTACAGATTCCATCGTGAGTGAGCTTTAAAGTCCAGTGTTATTTAACATTTTATAAACCCCTGTATTTCTTCGAGGTAATACATAGCCGAAATTAAACCTGTAATTTGCGACTCAACTCAAACCTCGCCAATCTCGTAATTCACAATACGACAGTGTTTCCTCTCAGACGTAGAATATTCTTTTTATGTAACCACCCTTTTATTGTCCTTTGGGGTTGTGACATAGCCATCTGTCGATAGCTATGTCTTGGGGGTTCCACGTAAGTTAGAGGTGTGGGATTATCGGAAGGATGAGACATTCTTAAATTTTTAATATGACTTTTATTAAGAATTTAACTTAAATTACTTATATAACGAACAAACTTATATTAAGTGAGAATAAACCAAAGTAAGCCGATTTAATTAAGTCAGATCGCGCAATTAGATCGCTTATCAATATATCTTATATCTCCACCTAATCTCAATTCAATAATTTACTAGCGTTCAGAATATAATCCTCCTACCTGGGTTGAAGACTCAACGATTCTGATACTTTCCGGTAGACTGATGTGCTCGTGTGCAATAGTTACTCCTTGTAAATATTAGCGAGGGTGGGCGTCTCCGTGAATCCTGAGTAGGCCGTCTAAACACACTTCCAACTGTTCCACACTAAGCTTTCTCTAAGATTGCCATTAATCGTGGCCGTCAAAGAACGTAGGAGTTATGTTAGAAGAAGAACGCGAGAGATGTCACAGGGTGTACAAAGTAGTACAATAATATGCGGCAATTAAAGTAAACACATAGTTTTAATTAATATTATTACTGGTGTCTAATTCAATGATTTCTTTGATAACAAATAGTACATGATCATGAATTGATAATTCAAATATCAAAAATCTACTTATGTCAAAAATATGGT
The DNA here is from genome assembly GCA_019973955.1 of Trichonephila inaurata madagascariensis. Taxonomy (NCBI): domain Eukaryota; kingdom Metazoa; phylum Arthropoda; class Arachnida; order Araneae; family Nephilidae; genus Trichonephila; species Trichonephila inaurata. The sequence goes on along the minus strand of BMAV01020570.1, from coordinate 192,728 downwards.
CTCTTTAATGATGTCAGGATACTAGCTCACTTCTCTTCGGTCATCAAAGAAGAACCTGTAACTAAATTTTTTTTATCTACAAAAAGCTACAGAAATAAATGGATAGTAAAAAAAAATAACTCCATAGTTGATAAGCCTCTAATATTTGACTATAGAAGCTATCTAATATCAAATACGTCGTAATACTCAAAAATAATTAGATAATCATAATTCACATTAGTTCACTACTGTAGCTAATAAATATCTTCTCTCGGTTATTTTCAGGTTTCTGACAGAGTTGACCAAGGAATCGCTTAATCTCACTACCAGATTGTTTTGAATGATTTTAACCTTATGAGCGAAGTCCACATTATGATTTCATGTTTTTGATAAATAAAGTAAACTCAGTGGTGCAACAACCCAAAAGGGCCAAGGTCTACTGCACCTGTCTCAGTTTGTGTGATCTTAGGCACTGAGACGCATGAACAGATGTTTCGACCAGGTGGTCAGTCTGACGTGAAACTCTCCTTGTTTAGTTCCCAAGGTACTAAGGTACTCCCCTTGTTTAGTTTTCAAGGTTCGACCCTCTGAAAAGATGAAAGGCTAATTTTGGCAAATATAAGTAATAAATCCTCTATGTCAGGGGTCGGCAACCTATGGCATGCGTGCCTCAAGTGGCACGTGGTACAATTTTTAGTGGTGTTCAGCATTACTCTACAATTAAGTCAATTTCTGAGTGGATGGAAGTCGATAAATGTGTAATGAACCTTACTTGATGAACATTTTCAAAATTATGGTCATTTACGGAATTGCGAAAAAATCTGAACGCTAACTCTAAAGATAAATTTGCAGCTATTTTGTTAATTATTAAATGTCATTGTTGGAGAGATTTTACTGTTTGAAGAGAAAAAATTATATGTACTCTGCTATCCACTTTTGGTTCTAAGTATCTAGGTGAAAAATCTTTCCTCATATGAAAATATTGACAGTACTCAAAGAAATTGTTTAACAACTGAATGCTCAGAATCTTGTCAAATTGTAAGTCACACATTATACCCCAGATTTTGCGATATGAAAGTAAAACAGTGCAACCACTAGGTTCGCATTAAAATTTTTATTTATTTATTTATTTTTTATTATTTATTTAAGGCTACACGGTACACTTTTTCAAAAAAATTTTTTGGAGACAGTTTTAGTAAAAATAATTGATGTTTTATATTTAGATTATATTATTACGCTGATTCTCTGTAAGTAAAAAGTCAGTTTGACCAGCCATTATTGAGCAATTTTAAAAAATTAGGAATTTTTGAAGTTTTTAAAAAATTTTATACAACACTGAATTTTTAAAATTTTTTAGTCATTTTAAGTTATTTATGTTTCTTAGACTATTACAAACAAAGTTAGTATGGATTTGAAAATATATTCCCTTGTTGAATTTTAATAGTTATTTTTCTAGAAAAACCTGGAAAAAACGAAAATTTTTAAAATTTAAAATTTAGCATTTTTTAGAAAAATAACTAGAGATCACAGTCCTAAATTCATACTAACTTTTATATAACATACGTTTAGGAGTATATACAAAAAAAATTCAAGGCTCTATCTTGAACAGGAAAAAAGACTTAGGGATTAGAAAACACTTATACCTTCAAAATTGAAATTCTGAGAAAAACGCATTTAAAGTTTGTAAATTCATAAAACAAAAGCTTACAGTGCCCGTAAAGCTCTAATTTCTTAATATGTTATTTTCCAATGTATGTTCTACATTAAAACACCATTTTTATTAAATATGACTGAAAATTGTAGTTTTAATTCAAAATAAATGTTTGCATAATATTGATAGCATTTGTTTTAAGACGTCAGTTAATTCAGCTTTATCTTAACCTAATATTTTCACAAAAGTTTTGAAACACGATGCATTTATGTACAAAATATTAATGATTCTAATTTAAGCTAAAAATAGTCAGGTTTGCTCATAAAATGTAATTTTTTTCAGTTTTAAATTGGGGCAGCTTAGGAAGTTTTAGCTCTTGTCACATACGACTTTAAAATACTAAAATATAGTACTACAATATGTTTAGTATAATGTAGTTTGGTACATCCAAAGGAAATATTCAGTTATATCTGCAACATTTGAATTCAAAATACTTGCATTCGGAAGTCTAGTTGCAGAATCAGCTGAGGACTGATTTTTAGATACATCATTTTCAGTAGTATTCCATCTCTTCGAAATATTCTTTCTCACAGGAACCTGAGAACGCATTTGCCATGGCATTTTCTGCACAGGAAAAAATTAAAGATAAAGCTTTTAAGTTATATAAACTATTTCTATAGCAAAAATTGGCCATGAAATTAATCTAAATTATTTAATTATGAGAACTCAAAAAACTCAAAACATAATCAAACAGAAATGATTTTAGTAATGAAAATTGGAATTAATAACCATTTCAAACTAATTGCTTAAAAATATTTTTAATTAATTCAATTTAAGAGTGGAAAAATGCTTTAAAATAAAACCGAAACCAAAACCATAGCTCATAAGACTTCAAATATCTTAAAAACTAATTTGCATACCGATCTGAAATTTTGTGGCAAGCTTCTCAATGATATGGGCCACCAGAAAATGGAAAAAAAATTCAGTAAAAATGAAATTTTTAGGGTACTGTGTAGCCTTAACTGTAATGAAGGGAAATACTTATATTTTACGTTATCTATTTCTCATATTAATAAATATGTTTAAAAATACTTAACATATATACAATTTTAGTTTTTTATTTTGTTGAAGAAATAATTATATTTTATGCTGTTTATTTTTGTTAAAAATATCTTTGAATGATGCAAAATTAATATATTTATATAAAGCTGCAATTATAATTTATTGACTAACTCTGTATGCATTATCACGGAAATCGAATTGTTCTGAGAAGAGCCTACTGTGTGGCACGCTGAGCCATAATGGTAGGTTGGCTTGGCACGCAGCAGTCAAAAAGTTGCCGACTCCCTGCTCTGTATACTAAAGCTTCCTGAGCAGTACACCTCAGAATTTATATATCTTTTTTTACTTAACCGTACATGCATCATCACCTGAAAAGATTTGATCACATCCTGATTCAAATAAATGACAAACAACAATTAAACATCAATGCTATTTAGATTAGCAAATTGCAATTATTTCATTATCTGTGTACACCAAATAAAATAGACATTTTTTCCCATGGTGTTTAAGTTACCTTTTTTTATTTTCAATTTCCTTCAAAAATATCATTCTATTTCTGAACCTAGCGCAACTTATAACGAAATAGAGCATGTACAACTTTAACCAAAAGTAACGTAAAACATAGAAGTGTTCGAATTCTTTAACTGTAAATACTTTACTCAACCGAAAGCAATTGCACAATTCAGCAAAGGTCATCATGGTTTTTATTGCTTTTTGAATACTTTCAATGCTTCAATTACTACAAGGTGTTGTTGTTCAAATGGCACTTGACAGCAATCATCTATCTCCGAAATCCAAAACGGAAATTAAAACTTCATTCACTTTTAGACAAATCACTCATCAAAAGCAGTATGATTTCATTCGTAAACGAATTCGTAAGCTCTTTCGTAAGCCAACTTGTAAGCAACTTAACAATTCGTAACCAAGTTAAACAAGATAATATGTTTCAGAAAACTACGCCTTTCTGTTTAAGAAAATGAGTTTTAAATGTATACACATTATGCATACATTTTTGAAGAACAATTCAGAATGTATACTTTTATATATATCCTACTTTTTATATGCAGTTCGTTATTTATAATGAGTGATTATTCCGGAACTACAACGCAATAAAAAATATGACTATTATCTCTACTGACTACTATTAACTAACAATTTTTTACTTTGAAATCTACATTTAACATACATTTCCGTTTACAGCCGAGAATTTTTGGAACTCTTTAAAATTGAAAGAAAGGGGCTTATATACAGATATATACACGGATCCGTTAATCTTATAAAAGAGTTGTTTAAGAAAATCTTTTTTTTAAAAAAAGAAATATATTTTTCTTTAAAATAATCCTTTAAAGTTAGTGCCAGAATATAAGCATCTAAATAAGGAGTAAAATTCGCATTTGATCAATGAGATGTTAGAAAGTCTATAATTAAAATTTAGAAAGATTTTCCTTCAGGAAAGGAGCATAGGTCAACGATAACGTGTCTCATATAAATATTTCGTCAAGCACATTTTCCAAATAAAAAATATTAATGCAGAAATTAACAGACAACAAATGAATTAAAAAATGTGTGGGCTGTTTTTATGGAAGCTTTAATTAATATCAATTTAATTGAAAATATATTCCACCCATTTTATCAGCTTAACAGCATTTTTGCCCTCAAGGTGACATGTTTGAAAATTATAGAAGCTGCCTTTTTATAATTTGGCTGATACGGGTTTCGAAATTAGGGTAAACTAAAAGAAACATACTCATGGCTTATACACAGAAGTGGCATATATTTCTTAATATACGACATTTGCGATAGAAAAATACACTTTTTTTGTTTAAGGTTTAACAATAATAAAAGGAACATTTAATCTCTTGTATGATTTAACCAGGAGATTAAAAAATAAGCATCACAAATTCCTTTTTTTAAACACTTTCTTACCCACGGTTTGAGGCATGGACCCAAAAGCTCCAACCTCGTATTTCCGTGTTCCTTCGCAATTGCATTGACAATAGATCTGTCACAGTACCTTCTCCTGTTTTTGTTGAAGTGATGATCACCCTCAATACTAAGATTCCCCGGGCGATCCGAGCGCAGCATGTTTGGAGGAACCATTGAATCAAACTCGAAATGATGATCAGCAAGAAAGTAAAAATTAAACTCTAGAGTCACCAGAAATGACTACGCAAAACACTAGAAATGACTAGATTAAGCAAACACTAGAAATGACTACGCAATATGCGGACAAGACAAACTAAAGGGTACGAATAAATTTTGTTCTTATCTCAACGAAATGCAACCCTTGAAAATTCAAAAACCTTTCATTATCTTAAATACCGCAAGTTTATTCGACAATGTGGCAATATCGTCCGAAATCATTTCCAATCTTCTACAATCCTCTCTACGATCTATCTCACTGACTATATAATATTCGGTACTGACGTTCACTTATATTGAAGTTATTCTCAAGAGTCGGCAACCTTTGGCACCCGTGCCACATGTGCACGTGGTACAGTTTTCAGTGGTACTCTGTACTACTCTACAAATTTGTCAATTTTTGAATGTATGGAAGTTGATGAACTTGTAATAGACCTTATTTGACAAATATCCTGAGAATTATATACATTTACAGAATTAAAAAGAAAAAACATCTGAAAAATAATTCTAATGATAAATTTACAGCTATTTTGTAGCTTTTTCTATATCAATGTTGGAGAAAGGAAATTGTTGGTACTCTGTTTTCTGCTTTTAGTTCTACATATCAAATAAGTCTTTCCATATAAGAAAAATATTGCGAGTCCACAAATAAACTGTATAACAACTAAATGCTTAGAATAGTGTCAAATTGAAAATCACAAATAATACCCTTGATTTTGTGATATGAATATAAAGCCACTAGGTTTGCATTAAAATTTTTATTTATTATTTTGTTTGACTACAAGGAAGGCAAATACTTATATTTTATGTTGTCTATTCCTTAATTTAATAAATATGTCTAAAAATACATAATATACTACAATTTTAATTTGTTTAATTTGTTGGGGAAATTTTTTTATATTTTATGCTATTTATTTTATGTTAAGAAATATATTTAATAATTAAGGTAAAATTAATATATAATAAAACTGTAAATCTATATTATTGACTTTTATTCTCTAACTTTACATGAATTATCACGAGAATGTAACTCTTTCAAAATTTTCCTACTGTATGGCAAGCTGAACCATATTGGTAGATTGGTCTGATATATCACAACTAAAAGGCTGCCGACCCTTGCTGTAATATGTAATAATCAACAAGTTGTAATAATGCTAATAAAAACCGTTTTCTAATAACGTTTCTTCAAATAACGAAACCTTCTAATGTTCGAAAAATAACACCTATTTTATAAAACAAAACTCTTCAGTTTGTTAGTTTTAATCGAAAGTTTGAGCTCTTTATAGTGTCTAGAAGTTTGGAGAATGGTTGATAGCTCAAAGATCGCTTTCATCCCTTGACAGTAGTTTAAAGTTAAGCTCCGACGTCAATACCTTTCGTGTTGCTTCAAAATAGGACGTTAGTAAACGAAGAATCAATCAGTTTTTTTTTTTTTTACCTTGGAATAATAGGTAGCGTAGTTGGTTTGTACTGCCCTTGTAGGGAAAAATGTTGCGGGCTCGACCCCAGCCCAAGTCGGCGGATTTTCATACTGCAGAGAGTCGGCAGTGTCTATTTCGTATGATTATGAGCACGTTAAAAATCCCCTAGAGTGCCTGCTTGGCTTGGGGTCTCTTAACAAATTTAAATTCCTAATACCATTTCGCATCGCGGAGCTCAGGTACCCCGGGGAGGAAACTGAGCTTCAAAATTATATTGCGGAGATTGGTATTCCACCTAAATGGTACCGCACTAAAACGTAATACCAGCTTCCGGGGAACGTAGAAGGTCTGCAATGGTAAATACTAAGCTGCTGCCCCATTGGAAATAAAGGAAGAATTTAGGACAAATACATATACTCTAAAAAATATTTATAACATTTGTTTAAATAAACACAATTTCAGGAATATTAATCTTTATCAATTACAACATATGTACTTTTATTCACAATGTATAGTTTTATTTAAAAGAAAGTTTTTGGTATTTTTTTAAAAGTTGCTACTAAGAAAATTAAAAAATCTCAATTCAATTTAACTATTGGGGCTGAAAAATATTTATTAAAAGAAAATTAGTTTAAATAATGAGATAGATCACGGAACTGCACTAAGATCTCTTGTGAAGCTTTATAAAATAGTTAACAATTAAAAAAATCCAATTAAATAGGAAAGAATGCACATGGTACAACGTCTTTTCAAAAATGACTCTGAATGACTAATTTTAATGAGATAAAACTATAAAAGACCAATGGCCAGTGCTTACCTAAATGACTAATAGTTTAATTTTGTATTAATGTAATACTCTGAAGCATCACGTAAGCTATACCTACGTTAATGCATAGAAACAATAACTAGAAAATGTCGAGCAGTCTGGGAGAAATAGCTCAAATGATTTACATATTTAACACATCTGTTAAGGTATCCGACTACGTTCGGAACCATGATTTTGCAAAAGCGTGTAAATGGATAATATTTATGATATTTAGTGTCACTTAGATTAGAAAATGTATATAAAAGTATTTTAAGAATAATATTACAATAAAAAAGGATTTAAGTACAATATTTTGACAATAAAATGACCCCTATTCAAAATATTTTCCTTTTGTGAAAAATTCTTCTATTGTAATAATATTTTGCCTGTATATAGCTCAGACCTCTGTACAGAGGCTCTACTAGAATTTTTGAAATATATAAGTTAGAAGTGGGTTTATCCATGTTTTACGACAACAGAGGGGAGAAATTTTAAGAAAAAAACGCCAATCATTATTTCAATTGGTTGTAACTCTAAAAAATAATGTGAATTTTTCAAAACTCATAGTTGAGCATCTGCACAGATGTCTAAGATATATACAGGTAAAATATTATTATAATAGATCCATTTTTCTCGAAAGGAGAACATTTTAAAAAAAGGTTATTCTAAGTTAATTTTTTGGCTAAATAATTTATTTAAATTATTTTTTTTCTCAAAATGTCCTTAAAACAATTTTATACATGCTTTCTAATCTAAGTGACACTAAATATCGTGAAGAGTATCCATTTATGCACTATTTTAAAATCACGGTTGGAGTCGAATACCTTAAGTGTATTTCATTTACTTATCACAAACACTTTTCAATTACTTTAAAGTATATTCACTGAAAAATGTATTCGAAATTTCAGAATCCTATTACTTTTCAAATTTTCTGGAGGTGGAATTTACTGGTCTTATTGTTGTCTATAAAAGCCCTGCACCTGAAATATATTTTATATGGACGTAATAAACATTTTTTATCTTATCTTTTTATTTCATTTATCTCTGTGTAATATTTATTATGTTTTCTTTCTCGATATAAATTTTCCCAATTACGACTTTTTGTATAAATCAATTAATAAATTCTGAAAATTCTATTTTTAAAGAAGTACAAAAATTTATTTAAAAGCTGATAATAAACTATCTAACACTGCCGTGAAACGTTGAATAAAATATTGATGAAAAATTTTTTGCAATTCCTTGCAAAATAAATGTTCTACATAAATCCGAAATATTATATTCTTGCAAAACACACAAAAAAGGATTGCACATTAATATTAAATGAATGAGTTTTGCAATAATTGCTATTCAAAAATCAAGCTAAATATTCTCAATAAACGGAGTTTAAACAAATAATAGGTATAGTAGAATAATAAACACCACAATATCTTATCAAGTTACCCAATCTATAGAAAGATATGTGACCTGCACAGATTTGTTCACTATTTCAACTCATCTTTTCTAAAATGAACAATATTCAAGTTATAACTGGGGTGTTATAAACATATGGCACATTTATCTCACAAAACAATAGGTAGTTTTTAATTCATTTCAAATGTAAACAAATACCGTATCCCATTCTTATTTCAATAAATTGTAATGTTCTGAATCGATTTATCAAAACGAATTCTTAGAACCACTGGTTGGAATACCGAACAATAACGTAAGAAAAGAACGTTCGAATTATAGACCCAATCATATTTATATTTCACAACGCCGAGAAAAAAAAGCTTTAATTTTGCAGCAATAGCGAGTGACGTATTCTCTTGGTAAAAAAAAGTAAAAATCTTCTTTTAATTCAGGTTATTATGACGCGCCGATTAAGAGGGAAAGTGTTAGTTAACATCATTGTTGAATCTTAACGGAAGTAAAAGGGCAATGCTGTGACAAGACACGGAAAGATACCGTATATCCAAGTGTTTGGTTCCACTTCATGTATATATACTCCGATCTGCTTCAGTATCCTCATCAGTGTGGTTTGATATCCCTTCAGGAATCATCAAGCTGCCAAGGTATAGTGGATCAACGCTTTTTCATTTGGATTATGCTTCATTTTTAAAAGAGGATTGTGGTGATGGTGATACTTTTTTCCATCTTCTACTTATTGGAATAGACCAGTTAATTGCTCTTATTTTAGTTAAGAATGTTCTTAATGCTATGTTCCTTGTAACTTTAAAGATAAAGTCATATTTTAGAGAAATTTAGCTATGTTTCGCATTTCGGTTGTTAAACTTCCATTAACATTTTCAGAGAATATTGAACTTTACCTCAATGGTTGGGCAGTAGTCTTTTTAGGGCATGAAAAGTGACTGTTTTTCGAAGGATTTTTAGCCTGCGTTTCGATCTAAATTACCGCAGAGCGTGGAAAGATTTAAGTTAATTAATTTAATTGTCGTGTTAGACAGAGATAGAAAGAGTTAGTGACGTGTAATCTTAAATATTTAAACGTTTTAAAGAAAAACGAGTAACACTGCATTTTAATTTTCAGATTTTAGCTTCAGAATTAACTGAAATTTTACTATCGTTCCTGTTAGTTTAGAAATGTACGTTAAATAAATACATAACAACTCATCTAGGAACATAAAGAGTTGTAGATAAATCTAATTTCAAATTCGAGACCTTTACTTTTTAAGCTATTATTATTTAGGCACTTTTCAAATAAGTATAAGAAATTTTGACTTTTATTGTGAAATTTTATATATATTAAATTTTCTGGTATAATAATAAGGTTTTTTTTTTAATTTTTCATTTTCTTGAAACAGATTGGTAACATTTTAAGCATTATTTATTTTTTTCCTAAAACACTTAAGCGAATGTATAAAATTCTTTAGACTGTCTTTTAAACCTTGTCAAAATGACTGTAGAAAATTATTTTAAAGTGATATAGTTGTTTAAGAATTTTACACTAAATTGTGTGCAAATACAAAGTAATATTTCAAAAAAGCGTCAGTGTTTTAAAATTGTTTTAATATAAATGGTTGAATATTTAAATTCTGGAGAGAGCAAACCTTTAAAAATAGTTAAAAGTAGAAAAAGTTGACTTTTTAAAGTATTTATTAAAACAAACAGTTTTTTTAAAAAATTAAACAATGAAAAATGTGTAATTTTGTGCTTTTTTGTTGTTATTAAGATTAAAATTATGCTTTTATTGTACTTAAATGTTTCTTTTTAAAAATTTATTTTGATAATATATTTTTGTAGATAAAATATGTCATGCTCTTGTGATAATTTAACTTTTTTGAATGCCAAGGTTCTGAAATTTGATTGTTCAATGAAATAATATAATGTATATTAAATAAAACTTATTGACTACATTTCAACAAATTATTAAGAGTAAATTTATAATAAAACATCGCAATTAAAATTTCAGTTTATGATTCAAAAAATAATTAAGTACAAGATATTTATCGATTTGTTGCAATATGTTATAAAATGTTAGTATTACTCAGATTTTATTGTATAATTCAGCATATTAAAAACATTATATACCAAAATAGGAATCACTTTAACAAGAGAATAGAAATACTTCAATTATTACTCTTATAAATTCAAATTTTTATATAACATCTGAAGTACAACCTTCCAAATGAGACAAAAATATTCTGAGTTCTGTTGAAGTATTATATAATGTGTCAATATTTCATCTAATGTAAGTATTTGAAATCTACAAGCAAAAAACCAAATTGAAATGAACCATTTCAAAACTAAATTTTTTATACACAAATATCCATTAACGAAGAATACTTAAGCTCTCAGTTACCAGAAAAAGTTTCTAATGTAGTTAATCAAAGAAATATTTAACAATAACTGCTTCTAAAATTTGTTGAAAACTCAATAATATATCAATTTGGGTTTTTTTCAGATGGGGATAAACATGAAGACATGTTTAGTAATGTTGATGATGGTGGTATACTTTGCTGCTGCAGATCCTGTTCCTGAACCACATCATGCACCAGAAGAATATGGGCATGGGCATGATCATCACGAAGATGCTCCTGAAGGATATGGTCATCATGATCATCATGGTCACCATGATCACCATGATCATCATGGTCATCATGGACATCATGGGTAAGTAACTGTTTGTTTCTTACTTTAACGTATTTATGCTAAATTAATATATTGCTTTTTAAAATTTCCATCTATGATATATTCAACTCTTTTATACACTTTCAAAGAAATTCATATATGATTTTGATTAAAACATGATTATCTGTGTATTATGTCTTTTTTAACTATTAGTTTAACAAAATTTATTGTCATTCATATTGTCTGGCAGAATCTGAATTATTTATATAAGGAACTGATTCAACAGTTTAATTATTCCCAAACTTTATTTAATGTTCATGGAACATGTAAAGAAAGTTTCTAAGTATCAAAGCCTCAATGTCATTATATTTTAAATATAGACTAAGCAAATTGCGTTCAATTACGAGAAGTATATTTTAACGTTTACTTAATACACGTTACACTAATCATGGTCACACAGACAACTAAAAAAAAGTAAGAAAATCATTTATGTCTATCTTACACGATTGTTAATATCTGAATATAATTCTGCTATATATATAACAACAACTTTTCGTGGGAAAATCAACACAAAGAAGAATTAAGTGGTATATTAATAAAGCTTAAATCCATGAAAAATAGCAAACTAATTTTCATATGTAATGGCTTACAATAAATAAAAATTCTATTGAACTTTAAAAAAACTTTAAAATACTGCTCTTGGCTTCCAGTAAAACATTCCAACCATCTGCTAAGAAATAACATATGCTTGGATTCATCCCACACACACACAAATTGGTTAAAAAAATATTTTCATAAAACATATTCCTTAAATTTAAAAAAATATATATTTATATATATGCGTGTATGAAGAGAAATATTGCTAAATATTTTATTTTCATCAATAGATGATTGGAAATTTGAATGACGTTCACAATAATATCCTATTCTGCATATGAGCATATCAAATTCGATAAGTTATGAATAATATCTACACTTTCATTTTTATTGAAGAGTACCAGATATTTTGTAATAGGCCATTAGTTATTTAAACAGTGTATTTGATACTTGGACAATTGTTACTATGTCGTTCAATGAGAGTATATACTTATTAATTCTCAATCTAAAATCTAATTTGTATTATTCTGTGAATTAACAACAAGACTAATAAAAAAATGAAAGAAAAAGGAAATTAGACCATTGTTTATTTATATAGATTTAAGAGTTGAACAAATCTGACATTCAGATAGAAAGCTTTCAAAAAAATATTTTTAACTTGAACTAAAAATGCATATAAATATATGATTGACACATAATATTATAATTTGCTGATAATTATAAATTATCTTGAAATGAGTGATTTTATTTCCTTATTTGTTTCAGAGATGACAAGAAAGTGATCGTCATCAAGGATCAAGCTGAGCATCATCATCATCATCATCATCACCATCACCATAAGCATGGCCACGGTCATAAGCATGGTCATGAACATAAGCACGATCACAGCCATGGCCACAAGCATGGACATGATCACCACCACAAACATGGACACGACCACCATCACAAACATGGACACGATCATCACCACAAACATGGTCACGATCACAAACATGAGCATGGACATGATCATAAACATGGACATGATCACAAACATGAGCACGGTCACCATCATGACCATAAACATGGACATGACCACAAACATGGACATGACCACAAGCATGAGCATGGTCATCATCATGACCACAAACACGGACATGACCATAAGCATGAACATGGTCATCATCATGACCACAAACACGGACATGATCACAAACACGGACATGACCACAAACATGAACATGGACATCATCATGGACATCACCATGGACACCATCACGCACACCATCATGGACATCATCATGGTCACCATCATGGACATCACCATGGACACCATCACCATCACGCACACCATCACGGACATCATCATGGTCACCATCATGGACATCATCATGGTCATCATCATGGACATCATCATGGACACCATCACGGACATCATCATGGACATCATCATGGACATCACCATGGACACCATCATGGACATCACCATGGACACCATCATGGACATCATCACGGACACCATCACGGACACCATCATGGACACCATCATGGACATCACCATGGGCATCATCACGGTCACCATCATGGACATCATCACGGACATCATCACGGACACCATCATGGTCATCATCATGGACATCATCACCATGGACATCATCATCATGGACATCATCACCACCATGGCCACCACCATGGCCACCATCATGGTCATCATCATCATGGCCATCATCACCATGGCCATCATCACCATGGCCACCATCATCACGGCCATCATCACCATGGTCATGGTCTTGGCGGACACAGCTACGGTGGGCATCATCACGGTTACGCACGACGTATGGGACATGTTTCCAAGGTATAAGGAGCTCAACTGTTGGTTCACTGACTTTGAAAAATTAACTTTTCAAATTACATATTTATAAGATGGGCTTAGACATTTTATGAATTTTTTTTTGGACAGTATCAATAAGCCATGTTCAAATGCAGAAGAGGGGTTGAAATGAAACATGCTAATTTTCCATTAAACTTCTAATTCTGTGAGCTTTTTTTTGTATGTAGATATCTTGATGTAATGTTATTTATTTATTTAAATGAATCCATTTACTGGTTGTTTCCACAAACATTAATTTAATTCATGATGCAAATATCTTTACTTTTATATTCTTAAAGATAATCGCTCAAGAAATAAATTAAACTGTGAAAATGTGAAAAATTAAATAGAATTTCAATTTTTCCTTTACTCTCTTTTCTACATCTTTAATGTTTTCCCGTGCCACAATCTGTTTGATTAACGGATCAAATGCTTAATATTTGGGTGCTCGAATGACATATTTCATGATCTTTTTGTGTGCAGTTATATATGATGTTTGTATTTATAGTTGCTGTTTGTTATCAGCCTTGGTTGTTGGTTTAATAAATAGTGTTGTATGGTAACAGATGTTTGGTTGTTTTTTTCTTGAATAAGCACACTTTTTTCATTTAATATTTATTAAAAAATAAACAGGAATGAGGAATATATAAAATATTTACAAAATGTTACACTTTTTTTTTCTCTTTTTCCAAATACCCTCTTCCAGCGTATTATATTAATTTTTGAACTTTGATCCATGCGTATTTGTTATTTCATATTACATTTAGTTAAATAGTTTTTAAATTGAAAGGCTATTTCTCTTATATTCTTATATTATAACAATACAATGCAATATTGTTCCATTAATATGTTTCAACTCAGTAAAATAATTATCTTATTATTTATTTATTTAATCTTTTTTAAAGTCTTGAGAAAACTTTATCTTTAAAACTACCTTAATATCTTATTATGGAAGCTAGAAATATTTACTCATATCAATATGATTTCAAAAAGTTAGATCAATCAAAAAAATAGATTAATACAATAAAAGTACTTATAAAGGATTATAAACTTCTTTCCCGTTTTAGAAAAATTCTTTCTCTGCATAAAAATGCTTTTTTCTAATATGACCGTATTTGTTACTTTATTAATCTTAATTACTAAATACATTTGAAAATCAGCTTCAAATGAGTTTTCCTTAAATTTCAAGAAAAGATAAAAACTTACAGAAGTTTTTCTATGAAAATAAGCGACTAATTTTTCATAATATAACTCATAATTTGAAAACTAATTAAAAGAAAACAAATCATTTGTTATATTTTCACTTATGCTTAATTTTCTTTGAACTATATTCTAATAAACATACTATTTTGATCATATTTTCAATTGTGCTATTGAGTATATGCTAGGTAAAATCCTACAAATTTAAGCAATTTTAACTTTAACACAAATAATTTAACTCAAAGATCCATTTAAATTAACAAAATACATTTTCCACCCCTTTCTCTCTCTCTCTCTCTCTCTATATATATATATATATATAATATATTTTCCCCATGTATAACTTGTTAATTAATTATTATTTTACAGTTAACCAAATTTTTAAAACTGACTTATTTTTAATTTGAAAAAAAAAAATTTATCTCAAATGCTAATTTCATTAAAGCACTAACTGAAAGGTTATTGTTTGTCGTATGGAAAGGTAACCCTTGAAATTTTCGAAATCATTTTTTCTTGAAATTTTAAAACGCTTCCATTACATTCTATATTTCATTGTATTAAAAAAAAATATTTTGCTTATCTGAAATGAGTTGTATCAATATCTTTCTGTAGTACATCTCTCAAATTTGTTATTTCTCCATTCCATTTGTTTTAGGCTCTTTGAATTTCTGTATAAATGTATATATAATTATAATTCCAAAAACATTTCTAGTAAGTAACAACCAAAACCACGCAATTAGGAATATGAACTCCCCTAACTGTGATGTTTCATGAAACTGTCTCTTCACACTCAATATCATATTATTCAACAGTTCTTAATGTAAAAATTTCCACTCTTCAAGGAGTATTTGTATCAGCTGTTTTGTGATCTCCAGAGGATACGATCCAGCTTCCTATCGTCTTCCCAAGACTTCTCTCATATGTTCGACGAGATTAAATCAAGGAACTTCACTGACCTGTCCATTTTTCAGATATCTTCACTTTCTAGAATCTCCTTAATATCAGAGGTCTTGTGTCATTGTCGTAAAGGAGAATGTTAGCCCCCCCCCCCACACACACACTACAATGTCAGGTTTTGGACCCCAAGCCGGATCTCACAAAGGATTCCAAAACCATGCTATAACATAGGCTTTGGTCCCCTTATAGTCCGGGGGGGGGGGCATATAACACCACTGGCTTGTGTAACCGTGCATTGTCGTTCACAAAAATAAAGTCTGGACTAATAGAACCTTGGAAAGGATTTACACGTGAGAGAATTACACTCATGAACAAAAAAAATTAGCGCACCAAGAAATAATTGTGGAATCCTAACGAAACTTGGCATGAAGGTACATGTCGGGGAGATATGCAAATGAATAGAAATGCAGCGTAATTACGCATTACGTATAACCAGTAGAGGGCGTTTGACGTCATTCTCCGTGGAGTATAACACAGGTAACCAAAGCTTGTTTGAGTGTGCTGAAGCGTTTACAAAGAAAGAGCTGAGGTAGACATGCCATTACGCCATTTTCAAAGACAATATGAGCAGCTGACGCAGTTTGAGAAGGGGAGAATCATCGGCATGATGGAAGCTGGGTGGTCAGCTAGGCGAGTAGCTCGCCAATTAGGCCACTCTGACTGTGTTGTAAGGAGGTATTGGGATCAGTGGATCCGAGAAATGTGATTTACACAAAGACCAGGCTCAGGACGCCCTCGACAGACCAGTCGTCGAGAAGTCCACCACATCGTAAGAAATGCACACGTACAGCCAACTGCTTCATCAGCCTCCATCCAGGCACAGGTATCACCTGTGTCTTCTCGAACCATACGTAGGAGTCTGGCTGTAGAACATTTGGGATCACGGCACCCATTTCGTGTGCTGTCCTTGACGCTCACCCAACGACGCCTCCGTTTCGAGTGGTGCCACGCACGAGGAAACTGGTCTGCAGCGTCGCTTTTAGCGATGAATTCAGATTCAATCTCAGCAGTGATGACAATTGTGTTCGTGTGTGGAGACCCCTTGGTGAACGCGTTACTTCTGCCTTTGCTTTACAGCGGCACACCACTCCCACAGCTGATGTGAAGGAATGGGGTGCCATTGGCTACAATACACGGTCACCCCTAGTATTGATCCGTGGCACCATGACAGCCCAGTGGTATGTCCATGACACCCTGCAATCACATGTGTTGCCACTCATGCTACGGCTCCTAGGAGCCATTTGTCGACAAGACAATGCTCAACCTCCCACGGAAAAGGTGTCAGAAGACTATTTCCGCACTCTTACTACCCTTCTTTGGCCTGCCTGATCCCCAGATTTGTCTCCAATCGAGCATATCTGGGATCATTTGGGATGGGGAGTTGGGCATCCCACGAGTCTGAACGAACTAAAGACGAGGTTACAGCAAATATGGAACGAAATGTCTCACGACTTCATACAGATCTTGTATGCCTCATTGCCCAATCGTATCACATCGTGCATTCGCGCTAGAGAGGGCTCAACAGACTATTAAATCCTGGGTTCTTTTGCCTTTTTCTCGGAAATAAACAATCGTTTTTCTTTGATTTTCAAATCATTTACTTTTATCAAATTCGTCATTACGTATGTAAAATTTCGTTTCATTTTGACGATTTCTTCATGGTGCTCTAATTTTTTTGTCCATGAGTGTATTTCCTCGCTGTAACGATCTCCAGTAAAAAAGCCGCTGTCGAATAAATGGAGCCCTGTTTGTCTATTCAACATAATGCTGTTAACATAACGGTCTCCTTCCCTAATGTTAGAGTGATAAAATGGTGCCTCTCCCTCCATAACTGGCACTGAAAATCGTAGCTAAGACTAAAAGGACTCTCATCTGTAAACGGAACGTGACTCAATTGATAAGAAGTACAATCTTTCTGTTCTTGACACAACTTTATTGGTGCCACCGAAGGGCTTTTGTTAAAGGTATCCAGCATTAAGGAAGACGGAGACGAATATGCCATTTTTATGCAGACGTCTGGCCAATGTGATTTTTTCGTCTGGTTGTCGTAAGCAGCTGTTAAGCAATGCTGTAAGACGTCTTTTTCCGGTATCTTTTTACCTGCATTAGCCAATGTTTTTTGGCTGACCACCTCCAAGTTTTTTTGCAGATATACCTGACATTTATAAGGCTTCCAAACTCTTGAATGACAGTGTTTGTTAAATTGGCTGTAAAGCAATACGAGTACAATTGACGACGTACCACGTAATTTTGTATGTCAGATGACGCCTGATCTGGCATTGCATTACACAGTACAAATTTCGACACCACGCCAATGAGTGGACTTTGTGTCTCAACAGATTTAATGTGCACCAGCCGGCTCGTGACCATAATCACTAGTCTACCGCAGCTCTCGTCTATCTCTTTCAAATCTCTTAAAAATACACTTTTGTCAACTCCAAACTCATAAACAACATTTGTCAAGTTATGCTGCCCTTTTACAAACTTACCGCTCATTCTATCAAGTGTAAAAACATCCTGATGTTTCCTTGTAGCCATTAAAAACGTTTAATGGCTACACTTTTACTTGCAGGAAATGTCTGGAAATGCATCCTTCCTCCTTCTTTGTTAAGTTGTCTTGGCACTGAGCTCGCTTATGTAATGCGTTTGCATTTTATCACAACTGTTGTTATAACGCTTGTTGACTTCATATGTATTGTATATGCTTGTTGACTGTATATGTTATATGTAATAACTGTATGTTATTACAGCGATGTTATCATATCGCTGTTGTTATAACGCTGATATTTGCATATACTCCACCTTTCTACTGAGATTCCTTTTCATTTTACTGGATCTAAGAACTCCTCTTCAACATTTTGAGGAGTGTATGTTGAAAAATTGTATTTCTTCTTTTTATACTCTAGTTTATGCATATGTATATATATATATATATATGCAGGAAATATATATATATATATATATTCAAATTGGCTGCATTTTCGCACACAAACCTTTTTAGACACTGCAAGTCTTCAAGTGTGAGAGTCATTTCATTGATGGCACCATCTAGTGGCGGCTCCGGCTAAAAAAATTGTGACACTTGAGTGTATTCAAGTCAAGCTCTTCTCATCGGATGTTAAATGTTACCGTGATTTCATTTTGCCCGGAGTACCAGAGCCAAATTGATTCTCAAGGAATTTTTTAAGTGCCAAATAATCATGTGATATTCGTGCCTACGATTTTCGCATCCAGAAAATCTATCTACTCTAGTTGTATTTGAATCCGAATCCGCTACCTCGGGCTCACGAGAGGAACATGCTAGGTCTAAGCCGACCTCTTTATAGAAAGTTGACAGATTTTATGTATATATATATATACATAAAAAAAACTAGGAGGTTATATATATACCTATCTATTTAATAAAGAAATAAATATTGAGTAATCTTTTACTAGATATTTATTTCTTTTTAAGCAATGAAGCATAATATTGCTATAAACTTAGATGAGAAGATTACTTTTAAAAAATGCACTTTAATAATGTTAAAACTAAAAGCTTCTTTTCTTATCGTAAGTGTTACATTTCAAGAAAAATAAGTATCAATACTTAGTTGTAAGTTCAAAAATTCGGCTTTCTATGTGTGTCCCAAAATTGGTTCTTGTTAAATGCAAATAATCAAGATGAAAATTAAAATTAGGGATACATTATAAAATATCACTACAATTAATTAAGTCATTTTGTATACATAATTATGTCAACAGTTAAAATCTATATTAACATTTTCCCAAAGACTTGCAGATATGTACAGACCAATAAATGATTTGCGCACCTTGGAGTAGCCCCTTAATTCATTAATAATAATTAAGATTATGAGAAATAAAATTTTCTTTTAATACAAGTTGAATAATTGTATTATATTTTTCAAAGTTTATTAATTTATTTAAAGAGTGTTTAATATACATGTGCTTGAGAACATTAATAATGTCTTCTATATCAATGGAATTAAACAATCACAGTGAAAGCTATTAATAGGAACTATATTTTTACCTAGTATGCACGTAAAAATAACCGTCCAATTTTTGACAATAATAGACTGTTGTCTAAAATATATTCTGAATTACTCTTTCTCACATTTAACCAAAATTTATGATTTAAGTATTAAAGCCTTTAGTTACTGTTTTATGATTAATAAGATTTGTTTTTTGAATATTGATGTAAAAAATTGTGTGTGTGCAAAGTTCATGTCCTCAATAATTATACCCAATTCCTTCAGAAGTGTAAACATATGATTACCGATTTTTCTTTGATAAATATTGATTTTGTGAACTCGTTGTTGTATTGAATGTGTTTTTTAAGATAATAATAAAAGTCTTTGCTAATAATTGCATAATTGTCTTGGACTTCACCAACTTCGGCTATTACATAATCCTTATGGAATTTTAAAATGTGTTGTTTGGTTTCTTTTTATGCAATACAATCTCGACTTTACAGTTTGGTGTCAGTAAAAGTCTATTAATATTGAACTTATTTATTAGAAGCTTTAATCGAAAGACCATATTAAACAGCAGTTTTTATCACAAAATTTTCAATGCCTTCAGTAATTTGTGTTTTTACTGCCAAATTGCTATTAGAAAGCATTAATTTAATTAGGCTAGAAAAAATATGAATAATTCTTATTCATAATTTTTCCTAATTAGTTTGTCTTTTACTCAATTTGTGTTAAAATCAGTGCTTCTCAAACTTTCGATATTTGCGACCCAATTTTCAACCATAAAATTCATCGTCCTGACCCCCCATACAATGTAATCAAAATGTACTTTGACACGCGCGTATAGCTACAATACGACTTTAATAAACAATCATACAAATTATCAAGATAAGTAATGAATTTTGTATATGACAAGCCGAAACGTGTGCAGTATGTATACTATAATAAGAATGTATCAGAGTAAATATGTATATTTTATTTTATTTTTTGCCAGAACGTATTTTGTGTTTTGCTACCTTTCTTAGTGAGTTAATACTTATTTTATATCTTTTACTTTCGACTGTTCGATATTTTCTCGCCCCCCCATGTAGGGATATCACGCCCCCTCTCCCAGGGGAAGCGCCCCCACAGTTTGAGAAATGCTGG
>BMAV01020570.1:137551-163771 GCA_019973955.1 Trichonephila inaurata madagascariensis | reverse complement strand
TATTGTCACGTTGGATTTATAGGAATGTCGTGCCCATATGTAATCAAAATTTTAAAGAGAGAAAAATTCTTTGTTTTCACAGCAGTATATCTTTATTGGGGAGTTTTATTTTGTTTATACATAATTTTTCTTTACGCTTCTTCAACTTAATACAACAATTTGATATCCTATATGGAGATTCAAATAAAAAAAATGGGTCATTTAGTCTTGTGGCGAAGCACAGGGTGATTCATAAAGAAGTATACACTTTCCAGGTGTCGTAAAACAGTAATAGTGAAACACAAGCACCACCTCAACGAATAGTTATGTAGATGTATTTTTAAAAATTGTTCTAATCCCTGACATAGAGGTGACGTAAACAATAGTGTGAGTGTCATGTGGCTAACAGAGCATTTCTAAAACTGTGGGACGTGACCTTCTAGAGGGGTGTGATAACTCTACAAGGGAATATTAAAAAGTATTTTAATATGTATTAAAAGTATTTTTTATACAAAAAATTAAATATATTAAAAGTATTATAAAAATTATTATATTTTAATATAATATTATTCTATTAAAGTATTAAGCATATTAAAAGTATTTTTTTTATACAAAAGATTATTTTAATAAATGTATTAATTTATTCTAACAAACAAAATGCATTCTGACATAAGAAAAAATAAAATGCACATTCACACTGATACAATAAACTTATAAATGTATCAGTCTATACAATGTATTTTATAATTAAACAGAGCTGGCCACCGTAAATGCAGAACCAAGAAAGACAAGAGATAGCACAACAAAATTTATTTTGTAGATAACATGTTAACCAAGTATCATATGATTAAATTTATAGACTTCGATGAAGTGTGGTTCCTGCCAGAATCACTAGCCAGAGTAGCCGCCATTGTTGGAGATCACTGCTGCCACACGCCTCGGCATTGATTTAAAGAGACTTTGGATGTGTTCTGGGGCTGCAGCAGACCAAGCAGCTTCCTCACGTTGCCATAGTTGATCTGGTGTGGCAGCTGAGGGTGTAATCTGGGTCAATCGTTGAGAAACCATGGACCACATGTTTTCTATCGATGAAAGATCCGGAGAGCGAGCCGGCCAGGGAAGCAATTTAATCTGGTGGTTGACGAAGAATCTTTGGACAATGCTTGCCACGTGTGGTCACGCATTACCCTGTTGAAATATGGCTGTGGACAAGCCCTGATGGTAAGGAAGGACAACTGACTCCAACACCTCGGAGATGCAGCGCTGGCTGTTTAATGTACCGACAATGCGTACTAGAGGAGTGTGAGAGTGATATCCAATACCGCCCCATACTATAATACCCGGTACAGGACCAGTATGGCGGTGCATAACGCAGATGTTCAGCATCCTCTCTCCACGGTGTCTCCAGACTCGAATCCGACCATCGTGGTGTTGCAAACAGATGCGTGACTCGTCAATAAAGACAACTTCATTCCATTCTGCCGCCCACATCCTTCTTTCATCGCACCATTGGCGGCGGAGGCGTCTGTGACTCTGCGTCAAGAGTAGACCAAGCAATGGACGCCTTGCAGACAGACCACTTTGCTGTAAACGGCGTCGAATGGTAGGCGCAGACACTGAATGATGCGTTACAGACTCAATGTGTTGTGCTATGGTTCGTGATGTGACCGAGCGATCCGTCACTGCCATGCTCGCACAATTTGCCTGTTCTCACGTAAAGTGGTGCACTGAAGTGGATGCGATCGACCACATTGGTCCGTCGTACCCTCTTGCATCCAACGGTCAGATATCCGCATTAAAGTTGTTTGGTTTCGTTCAACACTACTACCGATTTCCCGGAAAGATAATCCACAATCTCAGTAGGCCACTATCCTTCCTCTGTCTAACTCGGATGCTTGATCAAAAGCTGATCGCTGTTTTCTACGAGACATAACTGATTGTCTTTTGAAAAAATCACAAGAAAAACACAATTGCCGAACTTGAAATCGTCGAAATCTCCAAGCCTTAAATAGCGTTTTGATTCGTCGCCAGAGGCGCGCGTGATGTGTGTCTGCGCTGAAATTCTAATCATTTGCATATCTCACCTTCATTAATGCATGTTGTAATTTTCATGTTATTTGCATGTTTCCTTCAGGGTTTTGCATTTACGGTGACCAGCAGTGTAATTTAACAATACTAAGTTAAGAGCAAATTTGATAATTACCAGCGACCTTATGGGTTTGTATTAAAACTTATCTTGATAATTTGTACGGTTTATAATTAATCCCTTAGTTACCGAATAAAAGTTACGCGATTCCCTCTCAAATGTCAGCGTTTTCCACGTAGATGCTCATATGTGACGTTTTTTTTAGGGAGGGGGGAGAGAAAATGAGTAAATAAGCAAATCCTCTGAAATAAGTAAGTCCTTCGCAAACACTGTCAAGATCCTTTTATTGCATTCCAAAGCCTGTGGACTAATTTTATAGGTAGTGGTGCACAGGAGAGATTGCACTTTGGAAATACGTATATATACGTCTAAAAATGTAATAATTTGACTGCGCGAGACGTTAAAATACGTCAATGGCACATAAGAAGTTAAATTTGCATTGTAGCTTTAGCGTCAAAGTATAGTATTATTAAATTCAATATATTGTTATTGTATGTAGGGGGGGGGAAGAAAATTATGATTGAATATTGGGTCGCTAATATTAAAAACTTGAGAAGCACTGAGCTAATAAGTCTCAACTGTGGTGTCTGCAGTGGATAAGTCTTTTTGTGTTTCTGAATTTATCGAAAGGGAATCCACAACTGCTGTGCGATGGCATCTTGATCAAGATTCGAAAAAAAAAGCCACCAATCAGAAAATCTATCTAACAATGATATGAAAAAGAAATAAAATTATGGTCTGTTTGTACAAAAGTAAAAGTCATGGACGAGGCTGAAACAGCGTATCATAGCCGCTGTCGAGGGACCTGATACCTTAACACGTATTTGGGCGGAAAAGGATTACCGACTTGATGTAGCTTAGGGATCCCGTATAGAACATATAGAACATCTGTGACTATCTATAACAAAACTTAATATAGTTCAATACAATTCTGTTACAGGTGATATTTAATATCTTATATACATTGTTCTTGATTTAGAGTGCACTCAAACTTTATACTTCTTAATGAATCACCCTGTATTACTTCTTTCAAACGTGGTAGGCTCCGATAACCAAGTGGAAACGGTCATGAACTTGTTGCCAGCATTACTTCTATTGAGCCGTGGGTTCAAGTCCTGGTACCTCAATAAAGCTTCCTGTTAGATGGGCTGATTCCCGTTAAATCTGTTGGGGCTGTAAGTCAGAAGCACTCAACCATTTTTCCAGCCGGGCCGCATACATATGGTAGATATTTCACGTGGACCGCAACATCAGAATTAACGGAAAAAATATTATAAGACCAAAGCAATTTTAAAGACTTTGATTAAATTGATTAAAATATTAAAATTCGTTTTTGTGTGGTTTTAATACTGTATTAATCTCTATCAAACATACATAAAAAAAAATTTCGGTTTTATGCATTTTTTCCTGTGTTATGGGGTAGTTTCGGTTTCCTTTCATCCATGACCAAGCTCCCAGTTTACATTCTATTGTTATGCAAACAGAGCTGCATCAAACACTTGAAAAATACAACCCAATAAATAAAATGGAAATTATTTAATGCTTCTTGTGTGGCCCAATACCATTCGATACATGGACCGAGTGTTAGGATCCACTGCTGTATAGTACTGTCGTCTTTTTTAAGAGGTTACATGAGTTAACTTTTATTTTCCACAAACATTACACCATAGCTATTTAGCAACCAATAGTCCCTGTGTTCCTTCTTAGTAGTCATTTGTATATATAACATCAGTTATTAACTTCTAGTAAGTAGTTTCAGATAAAAAAAATACCCTTTTTTGTTTTGTTTTTGTTGCGTTAACTCGAATTTTGGGTAGCTCGTCGTCAAATAGTTGTTTTATGCCTATATACCAGGGATCAGCAATTTTTAAGCTCTGGCGTCTCAAAAGCATTCTTATGATGATTATGATTCAGCGTGCCACATAGTAGAGCATTTTTGAAACAATTCTATTCCCGCGATAACGCATGCAGAGTTAGAGAATAGAGTTCAGTAATATAGATTTACAGTTTTATTATACATTAGTTTTGCATTAATTAAAAATATTTCTTAACATAAAAATAAACAGCATAAATTATAATTATAAACTTAACTCAGTGGCATGACATCCCGTGAAGGACAAGGCCTACTTTGCCCAACTCTGTATATGTGAACTTGGGACCTGAGTGCATGAGCAGATGTTCCGGTCAGGTGGTCAGTCTGACGCAAAAACCTCCAGTGTTAAATTTCCAAGCTATCTTGGTACTCATTTTATCGACCCATTGGAAGGTTGAAAGGCTGAGTCAACCTTTCCCAGCCCGGGATTTGAACCTCAAACCTGTGGCGTGGAAGCACGATGTACTAACCACTCAGCCACTGGACTTCAAAAATTATAACTATTTGTTCAACAAAAATTTTAAAAAACTCGAAATTGTACATACATTATGTATTTTTAAACATATTTATTAAAGTAAGAAATAGACAACGTAAAATATAAGTATTTCCCTTCATTACAGCTAAATAAAAAGATGAACAAAATTTTTAATGCGAACCTAGTACTACATCGCTCTATCATATCGTAAAATCTGAGGTGTAATCTGTGACTTTCACTTTGGCATGTGATTCTGAGCATTCAGTTGTTAAACAATTTCTTTGAAGACTCGAAATATTTTTCGTATGAGAAAAGGTATTTTACTTAGATATGTAGAACTTAAAGTGGAAAAGCAGAATACCTCTGTAATTTTCTTTCTTCAAACAATTAAATATCTGCAGCTTTTAGAGTTATCTTCCAAATTTTTTCATAATTGTCCATAATTCTGGAGATGTTTTTCAAATAAGGTTCCTTACAAATTTATCGAGTTTCGTCCATTCAAAAATAGATAAATTTGTTCAGTAGTGCAGAGTGCCACTGAGATTTCTACCGTGTGCCACATGTGGCACGCGTGCCACAGGTTGCCGATCCTTGCTACAGACCATGATTCCTTCTCAAACACTACAACTTGCTCTTCCATTTTCATGTAGCACAGTAAAAAAACCATTTTTTTGTTAAATAAGTTTAAGTAAAATTGAGTATTTTAACACTCGAACAAACCACAATGTGCAATTGATAAATTCTGAGTCTGAGGCACGCGTTAAAAGTCTGGTATCTTGCCACGCAATATTCGAAAAAAACTGGGGGTTATATTTCATACTTTACCGGTTTTTCACTAGGCATTCTCTAGAATGCCTAGGCAATATGTGAAATAAGAGTCATTTTATACATTACCGGCTAGTTTTAGGAATTTTATAGAATGCCGTATTTCATACTTAGCCGGTAACATTAATTAAACTATTCGATATGATTATGATTAAAAGTCTGATTTCAAAAATACATGTTCTTATTGAAAGCTTCATTTTAATATTCATTTTATTGTTAGTGTTGACAAATATTTTTCGACATCTTTGATTATAAATAACAGTGTCCCACTGAATGATTCCTTAAAATTAATGTTACGGTACATGTATAACAAAATGACCGATTTAAAATGTATTTGTTTGATAGTTAGATCACATGACAACTTACAGAATTAAATTCGAGGGAATAATATCTAGATAACTAAATTGAGACATAATCCTTTTTTTTAGTTAGTAGGCTAATGCATCCTAGAATTTAATCTTTATAAATATCCTTACCATAATCTTGAAAAAAGACATTCGGAATTCAGTACATATAGCACAAGAGAATGAATGAGTAGAAGCAGAAGTCAACCAAAGTAATTATGATATCTGTACCTCAGTATTCTCTTAAAAATAAATATTTAAATGTTACACTCTGTTAATAGATATTTTTTCACTTGTGAGATATTCAAAATATTTTGCAAACCATTTCAATTTCAACCCTGAGATTTTTTTTGTGTGTATGCATGTGATTTGCAACAATACTTAACTAATTCAAAACGAACGATTTTCATTTTTTCTTTGGAAGAAATAACCTAAATGATAAGTAAGTGAGAAATTGAATATTAATGTTACACTATTCAGCTACACGAGGGCTTTGGGCAACGGACTTAAAAAATTTGAACCATGTTCAAGTGATAAAGATGACACCTGAATTGAATATAAATGAAAATGAGAATAAAAATGAATAATATTGTTCAAAAAAATAAGATGCAAAGTACACTACTATTATATCTCGGTGTATTAATAAATTCAAACTGGAGATATTGATAGCGGCGTCACTGACTAAACAATTGAACTGCAATACATCCAATTTTTTATTTTAACTTACATAAATTCTTCCACTATAGTTTACTTCATTTCCCCATTTGAACACTCATAGAGGTATTTCAAACAAAAAAATTAGAAGATTCAATTACTTTCACAATTGTTTACAAAATTTCCTCCATTTCTGTCTCATCACCGTTTCTGTCACGCATCTCTGCCACTGAAGTATAAGCAGATCACAGTGCTTAATCCGTATCTAATTTTGTAAGTTTCGTGCGCCCTTACGGTTATATTCTCTTCCTGTGATATCAGCTATTGCCGACACTATATAAACGCAACGGAAACTTCTAGACGATATTATTACGATGGTAAAGGCAGTGTTAACATGGCTTAACCTTTCTTTGCATGATTTTTTTCTTTGTGTATGTGTGTGTGTGTGAAATAAATCAGGTTGATATATTTATGCTCTAGATTAAAGGGAAAATGTTTAAAAAAATCTTAGTATAAATAAATAATATAAAATAATTAGAAAAAACCATATGATGGAAATATCCATCATCATACAAATGACATGTTAAGTTCAGTACAAAATAAATTAAGAAATAATACATCTTTATATCATTTTATCCCTGATCGTAATTAAAAACAATTATTATAATTATTATTATTCTACTTTCTTCTGCAACGTGGTATTCGTCCCCAGAATTCGCGTCATCAAGGCCACCTTT
Source organism: Trichonephila inaurata madagascariensis (assembly GCA_019973955.1). Classification (NCBI taxonomy): domain Eukaryota; kingdom Metazoa; phylum Arthropoda; class Arachnida; order Araneae; family Nephilidae; genus Trichonephila; species Trichonephila inaurata. Next base: position 156,738 of record BMAV01020570.1, on the reverse strand, counting down.
TGACAGCCAACAGCCTAAGAGCTGATCCTAGTAATTCCAGAAAAAAAAAACCTCAGATAAGATATAACAAAATATATATTCAAGAAATCGCACATTTATTACAACCAATTTACAGCACACCCGTTCTGAGTACAATTTTTTTTACTTAAAACAACTCCATCAAACACTCCATTTTCTGAACTCAAACAAATGAAATTTCCCTCATCATGCAAGGAAGGTTAAACATCATGCAATATTAGAACGTAATTCAATTACAGCTGTCTTGCCTTTAAAAGAATAGTTTTGAATTTAGTGTTTGATACGCTTAGTTTTGAGGATTTAACTTTTTCTGCTTGAATTAATAAAATTAGAGTTTAAAATCTTCAGATTTATTTAGAGTTTTATAAATGGTTATTAAGTCCCACTGCGAAAATGAACATGGATTAATTTTAATTACATTTCACATATATTAATCACTTTATTATATCCATGTATACTAGCATTTCCAAAATATTAACACCATCACATAGACTTCATAAAATGAAACTTAAAACTTTATAAATAATGCAGAGTTTATCAAAAACAAAACTTCAAACTTCGTAGAGAATGTAGACTTTATACGGAAAAATAACATTGTATATAATGATATAATAATAAACAAGAGAAATGGCAGAAAAATGTAGATTAAAATAAAAAGGCTAATTTTTTTTTGGTAGGAAAGACTGCAAGAATAGAAAATCTTCTAATTTATAATAATATGCTCATTTTGGAATGTGTGAAATAAAATCACCCTAAAAAAACTGTTATACAAATTTGATCAATAAATACTGTGATACAGTAAAATTTACAAACACAATTTTTTTTTAAATATTGTTTCTGGTGAGTTTCCGGATGAGAGCATCTCTACTCAGAAAGGAAAGAAAAAATTTTTTAAAAAGTTTGCACTTTGAAAACCATTTTTTAAAAGCCTTCTTCAAAACCATTCGTAAAAATTCAATTAAAAGATATAAAAATCTCAAAATATTTTAATTTTACAAGATAATGTTGCATATAAACATACTAAATTATCTGTGTGTGTGTGAAAGCTCTAAACAATTAAAGTAGGTACATCTTTGGATAGAATTAATTCCAAGTACTTGATTTGATTTCAACTTTTGATTTAACGTAATAAGATAGCGAGTTTAGACATTCCCAAGCTACAGTTGCATCGTAAATCTTCAATATAATCATGCAATAAGGACACCACTTCGATATTTTCCTTAACCTTAAATTAGTTTTGAAACTGATGTATAAATTTAACTTTCTTACATACTGAATGGATATAATTTATCTTCTGCATTGTATTTCACGATAGCTCCCATGGATTTTATTGAAGCTATCTTATTTTTTCAATATTCTTGAAATAGATAAATGCATTTGATTTCTTACATTTTCAGATTCAAGCAATTCTTTCTCTTAACAAAAGACAAAATGGTATTGTATATGAACGGGTCTATTCGACATATCATTAAGACGTTTAGGATAGCACTCAAAATATCACGGTTGATAACTTCTTCACAGAATATATCATTGCCAAATATTATGTAAGAAAAATACACAAATATCTGGACTTACCCAGACTCACGAGAACCGGGAGTTACACGACTTTCAAATCTGTCAATTCGTCGTTTGTTTGAGAGCTAACTTTAAATGGTGCCTGAAAAAAACTGTGTCTTTGGTTTTTCCATCACTGAAACTCAGCCGGAATAAGTGCCAGAACCTGTTTAAAATGGTAATGGGATTGAAGACGTTGTCAGGATTGCCAGGTAAATAAATTCAGAAGTGGATAGTGATGTTGTTCACAATAACTTCTGGATTCCCACAATCAGCAGCTTACAATTTATAAGCTTATACAAATGTATGAGCAAAACACTGAACGTAAATCTTTAGACCCAATTCAATCAGTAGGTTGAATGATGGTTGGGAATTTGAAAGAAGGCCTCAGTTTAATTGAAAAAAGGTTACATTTTTTTTAGTCAATATAGATTCCAACGAAGCGTGTATTTTTTCAACAAAACGAGAAATATAAAAATTATTAGCATACTATGATGAAATTTTGCGGGAGAAAAAAATCTTTAAAAATCTTGGATTTTATGAAACCTTCTTCAACAAAATAAATTCGTTTTTCGATTTTTTTAATGTTATCTAAGATTTTGTTTAAAAACATTTTTCCATTCTAAATTATTATTTGCCCCAACTAAAAATAATTTATATGTATTTATACGCGAAGCTATAACCCGACTTACGCTGTTATCCCTTAATCCCATCTATCGCGTAAGTTCAGGGTATTATTGTAATTAAGTATTGTAGGAACTCTCACAGAAAAATGAGGCGAACAATTTGTTCCTTTTAAATTTTAATAACATATGATACAGAAACATTTCTTTGCTATTTGCTTTTCAACCGGATATGACTCTTGTTTTACATGTATACAAAAAAAATTGTACTAGGTAATCATTCTTTCAACTGTTTAACATGGGAGTAAGATTCGAAAAGAGAAAGACAAGAAACTAATGATAAAATTTTATATTATAATGAAAGTACAGTATAAACGACTGATAAATTAGCTGTCACGAGTACCTACAAATGTAGATTTGTGTTTATTTTACAATGTAATCGATCTGGTTGCAATAATTGTGCTTGCTGTTTTTGTGCACGTACTCCTTTCTTAAAGTCAAAATAAACAACATATCCTTTTCTTTTCTATTTACCGTGGAAATATATGAAAGGTGAGTAATATTTTAAAACATTTATTAAAACTCTTTCATTACTGTAAAAGTGTATAATTACTTCAAGTTGACGTCTGAAAGTCTCGTCGAAATAATAGGGTGGGAAAAAATGTGCTGGATATAATAAAGAAATTGGCAATTGCAGTAGTCACAAAAAGAAATCTTTAAAAATATTGGTATTAAGTGATGGAGATGCAAAGAATGAGGTGAACACATGGAACTCAGAATGAGGTCAAAAAACAAATGGTACTTCTTTAGTTCTTAAGTCACTAACACCACTCATACAAATAACAGTTTGGAAAGGGAAGAGAAGCAAGAAAAGAAATGAGAAGAGATATCAAAATTGTGTCACTATTAATTAACAAAAAACTTATTAAACTATATAAATTGTCTAGTAAACAAAGAACTAATTAAAATAAGTTGTACTTCTGTTCAATAAAATTGCAACCACAGGAAGGAAAGAAAATAGCAAAACTTTTCTAATTGTACGTATACGGCATAATAGACAGTAAACGTGATTAAATTTCCAGGAACTTAGAGATGTATAGGGTTCGAAATTATTACACACAGCTGCAGTCTCTTGCAGCTAATATGTTTTTACTGCTCAGGCCTGAAGTATAATTGGGCTTACATGATAGATACGGGAAAGTAATGCTTCAAGTCTATACGCCACACTTCCTCAATCTTAGAGCAATCTGTAAGCACTCCATAGCTAGATATTTTCAATGGGTGAGAGATATGAAGAACGTGTAGTCCAGAGAAACAGTGAAACACTTTCTGTGTTGATGTAGGTCAGGACACGACATGCAACATGCGGTTTGAAAGATAATGTATCGGAGTCCTCAAAGAGTTTTAGCAAAACCGGCCTTAATATCTAAGAAATGTAACACTGCCTGTTTAAATTATCTACGGCGTAAGCTAGAGATGTTCGTTTCGTGTATTCAGTGGCTGTCCATATCATTACACCAGGAACAAGGTCCGTATGACGATATCAATTCCAAAAAGGCCATGAGTATCTTTGGATGCTTTCAAACATAAATGCATAACCGGATTAATCTGAAAAGATGACATTCATTTTAATCTTTTGGTGCATCATTGCCGTCATACATCTCTATGCTCTGCAATGTCAAAAGGAATCCACAACAAAGTCGTTGTTAAGACAATCTATGCTATTCCAAGTATGGTCAGACTCTCCCAAAAAGCACTTGTGCAGCAAATAAGCCCATTTTCAGATTCAAGGTCTGTTATGCGTCCAAGTCCGACCTGACAAATATGTCTGCCCTTTCAGTTTTTAGTAGATGTAGACCATAGAGATTCCGCAAGTCGTTAAGTAGAACCATCCTGAACATATCGATTTCATATTTTCATGACAGTCGTTGGATTTTAATCACTGCTAGTAGTGATAAACCGTATTCTCAATAGTCTAAGATCTTAACTTTATAGAATTATGACATATGATGGTTGGAACTTCTTTTTCTTATCAGTGGTAAAACATAATCGTCTCGCAAGCAACCAGCATTAAGACCCAATTTCCAAATGAGAGACCAGATGCGTAACTTTCCTTTTATATAGAGTTTGAGATACCATTTTTTCCTCCTTTGTCGCTCCATTGCACTTTAATGCTAATTATATCTTATCATCTTCTTTTCATGTGAATTTCACGTTCGCATTCATCCTTTCTGGTGTTGTTATTTGAATGGCCCGCAATGCATAGATAAAATGTTAAAAGTCCAGCTGGATTTAATAGACCCATTTAGGTAAAAAGTACCTTTTTTTTGAAGAGGCAGACATATTAGAGTATTCTCGTTTATTAATTTATTCTGATCTATATGAATTAAAAGTGTAAGAACCCGTAATATTTTAAAATATAGCTATGGAATTATAGAGGTTTGAAGTATTTACAAAATTATTAAAACCAACACAAACAATGAGGTTTTTTTAAAAATATATAGTCGCTTTAGAGCTGTAAGAACTACTTCTGAGCATCAAACAAGTAATTTTGAACCAACGTCAAAAGACAAAGAAAATATCTGAATACATCAGTCATCGTATTCCATATAGTTACTTCCAAATTTAATTATTTTTATTATTTCAAATGACAATCATTAGTAAAACTGGAATTATAGTCCAAAATTGATTTTAATGGTCCTTGACCGTAAAATTAACAACGTTGTCCATTGTCTTTCTTGTCAGAAAGTTAAGCAGGATATAAAGGGGGAAAGTAAAGAAGAGATTGTTCAAAGGTATACTATATTATATAAATGGTACTGAATGCTGGTAAAAAGATGTTTACAGTTAAAGAGGATCGAACATAAATTTCTATGGTTGTTACAGATATATATGAGTAATAATATAGTAGAAAATGGAAAACAGAAAGATTGATTGATTTTTGTAACGTGACATTTAGAAGCAAAGCGAGTACTATTGGCAACATACTTAGTATTTCGAGCCTTGGACAAATGGTGAGAACCACACCTGATTTGGAACACCACTTTTCAAACTTAAACATTGTGTCTCGATAGGGTTAATGTCTCACCTACACAATGAGAACTTTCTAAGATATCAAGACTCAAAGTGGAAGTTTGATTCCCTCAACACGAAGGATCTGTAAAGGTAAATAAAGTGTATGCCCCTACTCGACTGCAAAATGCCAGCCACAAGTGACCATGGCCACTCGGCTACTACTGTTATAGAAAAATTGTGAAAAATATAATTTTAAATAAAAGAAAAATGGTTCAATATAGTTTACTAAAACAAATTCATATACCTTCACTCCATACTATCATTATGTTTTTATGTTACGGTCCGACTACCCGAAAACTGTGAATTTTGTCAAAAATTGGCAAACTTTTTTATCGTTATATTTTATAGGTCATCTTATTAGCTTTATAAAAATACTAAGTTTATTATTTTCCATTCACTAGAACAAAAACTACAAGTGTTTTAGTAAAAGTAGATACCCTTACTTTAAGCAAGAAGTCATACTTTAAAATGCGTTTTACTCGAAATAAGTTTTTTTTAAATGCTCGAATGGGGACAGAGAAATGGCTCAAAAAGTTTTGGAAATAATTAACTGTATGTATTGGAAATAATTAACTGTATGTTAACTGTGTATGTTCTGCATAATAGCTAGTTTTAATATTCAGATTTATCAATAATTGTTTTATTTCAAAATTTAGTTTTTTCCTTATGTGAATATAACCATTGTTTTTTTAAGCAATTTCATATAATATCTAAGATAAAGTGCTTTGTTTTTGTAAATATTAAAATATCTCTTACTCTGAAGGTCATTTCAAAAACGAATAACATAGAAACACATAAGAATTAAAAAATTGAAAATTTGTTCATAAACTTTTGGTACATAACGGACCCCGTTTATGTAATATTTTGTAAATTTTGCCCCATTTTTTCCTATTTTAGTAATAATAATTTTTTTTCTCTTCTTAATTGTAGCCTTTTTTTCTGAAAATGTACTAAGCAAATCTAAAAACTACAAAAAAATCCCCATACCTCCATTTAAAAAAGAAAATGTTGTCGCAAGTATTCGGATACCTTAAAGGGAAAAAATGTCTTATTTAATGGATTTAGTTTAAGTTCTATAAAAGTAAAATGCATTCTTATGCTACTCTTCAATTAGTAAATTCCTGCGACAAATTTAATTTATGTCTTTTTGAATTTTTCTCTGCAATTTTCGATGAATTAAAATTTAAATTTAAACTTGAATCCAAATTCTTGTAGAAATTTGTGTCCTAGTTTTTATTGCAAAGCAAAAAAAGCTGAAACAGAAAAATATTTTGAAAGATTAGGGTATTGATGAGACGTTCTACATATGTAAACAGCTAATTCAATTAAATATGTCTTACGATTTTTATTGCATAATATATATAATTACTGTATATTTTATCCTAGTTTTGTGTCACTGTTAATGTTTAAAACATATTTTGAAAAATGTGCCCTACATTCAAAGTCTTTACGCTACATAAGTAAGGGTTCAGAAACATAACGTTTAAATTCACTAATTTGCGTATCTAAATTACAAAAACATTAAACAAATCTGAAAAAATATTTAGAAGAAAAAACTCATTTGATATAATTAATAACACAGAAATATAAAAACTAATTCCAATTAGCGCGTTTATATTTTTGCGTTCCAAAAATAGAATACATTCCAAGTAAAAAAAAAAAAAGTTGAATTACAGTAGAAAATACCCAAATAATTGCATAATAACAATAATTGACAGACAGAAAAAAAGTTAACGATACATATTATGAAAAACCAATTACTTTTCCGTTCACTTTTTGCGCAAACAAACATTCTTTTTTAATTGTTTTGCTGCAATATAAGCAATAATGCCTTGAAAGGAGAAAAAAATAATTTTTTTTTGAAAAGCAGGTTATTATGACGCGCGGATTAAGTAGAAAATTGAAAATGACAACATTGTTGAATCCTAACGGGAAAATGTGTTATGTCGATCGTACCATGATACTGCTAGATACGGTATGTTAACGATTTGGTTTGAGCTATAGTATATATACACAGAAATGATTCTACACCAGCATCAGTTTCTCGGTAGCTCACTATCCATCTTCTAGTAAAGATCAGCTGCAAAGGTAATATACATTTGAATTCTAGTTACATTCTAAATATAGATATCAGAACTTTTTGAATAGCTTTATTGAAATTTTTCAAACCAATATTGAAAAAATTAAGATAAAGTGACAATTACTATCTTTAATACATCATATAATTATAGAGTGATAAATTTATGTAAAATATTCAGTCCCATTTTTTAGCTTTTAATTCTTTTTTGAGCCTCCATTAAAGTAATTTGCATAATTTAGACAAAAACAATCCGTAATATGTATTTAAGAACTGAATGTATGCTTAATTTTTTTTAAATGTTTTCACTTAAATTATACCGTTTTGTACATTATAGCATTTTTGTTACTGTAATTTATTAAGTATAAATGAAATACTTTATAAAATATTAAATTACCTTATACACGAGTTAATAAGGTTTAAAGACATTTCACGTACTTAACTCGAACTAGTTACTTATCAAAATTCTTATATTTATATAACCTTAATCACTAAGGCCCAGAGTCTGTTATAGTATTACTGAAGCTATTTCTATTATCTATTTCTCACCTGTACCGTCTGGTTATACTTCTATCTTTACTTTACTTCCACATAGGTTTATAACATTTTAGTATGAATTGTATATATATGAGAGATCATGAGTAATATACTAAACTGCTTTAAGACTAATGTAATAATAAGCATTATGTAAAAATATAATACAGGTAGGAGAAAACACAGCTTAAAAAAGAAAGTTTAAAACTAATTTCTGAAAGAAAGACTAAAAAAATATTTTCTAATAAAGGACTCAGATAAATTTCTAAAATTATAAATCTTCATTTTCCTATTGTACAAGGCATGTTATCATGTAGTACTTATAGGCAAGTAATTTACTTACCTATAAGTATTAGTAGTATTATTTAGAGAAAACATAAAATAACTTAAAATTAATTTATAAAATTTAATCATTAATAATCTAAAGAATTATACCTTTTTAGCTAGAAATAGAGCAAGTTATCATTTCAATATAAAACGGTTAGTTAATAGTCTCCAAAGAAAGCAACAGTTTGTTGTACTTAGAAATCTATGTATGTTAATCCTTATTTCGTTTATTATCTATCAGTATGCACAAAAGTTGAATTTATTACTAAGGTTAGAAATTAATTAAAATTAATTTATCGTTACCCAGAAATTTTTCCCTTGAGGGCGTCTACACTCTATGTTAATGATTAAGACCTGAATTTTTAATATTTTATCAGATATTACCGTACTCCAACTTTAACATTATATTAGTTCGCTATCTTGTAAAACAGAGAGAGAAAGATCATATCATACTACTCATGTTTACTGTGAGTTTACTTTTTTGTTAAAAGTTTTGAAATTTTGAAACGCTGTGTTTTAATCAGTTGTATGGATTACAATGGTGTAAATTTTCGTGTAAATTTAGACGTGTTTCTGCCTAAAAATGGCCTCTGCGCTTAGTTCAGGCTCTCGTACATTTGGTGGAGGTAACCTTAGGGAATCCATCTATTTACGACAACTTTAAAAAAAAATGGAAACATAAGTGTGGTTTTTTGTTTTGTTTTTTTGTTTTTGTTTTTTTTTTAGATTTATGTGATACATTGAAAGAAAAATATTCTAAAACTAAAAGGAGAATAAGAAATCATTATTACTAAAATGGAATAAACTGATAAGAATTTACAAAAATTACATAAACGGGTCCCATTCTATGAAAAATGTTTATGAACAAATTTTCAGTTTTTAATTTTTGATGTGTTTCTTAGCTTTTCCTTTTTGAAATGACCTTCAGCATAAGAGACATTTTCTTTTTTACAAAAACTAGAGCACTTTATATTAGTTATATGAAATTGCTTGAAAGGGCAGTGATTATTTTTCCATAAAGTACTATAAATTTTGTAATAAATCAATGATTGATAAATCTGAAGGTTAAAACACTTCTACTATTTCACAGAACATACACAAAATTTTTCAGTTAATTAGTTTCCAAACTTTTTGAGCAATCACTGTCCCCGTTTGAGTATTTAAAAAAAAGTATGACAAGTATTAAAGTATGACATCTTGCTTAAAGGGGTGGCATCTGTCTTTACTAAAACACTTGCAGTTTTTGTTCTAGAGAACGGAAAATAATAAACTTGGTATTTTTCTAAAGCTAATACGATGGCCTATAAAATAAAATCATAGGAAAATTGTCACATTTGGCAAAATTCCCAATTTTAAGGTAGCCGGATACCTTAATACTGAAATTTAATTTATAAAAAAAATTATTTGTGTTCATTTTAAAATTTCCAATGTTTTATCGTAATTTCAATTAATAATATATCGTAATCTTTGCATTATTTTCGTTATGTAATTGAATTTATCAGCACATTTTGCAAAACAAGATATCTATTTTTTTTTCCATATTGTTGATAATGAAATCAATAGATGTAACACAGATGACTGAAAAATAACACATATTACCTTCAATTAATCTTAAAAACAAAGAAAAACATAAATCCTTAATAGTTTTAAAGCAAAATTTTAAATTTTATAAAATAAGAAATATAAATAATTTTTAACCTAAAAAAAGAATTAAATTGTATAACATTGAAGTATTTAATTTACATAATGGTGATTGGACCTCCAAAAAATACCATGGTACAGTAACCGGCATAATGCTAAGATGTCATGCAGTCTATTTCACATTCATGAGACTCGAGCCATAACTACTACCGAAGAAAGTGACGACAGCATATGAAGAGCAATGCTTGGCTTCACTTTCTGTCGTGTTCAAGCGGAACGAAATGCTATTTAATCACTTTTGTCCTTTTTTTCCAAACGGTTTTTCCCTCTCCTCTTTATTTATTTTCTTAACTTACTCTACTTTCATCGTTTCTTCCAAATATGTCTGAAGTAAACTGGGATAGTCATTGATAAAAATAAGTGATCAATTGTTTAGCATTTTCTTCTTTTTTGGAAAACCTAGTTAAATCTTTTTATTATTTGGGGTGGAAATGAATTTTCTTTTTATTAATTGTTAAACTAGGGCTTTTTTTTTTACATTTTATTTTTGACACAATTTCATTTCTGGAAGGTTCAGATAACAATAATATATTAGTTTTCTTTATGTTTTGGTCTAATGTTTTATCATCTGCAATTTTTTAAAAATTAAACTGATTCAAATCTATATACAAAAAACTATACGAAAACTTTTTTTAAATTTGTGATTAGATCATGCTTTATGCTTAGTGTAGAAATGAGTAATTGAAAAATTTAATAATACTCATCCCAACTCTGTTACTTACTTAAATATACTTTAAGTATAAAGAGAGTTGCTTTTAGGATTGATCATTTTATTCTGAAACATGCAAATTCTTTACTTATATATATATAGTAAAAGCCGTACAGTAAATCAATATTCCACTTATTAGGCAGTGGTTTCGTTTCTTTGATCCTGAAGTCTAATGCGATGAAGCAAAAGAATATTATTTTATTGTATAATGTATATTAAAAACAATATTTATTCTTTTTAATTGCTCAAAGATATTGAAAAGAGGCTTCTAAATTAGTTATTTCAAACAAAAAAGTCTTTACTAACAAGTTATAATTGAAACACACAAGATATCCACTTAATACGATGATTCTCAACCACTTCGCCGCAGCACTTTTGTGTGCCTCCAGAAAGTATTGTTTATACTCTGTACAAAAAATAAAATTCGGAGCCAAATACTTCAATCATTTTAAAGAAAGAAACTAAGGATATTCGTGGTATATGAACAGATGGATATAAAAAAAGAAAATTATAGGGTTCGCGTATAATCCATTTATGGATACATCTGTATGTGAATTAACTTTGAATGAAGAGGAAAAAATAATTTCGCCCTGTGTAATAATTGAGTGTTAATTTAAAATATTTTGAAGAGTCAATGAATTCATTTTTGATTAAAATTAGAATAGATTAGATTAAAATTAGAATAGATTAGATTAAAATAAATTAGATTAAATTAGAAATAAATTCTTTTAAACTTATTTTATTGTTTGTTTGCCGCCAAATTTTGAAATTGTTAAAAGTGTAGTACCGCAACAAAAAAAGATTGAGAATCACTGACTTAATACCTTAAGAAAAATAGGCCCACGTGACAACTATTTTTGCCCTAAATTACTCCACATTACTATTAATTCTTATTGATAAGAGAATTTTCAGTTCAAAGTATTAGGATGATAAAAAAATACAATCGCTAGTGGTTTGTATAGAATATTTTTAAGAAACTTTCAAAATCAGCAGTTTTTATGTTCAAATTTATATTCTTTTATTTTTCAGTTTCTTATTACTCTATAAAACTTCGTTCGCATTGTTTTTTCCATTATGAAAAATCATTGAAATATCTTGTCAGTTTAAATTACATTTGTTTTGAGATATGAATTTGAATTAAGCTACTCACGATTAAAATAAAAATAATGAATTTGAATTAAGCTACTCACACACACTTGTGAAATAGAAAGGTTTTGAAGAAATTAATTAATGATTCCAAAATACTTTTCAAATTTTGAAATTTTCTATATAAGAACGAAATGATTCTTGGATTTAAAATAAACTAGAAAAAGAAAAGTGTGCCAGCAGCCATGCTGAATAAAAATGTCTTCTATAATTTAACGAAAAAAATATTTGAGAAGATCTTTATAAATTGTGGTGTATATATTTTCAAAATGGAGACTTCACTAACTACTTGAAAATCTTGTTACGTTTAAATGTGCTGGAACGAAAAAAAGCTACCTCAATCAATCTAAATTTTAAAATAGATTCAAAACAATCTAAATCATTTGGAAATTTAATTAATTCTTCAACTCAAAATAAAACTGTTTTTCTTAAGGTAACTCAAACGAAAAAAAATCAAGGACATTAAAATAATTCCGTATACTGCTCTGAAACTCCAAGACAAACTAAATAATGTATTGCAACAATACAGAAAGAAAACTGGTGTCCTTGTAATGCTCAATACCTTTCCTGAGAAAGAAAAAAAAACGATCAAGACATTCTGCAACAGCAACTGTGATGGAACCACAAACCCATAACATTCGAAACCCATATTTTCTTTACTTCCATCCCAAATCGTCTTCCGATGTTCTTCCAGGAAAATAAATCGCAAACTATTTCACAAATTATCTCTTAATAGCCATGGGTACTTCTCCCAGTTTAAATGAGCATGGTCGAGTAATTTTTAATAGATGAACTCATTTCGAAAGTTTTCTTATCGATGGGAGGGGGAAAACTACTGTCCAAAAAAGTATTCACGGACGGTGTTTTTAGGGCCGGTGACATGGCACGGGTTGCGCCTGCAATCATGCAGGAAGAAATCGCGTTTGGCCGATGTCATGAGCTATAAAAGCAAAATCGGAAACTCTTGCTCTCACTGGTGTTGGACAACACAGCTTTCACTTTAGCGAGTCGAGGGAGAAGGAAAGTTAGAAGATTTGAGCCTTAACTATCTGTGAAGGTAAGTGGAACGGCCCCGTTTAGAAGATTGATTCTTAAATATAGTTCTATTCGTAAACAAACCGGCTAATCCGAATTCTTCATTTTCGTTAGGATAATTAATTAATTATATTTCAATGACAGTAATGGATAGGGTCCTTAGAAAAAATCAATATTATCTATGGTAACCCAATGATCACTGAGCAGATAAAGTTTTACCACATGTATGAATAAAACTCAACATCATTTCAGCATCCTATAGTGATAAAAGAAATTTTAGAATTATATCGTAATACTGTTATCAAACATAACTAAATACTGTTAGTTTATTGTTTTAAAATTCAAGTTGAACTCAAGCGTATCCAGTAATCCTCATCGAGTACAACAGTGAGTCTGTTATGGCTGTTTTCGCCATATGTACGACAGCTTTAACTTAACGCGGAGCACATTTTCAGACAGAAAAAATGCCTCGATTTTGATAAAAAATTGTTACATTGTTACTCATACATTTGTTTATAGTATAGTGATTTTAAAATTTCAAAATATTTCATAACTAATTAGTTTTTTCTTTTGAAATGTAAAGAGATAGCTCATTTACCATTACGGTATAGGAGAAAAATGCGAAACACGTTTTATAAAAGCAAAAATATGGCAATTCGGATTAAAATGAGCAGTATGATAAAATAAGTGATTTTCAACAGGATAGCGAAGCCAGAGTATAATATTAGTGTTTGAATACTTTTATGTCTGAAAAAATATTCCGAGAATTTGAGTTATACTCTTTAACATTAGCCGAAGACAGCCTTAAGTTTGTACAAAGCAAAATCGCTCTGTCATTTGCTGAGGGTAAAACGTCTGTCATAATCTAGTCCCTTTCCTTTGTCTTGATGATTTCATTGGCATCGATCTGATTTTAATGGCGCTCTTGTAGGATAGAAACAAAAACATGTTTGTCCCTTGTTTTAGTTACCTCATTAAATATGATTTTATTTATATATCACCAATTTTCTATTTCTTTAAATAATCCCAAGTCAACTCTGCAGTGTTTTTTATGTAAAATGTAAAATTCAAAAGTGATCTCTTTCTTAGTTTTGTACATTAATGGGTGTTCTTAGAGAAAGGTAAGGATATTACTGTTGCATGAATCGGATAAACAAATAATTGATGCAGGAAAGCTTTAATTTGTGAATTGCAGAGTGAAAATTTCACCAATCTCTATGTTAGCCGGCTCATACTGAACTTGGAGTACATCAAATTTAGATTTAGAAAATTTGGTATTTCTCAAATTAGTTTGACTTTTTCTAGCAATTCACTTTTTCTACCATTTTATTTTCTTCAAGTTGATGTTTTCTGTTATATATCCAAAGCTGGGATTTCTTACTGTTGTATCTCCCAGGTTGAGGTCTTGTTTCTGTTGTATGCTTCTCAAGTTAAGAGTTAGTAAATAACTCAATTGAACGGAAAGAAGAATTTAATTTTGTGCCTGAGTGTTGAAATTTAAGAGTTACTTAAATTAATTAAGCCTGTTTTAAGTTAGACCTCATATCCTAACAATGCCCCTAGAGATGTTATATTTCTTTTCCGGAATTAAAATGCACATAAGTTTAAATTTAGTTGTGAATAAATAAATTTACTGTGAGTTATTAATGAAAAAGTTTAAGGGCATAAAAATAAAATGTTTATGGAGATAAAGAAATAAAGGATGGATCATATTTTTCTTCTACAGGAATAAACATTTTACTACCAAAAATTCATTTTTCTTTTCGTAAATCTCCTTTATACAAACGAATAAAATTTATCTAAAGAAAATGTGGAATTATTGTAACTTGAACAGATATTCTTAAATATTCAGAGATGATTTCAAATTTTTTAACTAAATATTAAGCTTTATTTAACACCTTAGCTGCCAATTGAAAGTTACGCGACTCGTTCCCCAGTGCTTCCGTTTTTCACTTAAGCGCGTGTATGTGGTTTATTGAAGGGGGGAGGCCTTAATAAGCAAATTTTTCTCTTCGGAATAGCTTTACTGATATCAGCACAGAGAAAAAAAGTTTTTTGGAGAGACGTATATATACATCTGGAGTATTTAACGCTTTGGTTTAGAGAGACGTATACATATGCCAGTAGCAGTTAAGGGTTTAAGCTATAAAAAAATGAAAAACTTGTAAATACTGACTGTTGAATTTACCTTAAAAGGAGGCAGGAATAAATGTCGATTAATTTTAGGTATTGATAATTATATTATAATCTTTCAATTGATTGATTTTATTCCGTAATTAAATGCTAGAATACTCAAGTATAAAACTCCTCAAATATATAAAAAAAATTATATTCTGAAGATACTTTTCATCACGTAATTAAACTGTACAGGACAACACTTTAATATTGCGCTTGCACATATAAAAGTTCTTTTCAGCAACATTACAAGAAGAGGTATAAAATTCCAATTTCTGTAAAATGTGAAATAAATTACTTTCAACTTATTTAAAATGCAATAATTATAAATGTATTTAATTTAATGTTTAATTTAATTATATATGATTTATGTATTTGTGTTAAATCTCTTTTTTTTTTTACTGGAAATTGGATTCACATAAATTCAGCATTTCCTTCTTTTGCTTAAATAATTTCACTATTCCTTGCATATATTGGTTTTTGTTTATATTTT
Organism: Trichonephila inaurata madagascariensis; assembly: GCA_019973955.1. Classification (NCBI taxonomy): domain Eukaryota; kingdom Metazoa; phylum Arthropoda; class Arachnida; order Araneae; family Nephilidae; genus Trichonephila; species Trichonephila inaurata. Next base: position 141,271 of record BMAV01020570.1, on the reverse strand, counting down.
AATAATTAATACAGAAACTTTTATGACCCACCTCTTCAATTGTACCAGCTAAAAACAAATGGGAAATAGTATGCATTTGAAAATTAACTCGATTCATTAGGAACACATTTCAAACATTTTTAATAGGTATTTTAGGTGCTCATCAGTCATAAGTTAGGCATAAAAGCATCAAATTTTATCCGAAACTCTGGTAACAATAAATGCTTCTTTAAGAACTACTTTGAACTCTTAGGCATTTTTTTTCAATCTATGTATACTCTATCTTAAGAATAATCTCGATCAAATGCAAACAGTAAAAGATGCTAAGACTAAATGATAGTTAAGGCTGCTCAGCCTGAAAAATTCTCTTTAATTTTTCGATAATTGGGTTATTTTAATGAGTAACCTTATTCAAGAAAAGATAACACGAACCATCCTTTCGATTACAAGTCTTTTTGTTGGGCGTCGTGTAAGCCCAGAAACTTAAAAATTGAGCGCCAGTGACACTAATTGGTCCTCTTCGCAATTTTTATGGTGTTCCATTGCAATTTTTTACTTGCAACTCGTATCATGATTGTCACAAGGTAATTATTTGATGCTGTAAGGATCGTTACAGAATTTCATTTTTAAATTTTCATCCACTACAGCGAGGTTCAAATTACACTGTAATTAAGTGGTTCTGTGTGTCAGTAGATTTTGGTGTCTTCTTATGCGAGGTTCAAATAGGAATATACTTCAATAAGATTCCCTAATTAAACTTAAATATTGAGTAGGTGCAAGATATTTTATTTCAAAATCAAATAGTACTGTTTCAAAATTCAAAATAAACCTGATGTTAAGCTTTGTTCGATATCATGAAAAAGTTCTAATCGTAATTTCAGTTGCTCAAAAATGCGTATTCGATAATAGGCTTTCATTATCGTTTGGTATAGATTAATTTTTATTAAATAAAATAATTAAAAATATTATTTTAACTAACGTTCTTATACATTTTTTAGTAAAAAGTATATAAGCACAACTAGTTTTCAATGTAGAAGATGAACATGTTTTTATTTACTTTTTAAGAAAGGAGTATTTTTGTGTATTGAGAGAGAGAGTTAAATATTCTCTCTCTCATACAGACTCTGCACAAAAAGGTTTCACACATATATACACAGTCCTACTTGATTACTAAATGAACATCTTTTGTTTATTTATATAGTTTCTCGGATATAATGTAAGACTGTTTTATATTAGGTATATATGACTAATAATACAAATATTAACACGAGCATTTTTTAAAAAAAGTTATTGCTCAGGTACTGTGGAATTCTAGCTTCAACAGCATTTTTACATTCTCAAAAATGTTTCCTTTGGTACAAAATTTGTTGCCTTTTCTAGGACATGTAGGCTAGTATTTTTCCTTTGCTATTTATAAAATATTAGAATTTTTGGTCGTCAATATTTAATAACATCCATATCTTTAGACACGGATATTTACATCCCAAATTTAAAGTCCAGGCTTGTACTCTTAAAAAGAAATTAAAAATCGACAACTGCGTAGCTTTATGATTCGCAAGAATTTTACAGAAATTGTAAAAACAAGTTATGTACATGTTACGGTAAAAGCTCAAAGTTCAGCCAGTTCGCATTTTGACCAACAGGTTTGGCCAAAATCCGAAATACCATTTCGCGAAGTGGATGGGAATCCTTGGCCAATGCCGGATGTGATAATGGTGAATTGACCGGAAGGTGGCACATTTGTCACTTCCGTTGTGACGGTGTGCACATGGTAGAAAGGAGGGTGTGACATTCCTGAAAGGGTCATATTATGGCTTCAATATGAGAACCGAATTACGTGAAATCATATTTTTATGTATTACAAGCTTATTTTTAACTCAGAAGTGTCACTTATGTTTGAACTCGCTTCTGAAAGAATTGTACTTAAAAAAAAAACAGTTCACAGAAGTACTTATTTTCAAATACTTCATTTTTAACAATGAGTAAAAAAATCTGCTCTTGATTTTTTTTTTTTTTTCTAAATTGGGCGGACCGCCCCTGCAACAAATTACGCGGCCAAAGCCCGAAACTAAGAAAAGATCGGACAATGACTGGTAAAGTTTGTAGCAACATTGGCCAAAACACGAATTGGCCGGCCAATTCTCGAACTGGGCGATTTCGGGCTTTGGTCGTAATATATATGAAAAATGTGGCAGTTGATTAAAAGAGCACCGGTATTATATTTTGAGCATATTATGTAATTGTACAAAATTACTGTATATTCATAGTGAATTAATATATTCAAAATTTGTACAATTTTAAATGAATATATGTATTTTTTCAGATGTGGGTGAAAGCCTGCTTAATCGTTTTGATGATGGTGGTATATTATGCTGCTGCCGATCCAATCCCTCAACCAGATGGACATGAGTATGGACATGGACATGGTCATGGACAGTAAGTAATCCTTAACTTTATTTATAAGGATCTAAATGAATTCGGAGCTCATTATCGTCAACGGTGATTTTAAAAAGTTTACTCACGATACACACTGCCATTTTTATAAATATGAAAAATAACTTGAGTAAGATTATTCTTTGTAATCATACTTCTTTACAATTACTTCTCTATTTTCTAGAACCTTTCATTTTAAATTCTTTTTTAAAATCGATAGAATTGATTAAATATTATATTTTTGTATATCATCAAAAAATAATTTAACCTTTTGATTAAAAATTATTTTAATATAATATATTTTAGTGCAAATTCATTTAAATTCAGTTGAATATACTGAATTTTAAATTCTTTTATGACTTGATAAAGTTATTTTTAGATCTAATTAGAATTTAATTTTAAACTCAGTAGAACATGCTTAGTTTTGAATTCTTAAATCTTTCTCTTTCGTAAATTCATTTTAATATTTTCTATATCTTTTTTTTTAAAAAAAACTAAATGATATTAATTATAAATTTTTGAGAAATACTTCTGTGCGGATTAAAAATAAATAACATTTAATTGTGTGATTAATCAGAAACAATACCATTTTATTCAATGTTTTTATTCCTTTTAGCGATGACAAGAAAGTAATTGTTATCAAGGATCAAACTGAGCATCATCACCACCATCATCACCATCACCATCATGAACATGGACATGAACATAAACATGGTCATGATCACAAGCATGATCATAAACACGATCACAAGCATGGACACGAGCATAAACATGGTCATGATCATAAGCACGATCATAAACATGGCCATGATCATAAACATGATCATAGTCATGATCACAAGCATGGGCATGATCACAAACATGAACATGGACATGATCACAAACATGAACATGGACATGATCACAAGCATGAACATGGACATGATCACCATCATAAACATGGACATGATCACCATCATTCTCACGGACATGACCATAAACACGGGCATGATCATCAACATTCTCATGGACATGACCACAAACACGGGCATGATCATCACCACAAACACGGACATGATCACCATCATTCTCATGGACATGACCATAAACACGGGCATGATCATCATCATTCTCATGGACATGTTTATGATCATGGCCATGAGAATGATGATGATCATGCCCGTGTTTATGGTCATGTCCGTGAGAATGATGGTGATCATGTCCATGTTTATGATGGTGATCATGTCCATGTTCATGCTTGTGATCATGTCCATGTTCATGTTTGTGATCATGTCCATGTTCATGTTTGTGATCATGCCCATGCTTGTG